>CM072154.1:310156-515156 GCA_036850595.1 Rhyacichthys aspro
TCCACAGTGAAAGTACTTGATACTACTGAGTGTTAGTAGTAATTTTCTAGAAGGTACTCAGTAGATTAGTACAGGTTTCATGTTCTGCTCATGGAGATTATTCTTTTAATTCAATCTCAAAGTCAGCTGATGTAGTCATTTCTCACTCAAATTTAGGTACTTTGAACATGGATTACACAAAAATTCTACATTAAAGTACTTGATACAGGGTGGTAGTAGTACTAGAGGTACTCTGTAGATTAGTACAGTTTCATGTTCTGCTCATGGGGAATATTCTTTTAATTCCATGTCAAATCAGATGTAGTCATTTTACATAAATGTAGATACTTTGAACATGGATTACACAAAAATTCCACAGTAAAAGTACTTGATGCTATGGGTGGTAGTAGTACTAGAGGTACTCTGTAGAGTAGTACAAGTTTCATGTTCTGCTCATGGGAGATATTCTTTTAATTCCAGGTCAAAGTCATCTGATGTAAGTCATTTTTTACATAAATGTAGATACTTTGAACATGGATTACACCAAAATTCTACAGTAAAAGTACTTGATGCTATGGGTGGTAGTAGCACTAGAGGTACTCTGTAGAGTAGTACAAGTTTCATGTTCTGCTCATGAGAATATTCTTTTAATTCCAGGTCAAAGTCAGCTGATGTCATCTCTCGCTCAAATGTAGGTAGTTTGAACAGATTACACCAAAATTCTACAGTAAAAGTACTTGATACTATGGGTGGTAGTAGTACTAGAGGTACTCGGTAGATTAGTAGGTTTCCTGTTCTGCTCATGGAATTATCTTTTAATTCAATCAAATTCAGCTGATGATAGTCATTCTCATAAAGTAGGTACTTTGAACATGGATTACACAAAATTCTACAGTAAAAGTACTTGATACTAAGCGTGGTAGTAGTACTAAAGGTACTCTGTAGATTAGTACAGGTTTCATGTTCTGCTCATGGGTAACATTCTTTTAATTCCAGGTCAAAGTCAGCTGATGTAGTCATTTCTCGCTTCAAATTTAAATACTTTGAACATGGATTACACCAAAATTCCACAGTAAAAGTACTTGATACTATGGGTTGTTAGTAGTACTAGAGGTACTTGGTAGATTACTACAAGTTTCATGTTCTGCTCATGGAGAATATCTTTTAAATTCAATCTCAAATTCAGCTGATGTAGTCATCTCTCGCTCAAATGTAGGTAGTTTGAACTTGGATTACACAAAAATTCTACAGTAAAAGTACTTCGATACTCATGGGTGGTAGTAGTACTTAGAGGTATTTGTAGATTAGTACAGATTTCATGTTCTGCTCATGGGTAATATTCTTTATTCCAGGTCAAAGTCAGCTGATGTAGTCATTTCTCGCTCAAATGTAGGTACTTTGAATGTGGATTACACAAAAATTCCACAGTAAAAGTACTTGATACTAAGCGTGGTAGTAGTACTAGAGGTACTCTGTAGATTAGTACAGGTTTCATGTTCTGCTCATGGGTAATATTCTTTTAATTCCAGGTCAAAGTCAGCTGATGTGGTCATTTCTCGCTCAAATGTAGGTAGTTTGAACATGGATTACACAAAAATTCCACAGTAAAAGTATTTGATACTATGGGTTGTAGTAGTACTAGAGGTACTCTGTAGAGTAGTACAAGTTTCATGTTCTGCTCCTGGGTGATATTCTTTTAATTCCAGGTCAAAGTCAGCTGATGTAAGTCATTTTTTACATAAATGTAGATACTTTGAACATGGATTACACAAAATTCCACAGTAAAAGTACTTGATACTATGGGTGGTAGTAGTACTAGAGGTACTTGGTAGATTAGTACAGGTTTCATGTTCTGCTCATGGAGATTATTCTTTTAATTCAATCTCAAAGTCAGCTGATGTAGTCATTTCTCGCTCAAATGTAGGTACTTTGAACATGGATTACACAAAGATTCTACAGTAAAAGTACTTGATACTATGGGTGGTAGTAGTACTCGAGGTACTCGGTAGATTAGTACAGGTTTCATGTTCTGCTCATGGAGATTATTCTTTTAATTCAATCTCAAAGTCAGCTGATGTAGTCATTTCTCGCTCAAATGTAGGTAATTTGAACATGGATTACACAAAAATTCTACAGTAAAAGTACTTGATACTAAGGGTGGTAGTAGTACTAGAGGTACTGTGTAGATTAGTACAGGTTTCATGTTCTGCTCATGGGGAATATTCTTTTAATTCCAGGTCAAAGTCAGCTGATGTAGTCATTTCTCGCTCAAATTTAAATACTTTGAACATGGATTACACCAAAATTCCACAGTAAAAGTACTTGATACTATGGGTTGTAGTAGTACTAGAGGTATTTGGTAGATTAGTACAGGTTTCATGTTCTGCTCATGGAGATTATTCTTTTAATTAATCTCAAAGTCAGCTGATGTAGTCATTTCTCGCTCAAATGTAGGTAGTTTGAACATGGATTACACAACAATTCCACAGTAAAAATACTTGATACTACGGGTTATAGTTGTACTAGAGGTACTCGGTAGATTAGTACAATTGTACACGTTTCACGTTGTACTCATTGTAAAAATGATTGACTGGTCTGATTTATTCATTTTTCATTCTTATATTTATTTTTCATTCATTTATGAATTCATTCCCATCTGAGTCTCTTTCTTATGCGTTTGGGTCTTTCGCCGTAACAGCGGGCCGAGTGTTACCGTAATGAGACGAAAAAATGGGCACTCGAAAATTACGTGCGGCTCATTTGACCACGGAAAGACGAAAGGCGGCTGGCTTGACCGCAGTCGGGCAGGGAAGTGTCAGCGTGTTACATGCTGATCAACACTAAACTCAAAAGCAATCAGGTGTCGTTTACCCTTTGTCAAGTGGGCGTTTCAGCCGCTGCAGTTGCTTTTTTCACAACTGCGGCGTCTGGCTCAGACGGCTGCTCTCGTTTTGATCGTTACCGCCGCAAAGGTTACGTCAAAGCAAGTTGGTATCAAGGGGACACAAATTTAAAAGCGGCGAGCACTGCGCACCGATCGGGACCGATCGAAACTGCGCAGGTCTGGCTCAAGTCGAACGCACCAGAACAGGGGCACTACTGCACTGGCGCATGCAGACTCGCCACGTGATCCGTTCTGTCCAATGGGCGCGAAGGCGCGTTGGAGAGGTGATGTCATAAACAATAAAAGGTTGTTTTTTTTTTTTGTTTTTTTAACAGAGAAAAGTCCAGGATATGGATGTTGGGTATTTTGACGATTTAGACAAAATGGAGACATTGCTTCCATTATTTATTCATTGCATGCATGCAAACAATTGAACCAAAGTAACCTGGTTTAGATTTGTTTGGTTTAATCAACTCAGAACTTACTCCACAACTCTGAGTTTCTTCACTCAGCTTCTAGCAACATGCCTCAGGACTCCAGCCGGCTCTGGAGGAGACACCTCTGAAGGAAGGATCCTGGCAATTGGGAAACGGCCGAAGATTTGAACGCATCACGGACAATAAGAAACTGCGCCTGCGCATCACCCTGAAAGCGGAAGACATGCGAGGTATTGTATCATTTACTCTCCATGTACAGTGTTTGTTCGTTGTTCGTTCTTTATTTACTTTTTATGGTTCGTTCAGACCATCATGATATGTACAAGCAATAATTTCTTCTCAAGAAGAATATACATTTTTGCTGACTTTATTTAGGGCCATAACTATTGGACCATGTGTTGAAGTGACTTGAATAGACAACCAGAATGCCTTCGTTGACTCTGAACGGGGTGACGGTGAAGTTTCCTTTCCCTCCATACGACTGTCAGCAAGATTACATGAGCAAGGTCATCCAGTGTCTCCAGGAAGTAAGCACCCAAGAGGAGAAAATTGATTGAACAAAAATTGTGGATAACACGAAATAGGTCATGAATTCTGTGTTTGGTTTTTCATTTTCTTCCTGACATTAAAGCATTACCAAGTGACTCATGCGAACCATTTTGCTGTGGCAACCACCGGATGAGGATAAGCCAAAAGCACTTTCTTTTAAGGCTACTATTATAATCCATTCCAAAAACACAGTTGCTATAGTCCAAGGTAACACAGATGGTTTGGGCTGAGACAGATGTTAAGTGAAAGGTGCAAAAAGATAAAATGAGAATTAACATTTTGCATGACTGTAGCACCAGACCTGTTCCTGTTTAATACAGTCTAGGAAAGTGGAAACAGCCACTAACACTGCTTTGATTTATTTCTTGACCGCAAACCAAATTTACATACTGGTACAAATAATAATAACCTAAAACGCACCTCTTACTGTCTGTTAATAGCAGTTTTTTTCTTTCCACTGTCACAAAATGCTTGCGAATTTGTTTTCTTGTATTATACATAGTATAGTATAGATCTGGTCTAGAATTGGGAAGTGTGTTGAGAAAACTTTGTTATTTTGCGCTGTATCAATACATTTAAGGTTAGGTTTAAGCTAAGGTTTACATGTCTGTCTGTTTACAGAAAAAGAATGGAGTGCTGGAGAGTCCCACTGGTACAGGTAAAACCCTGTGCCTGCTGTGTGCCACACTAGCCTGGAGAGAGCACTTTAAGGACGCCATCTCTGCCAGAAAGATTGCAGAACAATTCAAGGGAGAGGAAATGTTCACCAACACACCCCTGTCTTTGTGGGGCACGGCTGCAACTGATGTAGACACACCAGGCATGTTGCAAACGCACACTACTGGCCACTACTACCTGCTTTAGGACATTTTAAGTATCATAGTTACAATAAAAAAAGGAGGAACACTTAGGCCTATTTAAGGAGAGATGTCAAATTTGAACTTTACTTTAACTTTTTTTAATTTTACTTTAACTATAACTACTTTTTCTCAGCTTCTCAAGTATGCAGATTTCTTTATCACCGTTAAAGTCATAGTTTGGAGTGTTCTATTTCCCATTGTGTGCTTTTTTATTTCTCAGCCTACTACACAGACATTCCCAAGATCATATATGCATCCAGAACACACTCACAGCTTGCACAAGTCATCAGTGAGTTAAAGAACACCGCATATAGGTAAGTGGGCAGAAAAAACTATTCATAACATATTCAATCAAAAAATTATTATTTTGCTTAGCATATATAAACCTACAGCTGCCACCCCATCCACAAAAAAAATCAGTTCACCTTGGTGTTTTCTTCACATTTGACTGAAATACTGACCTTGTAGAGAATTAGTTTTTTTGTGCAAGATTTACCAGAAATTTGTCTCTCCTTATAGGCCAAAAACTGTCAAAATTTAAACAGTATGATCAATTTATAGTGATATATCTTTTGCACCTTCTCTTTGTGCTGATTCAGGCCCAAAGTGAGCGTCCTAGGATCAAGAGAGCAACTATGTATCAATCAGGAAGTGATGCATCAAGACAGCAACCATGTCAAGGTTACAATCTCTAAACTCAGTCTTACTGTGTGTTTGGAATGTGTTTCATAGCTCTTGGGACTCTTCCACAAATACAGTGGTTATACTAACAAAAATGAAATGAAAATCACTGCACAGTGCCATAGTGGTCAGACATCATGAGATCAATTTCTTTCTGTGTAAAGTCTGCCCTCCAAAAACATGTATAGGCTGAGTGTTAGTGGTTGTTAGGCAGTTGTCTAGGATGTACAACAACAATTATTTTGAAACCCATAGCACGAATTATTGCTTGGAATAACAAGACTTATTGCAGTTCAAACAGCAGGTTGAGCATATAGTTACTGTCCACATTGTAATAAAAGTAAATCTGTAATGTTTTTTGCAGTTATAGGAGATATGTATGGATTTTATGTGGCATTTAAATGCTGTTAATTGGCTGCTTTTCAGGTCCATATGTGCAGAGCAAAGGTTTCCACCAGGTCATGCATCTACTATAATAATGTGGAAGGTATTTATTGACCACTCCCACTATACATATTATGCTTTCCTCACACTGGCATTGCTAATCCAAAGTCAGACAGATGTCAAGCAAAAAACCGTCAATAAGGCTGTGTTCTTCAACAGGTGTGGCTTTACTGGTTGCTTCTGTAAAACTGAAAACAAAATACACTTATGCATCAATAACTGGTATTCATATGATGCTTACACATACAAACAATTAACCAGGTTTAATGTCTGATACACAATACAACATAGTGCAGCTTTAATCGACATTAACTTGCTCCCTGTCACGAGGTTAGTAAACACGTGAGGAAGCATTAAATGGAAACTAACATAATACATTGAGACACATTTTTAGTAGAGCTAGCAAACAAGCGGCACATGTGGCTAATAATTAGCACTAACAAACTACTAATGTACCAAAACTAAACAATTTGGTACAACAGTAATACTATGTTTTTACCAAGGTTTAAACATTGGTATACACTGTTTTAATGTAGGAAAACAAAACTTAACTCCAAGTAATTACTTAAACCCTCCACTAGGGGGTAGTAAATAAACAAGATTTCCAGCAAACATACACCTGACACCTATAGTAAAATGTATATGTCTGATTCAATATGATACTGTATATTTATTATTATTAATCTGTATTAGAAAAGAGCACTGACCGAGACCTTGTAAATTCTATTCTGGATGTGGAAGACCTCGTAAAATATGGCAACAAGCAGAGGTATGTCTAAAATGAATAAAACACTCACACAACAGAGCTGCTTGTGGAAGTGACTGTCTGTTTTCACAGGGTCTGTCCATACTACCTGTCTCGTTCTTTGAAGCAGCAAGCAGATCTCATCTTTATGCCCTACAATTACCTGCTGGACCCAAAGGTATGCCTTTGGCCTCTATAGACATGATTGGAGGAACCCAGAAGTTCTCTAGGGTGTGTTCACATATGTAGTCTGCTTCATTTAGTTGGCACCAAAACTGATGCATTTAGTTTGATCCGTAAGCTAAAAAAAAAAAAAAAAAAGACCTAGCCCTAGTATTTTCAAATGTGGACCAAACACAACAAAGATGCCTTTTTTTTTAAGAAACACACTTAATGGTGCTGTTTGCCCAAATGCTAATATGGCATTTTACCTCCTTCAGTGCTTTATGTTTGCCCTCTGCTTATGTTTTTTAGCTGGAGAATACTGTTTTGGTTAGGTTAAGCAATTTATGACACTTTTCTTGTTTGGGCTTGTCTGTGGTTAACTTAGGGTTCACACGTTAATCAAACCTTAGTTCACTTGGAGACGCTCTGAGACCTCTGTTTTGAAGGGCTCCCGGTGGGCATGTTTGGTGCACAATGAAATTCGTTTGTAGCACTCACATTTATCCCAGTGAAGCGCGTTTACAAAACACCCGTGCCAGAGTCCGTTTGAACCGCGCTAGACACGGCAAGAGTGAACACACCCTAAGAGTTCACAGGAGCTTAAGTTATGAGGTCTTTTCGTATTTTAGTGTTTTATCTTTTGCTGACAACATATTTTTGCATTTTGACTAAATTGTGAGCGTATTAGAGCGTATCATTGAAATACAACAGAGCTATATGATCCCTGAACTATTTTTGCCTGGTTTTACAGAGTCGCAGGGCACACAATATTGAATTATGTAAAGCTGTGGTTATCTTTGATGAAGCACACAATGTGGTAAGGCTCTATACGTGTCATTTTTACTGTCTGTTTTGAGGCTGAATAAAAAATTGGAAAAGAGGCCACATGCAGTATATTTGTTAGATATTAGTGATATGACTTGTGATCTTGGGACTACCACATTCTCACTGGTCACACAACTAAGTTATTTGGTTACACTGTGTGTATATAAAATGTTAAAAAATGTCTCAAAGGTGACAGTATTTAAACCTTTGAATAAATGATGACTTCTTTCTGTTTGAAAGTGGCACACTGTTGCTATTGTAAAAAGTCATTATTAAACTACATTATGTGGTCTTTGTAGTACTACTTTTTTATTTATTTTTTTAAAATTACTATGCTCACTGCCCAATGTAAATTCATTAAAGGCAAGTTATGTTGTAACAGCAACATCAAAAAAAACAAAATGAAAACTACCATTTTGCTCAACAGAGACTTGGAAACATTTAATTTTAGACTGAATACTACATTTGTTGTGCATTGACTTAAGGAGAGGACATGTGAGGAGTCCACATCGTTTGACCTGACGCCCTATGATGTGGCCTCAGCCATTACCGCAGTGGACCGAATACTGGCAGAGCAGGCTAAAGAGTTCAACAGCAGAGTCACAGAAGATTTCAGCGCAGACTCACTTAACTCAGGTCAGAGCCATGTTTTTGCTTAGTCAGATGTAGGCTGAAAAAGTTAAGCACAAAGCTGCATGTTATCTGCTTTTATATGTATGTTACAGGTTTGAAAATCGATATTACCACCATTGCCAAAATCAAACGTAAGCATGGCTTTTTACAATCACAACATGATCAGGTATAGCTTTTGCCTACCAGTCAATTGGTCTTGTAATGCATTTCTTTGTTGAACAGAGATACTCTTGGATCTGGAGGCTGCTATTGACTCCTTTGACGTTACCAGTGACAAGGGAATAACGAAACCTGGAATGTATGTAAATCAGAAGATAATTGTAGGAAATGTTATATATACGTTTTAGAATGTTTCTCTGTTTACTCAGCTTCATTTATGAGCTATTAGAGAGAGCCCACTTAAACTACAGTACCAAGGCCGCCGTGTATGAAGCTCTGGAGCAAATCTCGGGATACCTGGCAGGACGTCAGTATGCCTCTCTGTTTCTCTCATGTTCTGTAATATACATACTTTATACAGTCCAGAATGCTCATGTATTAAATTAGACGAAGAAAAAAAGTGTCATATTTACCTAGAGAACCTGGAACTAGGGCTGGTTTTGGCAGCAAGCGTTTCCTATTTTGCTTTTTATATAGTCTGTTCAATCCCCTTTGTTTATTACAAAAAGGCTCCATTCCCCACAGCCAATCCAGGTAGAGCATTTTTCTCATTTTACAGAATTTCATCCACTCCTGAAATCGCTGGGTGGTGTTCCATCAGGATATTAATTCAGACCATCTATGTAAATAAATAAATATGAATAAACTAATGTATTTTTATGATATATATCTGTGATATAGTATAGTATATGGAAAGAGTTTGATTAAATAATGCAACTTGACTAATGAATTAGTAGTAACTTCTCTTAAATAACTAATTTCATTTAAATTGCTTTTAGATTGGGTAAATGTGATTCCAAAAGCATTTAAACTCTACTAATAGAATAAATGAGTTCTGTCACCTCAGAGTTAATTTGCTCTTAAGGAAGTTGCACTAAACAGCCTCCTTAAACCAGCCCCAGGTCCACACCTGTTTTTAAGCACATGTCTGTGTCTGACAAATTACATTTATGTAATGTCTGTGTTTCTCATTAGAGTCAGGAATCTTCTTAAATACCACTGGACTGCAGAAGTTGGCGGATATAATTCAGGTTCCTATATTAAATTTGCTATGTGAATAATTGTTATCACTCTGAATATTTTTTTTGTTAATATCTCATACTAAAGCAACAACAGTTTAACTTTTTACCTTAAAATACACCATTTTGATGGGTCCTGGTGATGAAAAAATTTAATTGACAACTTTTTCTTAGACTCAGTGCACCCACCATGTTACTCTGAGTGTAACGGACCCCACTGTCACCGAATACTCTCTGTGTAGCTCAGGTGGAGTGGAGCATGTTTTGCTTGTTTGGACTCAAAGGCTGACATTTTGTAAAGTTCTACAGGGTTGCTTTAATGCTATAGAGTTTTTTTATTTTACGGTGGTTATAATTATCTGAAAAAAACACAACTTAAGTTGCCATTGAATGAGATGTTTTCACTGTGTTTATATGACTTATTAATTTCTTACAGCTTGTATTCTGTGGTGAACCAGCTGAGAAAGATCAACAGCTGCTAATGCAGGCCAATACAGCTCATTTTAAGGTTAGCCTCATTAAAGCAGTGCTCATTTGTGTGCACTTTATTGCATCATGAAGCCTTTTCTCTACAGGTTCATATTCACCAAGACACTGGCTATAAGAAAAAACAAAACGCTGACATATGGACTTTGTCTGCATCCAAGAAACATGGCAAGAGCCTCATCATGTAAATTGGTGTGGTGTAATTTAACATTTATCATTGAGACCTTCTATTTTCTCTTGTAGGTAACATTTTAAGTTACTGGTGCTTCTCGCCAGGCTTCAGCATGCAGGACCTGGTTAATCAGGGTGTACGCTGTATTATTCTGACCAGCGGTACTCTGTCCCCTCTCTCCTCCTTTACCTCTGAAATGAGAATGTAAGTTTATTCCTTAAGTTTGCAAGTTACTGCTATTGGAGTGACTTAGGGCCAGGCTACATGTAGGCCTTCATGGGAATTTTTATAAACACACATTTTTTCATGCATTTGTGCCACATGTAAAGTTTTCAGGCAAAACATAAAACTCCGTTCTGAACACCTTGTTTGTGGAAGTTCTAAGTCATCCAGGACATTTTCAAGAAAAAGTTTTCTGACACAGGGTGTAGGTTTTAAGTGAAGACGTTTCATCCCTCATCCAAGGGACTTTGTCAATTCTGAGTTCAACTTAGAGAGAGCTGAGATATTTATCCCTCAGAGAGAGGGATTTAACCTGAGACTATTGTGATTGGACCAGGCTAGACTGGTATCATAGTTGTTAAGAGCTGAATGAACTTGAAAAAAATAGAACCAGAGACAAACGGTAAGAGGGTAGTTATTCCTTATGTAGCTGGTGTAGCTGAAAAGCTAAAAAGGATTTTCTACAAACACAACATTCCTGTTCATTTCAAACCATGCAGTACTGTCCGTCAGAAACTGGTCCACCCCAAGGACAAAATCCCCAGCCACAAACAGAGCAATGTGGTATATGCTGTTCAGTGTAATGAGGAGTGCAGTGATAGTTATATTGGTGAGACTCGTCAGCTACTGCACAAAAGGATATATCAATACAGAAGGGCCAGTCCTGGTGGTCCTGAGTCCTCAGTCCACCTACATCTCAAAAAGAAAGGGCAGTCCTTTGAGGACAGCAATGTCTGTATCTTGGCCAAGGAGGCCAGGTGGTTTGAAAGAGGAGTCAAGGAAGCCCTTTTGTTAAAATGAAAAAGCCTTCTTTGAACAGAGGAGGTGGACTCAGATACAACCTCCCCTCCACCTACAACAGTGTTTTGAAGCCTGAATCAAAGCAGTTTCACTCCAATATGAAACTAACACCTAGCGTTAGCAGTTATGCTAATGGTTCTTAGGAGCCTAACGACTCCCCCACACTGCCTATTCAACTCTTAACGACTATGATACGAGTCTAACCTGGTAGCAGTCACAATAGTCTCAGGTTAAATCCCTTTCTCTGAGGGATAAATATCTCAGCTCTCTCTCAGTTGAACTCAGAATTGACAAAGTCCCTTGGATGAGGGATAAAACATCTTCACCTAAAACCTACGTCCAGATGCCTTGTCAGAAAAACTTTTCTTCTGAACACCTTCCAAAGTGGCGATTGTATCTTTTATTTTTTTAAATTGTTTTGGCCGTTTAGCCTTTATTAGATAGATGCAGTGCAGATAGACAAGATTTAGGGTGATAGAGAGGGAATGTTGTTGAGCATATGACCTGAGCCAGAATCAAACCCGGGTCCGTCAAGTATGTGGACCAGGTGAGCCACCTAGGCACCAAATTGGACATACTAAAAAAAACAAAAACCGCTCAGCTTTTCATATGCTGTGAATCAGGTTTTATGTTTGCCTGGCTCTATTAGAACAAGGACATTGCATTACATAATTTTTTTTACAAGTGAACTGTGAAGTGATGTAATAATGCACAGCTCCCTATGTTGTTGTATAAAAATTTGTCAGAAAGGGACCAATTTGTCAGCTTTTTAATAGTAATTTAGCAACACTTCTAGATTGGCAATAGACTCCTTGACAATTTTTTAATGCAACGAGGAAACTTTTCCTCTTGTAGTAATTTAATTTGAACATGACATATAATCCCGTGTGCTTGTTTGTGCTGCTGATTCCAGAGAGTTCCCAATTTGCCTGGAGAACGGCCATGTCATAGAGGGAGACCAAATATTTGTAAGCGTTATTGAGCAAGGCCCTGATGGTGTGCAGTTGAGTTCAGCCTTCGACAGACGGTTAGTTTTTTTTCCTATTAGTACATAATTCATACAACAGAGGCACAACTGTGAATAATACAAGGAAAGATCTAAACTAATATTGCACTCACATTGTAATTAGAGAGAGGAGGACAGACAGAGCTAGAGGATAGAAGCTCAGTGTGTCATACTGCCTCAGTGCAGCTTGGCTAATCTAGACATGGCTGTGCCTAAAAATGAGCAGCGATGTCAACCCCATTCCTGTATGTCCTGACCATAAGCCCTATCAAAGAGGAGGGCCTTAAGTCTCACCTTTAATATTGAGACTGTGTCTGCCTCTTTCACGTGAGTTGGGAGCTAATTCCATAAAACAGGAGCTGGGTAACTGAAGACTCTACCTCCTCTTGTACTTCTGGAAACTGTAGGAATGACTAGCAACCCTGCATTTTGAGAACAAAGCACTCTGTTAGGACATTTCCTTGAATAATATTTAATTAGTGCAATTGCAAAGCAGCAGTCAGGTACAGCAGTGTCAAAAAATCTGAGCTATGTCAAGGCCAAGTTTTTTCTGTGGACCATCAGGTAGTGGTACAGGCTGGAGAATGGTAGGGCATGCAGAGACAGAAGACAGAAAGATGATGAGGCAATGGCGTCATGTACCTATGTTTCAATCCTAGGTCACCAGTAGAGGCCTCCCAGTTGCTGTTTGTTGCGAATAATTCCTTGATGACTCTCATGAGCAAGTGTGATCAGAGCCCCATAGGATGTAACTGTCTTTAGTTGAAAGTTCAATTCCTATTTTTGCAATTAGTGTGTCTTTTATTGCATTAATTGTGGCAGGCCAACAATTTTTAATTTGTTTGCATAATGCTGACATTTCAGGAAAGCCAGCAATAACAGCATCATACTCCTCCATTGGAAGTGATAACAGCACAGCAGATATTTGCAGAATCCAGAGTAGTTTTAGTGGACAACGGTAATGGAAGGTGTCACAGTGTCTTGCAGTCTTGACTGTAGGGTTAGTTTTTACCAGATGCATGAAGTTGTGTACACGGTCTATGTCAGGAGCAGTTGGTATGCTGGGAGAAGTTGTAGCATCTGTAATCAACACTGAAACTTGTAGGTCAGTTTGTGGAGGTAGGTCAGTGTGGCAATGTTTAAGGCTTTCATTAGGTCTCTTACCAGGGAAGGAGTACCTCTTTTCACTACAGAGAAAGTCTCTGCCACTTAGGTCTTTAGTGCGCGTCTGACATCTTACGAGACTGGATAAAAATGAAGCACAAAGTGGCCGGGATGAGAATCAGCACCTCCCACTCCAAGGCTATGGTTCTCAGCCAGAAAAGTGTGGCTTGTCCCCTTCAGATTGGTGGAGAGTTGCTGCCTCATGTGGAGGAGTTTAAGTGACTGGGTGCCTTGTTCACAAGTAAGGGATGGACCAACAGATAGACAGATGGATCGGTGCAGCTTCTGCAGTAATGCAGTCTATGTACCGGTCTGCCATGGAAAAGAGCTGAGCTGCAAGGCGAAGCTCCATCTATGTTCCTACTCTTACCTATAGTGATGAGCATTCGGTCATGACCGAAAGGGTAATAAGTGAAAGGGATAAGATCCCGGATTCAGGCGGCTGAAATGAATTTCCTCCAATGTTTTAGGGATTAAATTGTAGCATTGATGTTGCTTTTAACCTCTCCGGTTCCTAATAAGTTAAATTAAATGAAAAAATAAAGCAATTGGATTTTTTTTTATATCTGGTGATTTCACATGGAACTGTGGACTGCCAATCTCTGAGACTTTTTAAATTCCTTTTGGTAATTAGAACACACCTTTACAACACTGCGTTGCGGAAATTAACAGTACTGCTTGGGGTAAACTGTGCTATAAATAGGAATCAGCAGACCTGCCTTTATGTAATATCTATGTTTTTACATGATAGGTTTCTTCCTGAAAACATGGCATCATTAGGCAACACTGTAGGTAAGGTAAAGGATTTTAACCCCTCATGCGTTTTTACCACAAATGTGTTTTTTCCTTTACTGTTTCAAGTGATGTTTTTCTAATTCTCTGCAGCTAATCTGAGCCGAGTAGTTCCCCATGGTCTCCTGGTGTTTTTTCCTTCTTTCCCTTTAATGGAAAAAACGCTGAAATTTTGGAAAGTAAGTACAAATGTGTACCTGTATACATACACTACTCACAAAAATGTAGGGATATTTTACATTCACGTCAAATTTATGGAAAATGTAAAAAATTCACGCTACTGTGATGTTATATTGTGGAAGTAGGGCATGTAAGTAAAAGCATGCTATGGCAATTTCTTCATCTCAAATAATTAATTGAAACAAAAGCTAACAATAGTGGTGGGTACATCACAACAAAAAAATGGCAAAGTCTCAATAACTTGTCATGTGTCCTTGAGCGTCAGTTACAGCTTGACAACGACCTCTCATGCCGTTTACAAGTTGACTTATTGTCTGCTGAGGCATGGTATTCCACTCTTCTAGAAGGGCTACCCTCAGGTCATTGAGATTCTGGGGTGCAGGGTTACAACCCTCTACAGGACGACTCAGCTGATCCCAAAGGTTTTTTATGAGATTCAGGTCTGGAGAGAGTGCAGGTCACTCCATTTGAGGTACCCCAGCCTCCAGCAGCTGTTCCCTGATGATGCAACCTCTATGAGCTGGGGCAACTGTCATCCATGAAGATGAAATCAGGCCTGTGTTGCTCATGCAAAGGAACAATGACTGGGTTAATGATGTTATTCAGGTAATATTGGCTTGTCACAATGCCATTCATAAGGTGTAGGGCAGTTCTGTATTGACAAGACGCACATGCCCAGACAGTGACACCACCACCTCCAAAGGCTCGTCTAGTGACAACAGTGGTGGATGCATAGCATTTCTGCTCAGTGTGGATCGCCTTTCATCAGAGAACAGAAATGAGGCCCGCTGGTTCCTTGTTCAACACAAAATTCCTGGCCCATGCATGATGCCTGATCCAGGTGGTGTGGTCAGGTCCTTTCAGGTCATCTAACTAGCAGACCATGCTGATGTGAGCGGTTTCAAATGTTCTGACATGACACTTGGGTGCCTCTTACCTCCCTTAAACGTGCCTCGAGTTGAATAAACATTGCCTTACAAAACCATCATTAAGTTTTGCCCTGATCACAATGAAGCGGTCATCAGCATGGGATGTGGCCAAAGAACGTCATCATGAAGGAGGTGTGGGATGAAGACAGTTACCTGATGCAGCTCGAAGCAGGGTGACACCATTGATGGAGATGTTGAGAGAGCGAACCAGCTGAACAACTTCTTCAGCAGGTTCAACCACCCTAACTAATTCACACCACACTACACTGCACCCCCCTTTTGCTTTCCGTGCCCCCCCTGGAATCAACTTCAGCACACAGAAGAATGCCCTACCACCTAAGATTACAGCAGCCCAAGTGTGCGGAGAGCTGAGGAGGCTTCGTCCCGGCAAAGCAGTAGGTTTAGATGGAGTATCCTCATGACCACTCAAGGTCTGTGCGCTGGAGCTGGGAGACCCTCTACAGCACATCTTCAACCTGAGCTTGGAACAGGAGAGGGTCCCTCTGCTGTGTCAAAAGTTAGAGATGGTCAAATTAAGTTCACCTGTAAAGGTTATAGTGCATTTTAGGTGCATTCCGAAATTTCATCTGAAAGTCGCCCCTAACTTTTTGTATTTCTTTGTTAGTGTATTTCTTGTGCTTTACTATTCAGTGCTGTCAGTTTACCTTTTTATCTGCTTTTAATCTTCTGTGCAATTAAATGTTGTGCTCTTAAATGGTTCCTCATCTGATGTATCTGCATTTTTCTCTTTAGGATAATGGACAGGCAGATCGCATTGAGAACATTAAGCCAATGTTTGTAGAACCAAGGGGAAAAGGCACATTTTCTGAGGTGAGGAAGGTGTTCAAACTGGCATGTTGACCAGCAATGTTTGCTCAATTTAAAAACGTGGTTCTCCATTGACAGGTTATAGAAAGCTACTACAACAAAGTGAATGATCCTGCATCAAAGGGAGGAAGTTTTTTTGCTGTGTGTCGAGGCAAGGTGATTGTTTTGATTGTAATCAAATTGGATCATAATCTGACGTTTGCTAAATACCTGGAATATTTTATTTTAGGTCTAAGAAAGCATTCTTCAATTAAAATGTATTTCTACATTTGTAATTGTGAAAAAAAGAATCACAGTTACTGAATGGTGTTTCTCTATCAGGCAAGTGAGGGTCTGGATTTTGCGGACGCTTATGGTCGAGGGGTCATTATCACTGGCCTTCCATTTCCTCCAAAGATGGACCCCCGAGTCATTCTTAAGATGCAGTTTCTGGATGAAATGTGCCGCAAGAAAGCTCCAGGTGTCAAGGTCTGGAAAGTCTGCTTAGAATGAAAAAGTGTGGAATTTCTTTTACAAATTGTATATTTCCAGGTCTAAAATTACACTCAAACAGTCACCTAAATCTTACAGTTGGCTTGCATCTGGCTCTGCCAAAACTTCAACTCCCTGACTCAAACCATGGAGAGTAGATCATCGGAAATGTTGATTCCCAGAGACAATTAGCAAATATGTCCTTGTGAGAGGACTGCATTTCGCCTCCCAAGGACATATTTGCTAATTGTCTCTGGGGCGGGGGCAAATGTCCTTGGGAGGACTGCATTTCACCTCCTCTTGTGACTGTGAGGCTCCCCTTGTGACCATGGGAGGACGGCATTTCGCCTCCCCTTGCGACCACCGGGGCAAATGTCTTTGGGCATGTCAAATGTGTCTTGAAAGCCCGGAGCCGTATTGTAACCCCCAATTGGAGGCCTGGTCACGGCCACAGCCGAAGTTGATCCAAGCCCTAATTGACACATTTTGTTGGCACAGGTGTTTACATAATAATGAGCTAGTTTGACGCTCCCAAGTTAAAAACTCTAGGCCCTAGAGTTTTTCACTTACATTTTAGGTATCTACCCCCTAGAGTCTTAGGGGGTAGATACCTAAAATGTAAGGGCAGTGACAAAGGGTTGTCACATGTTCAAGTCAAAATGGCTGCAGTGGCACTGTCCCCACAGGGTTTTGGGTATGTCTGCCAAATTTCATTTATATACAATAAACTAAAATTTCCAGTTCCATTCACTATAGCCCACAATTGGGGGTATATTCAGGGAGCCATGAGGGATGTTTGCACCAAATTCACCTACGACAAACTAAATTGCGCTGTGCAAATTTGAGCTCAATCTGTCTAACGCCTTAGGACGAGTTTGTTGAATTATGAGGAGAACGATACCTGACTGTGATAGCTGACTTCCTGTTTGTCAGGGGGCAAGGCGATAATAATAGATTTTGTTTTGCTTGATGTGAGGAATGTGTGTTCCAATTTTCGTGACTACGCCAAAAAAAAAAAAAAGTACCTCTTCTTCCTATTGGCATAATGTATTTTCACTTTTTCAGGGAGTGCTTTTATGGATTTGAATGGCACTGCCAAAAAAAATATATTCAAAGCTCTTGAATTTTGGGTGAAGTTTGATGTTGTTTCGATGACGCTTAGGAGGTCAAATTTGGGATCAGTTCTCGCCTCCCATTCATTTAAATCACAGATTTCAGGCGTTCCCATGGCAACACTTTTGCATATAGGGGTGGGTCATCATAGGCTTTTATGTTCAGGGGACCATGAGGAATGTGTGTACAAAATGTCATTAACCCATGACAAACCAAATTTGAAAGTCCCATACAAAATTGTTGGGGGCGCTGGAGAGCCATTTCGAAAGGTAGCCATTATAATTCCACTTCAGTGTGTTCAGGGCCTCATTGTGCACAACTGCCTCATTGGGTCCGACTTGGTCCGATGATCTTTGAGAGAGATGTTGGCGAATCAGAAAACAAACATGAAAATCACGGCGGTGCCATGGCAAAATCGTAAGACTTGCACTAAAAATTTGGATAATTTTTGATGCCCCACTTCTGTAGATGGTGGTGTGCAAATTTGAGCTCATTACGTCAAACGCCCGAGGATGAGTTTTTTTAAAATATGAGTTTTTGTTTGTCTAGATGTAAGGAATGAGTGTACCAAAATTCGTGACTCTATGCAAAAAAAATAGGCGTAATGTATTTTCACTTTTACAGGGTGCGCTGTTGAGCCCCCTTTTTATGGATTTGTATTGGACCTGCAAATTAAACTATTTTTGCTAATCCTGAATTTTAGGCTAAATAAAATTGAGTTTTCGCCAATGTTCAGGGGGTCAAATTTGCAATCAAATTGAAAGGAAAAATAAAATATAAAACTCCACTTAATGTTGTGCAGGATGTGCAATGGCTTGTTACACTTGAACAGCCATGCTTTGAAAAGTCAATTGAACTGTGAGTGTTTAGCAACCCTCTCTTTAGAGTCCTTAGTGTTCCTTTTTACTGTATGTGTCTTTGGACAGTACCTGACCGGACAGGAGTGGTACCGGCAGCAGGCCTTCCGAGCGGTAAACCAGGCTGTGGGCAGAGTCATCCGACATAAAGAGGACTACGGAGCCATCTTTCTTTGTGATGAGAGGTCATTTGCAGAAGACAGATCAGCCACATTGTGTCTCCTCATTTTATTTCATTATATTCATCATGTGTCCTTCATCTTTGTCTTTATTGCCAGCTTTGTTCCAGTTATCTAATTTTCCAACTGATAATGGGTTTTGGAAGAAAATATCTTGATGTCTTTAGTCTTTTAGTCTAGGGAGTTAAATTTAAACGAAGGCCTTTTTTGGATTTCTGAAAACAATAGTATCTTGTTGTGAATAGTGTATAATGAATTGCAAAAGCTAAAAGAGAAGCCAAAATGATTGTTTTTTATATTAATTGAAGTCACAGTTAGGGCTACACAATATATTGTATATCTATCATCATGACAGTACAGTTTGATCTGGTATGGTTTTCAATATGGTAGAGATTTATATCTTTGTATGTTTTAGTTGGGCATATAGCTCTACTCAAATTGGAAAAACTAAGGTGAGACTTTTCATAATGCCCAATACAAATTTAAACATTGCAAGTCACATGTCATTCCACTAATTGCAAAAGTGACGCAATAGCTGTATGTGCACACTAGGAGTAAATAGCCAGTTGGATAATTTCAAGTACAAGTATTAAGAAGACAATAATATGGTTTTAGTCTAACTTGAAACTTTTGCAGGTTTAAAAGTACAAATGCAATTGTCCAGCTTCCAAAGTGGGTCAGGCCTTATGTGCGTTCGGATGACAGCTTTGGAAATGTGGTTCGAGATGTATCCAGGTTTTTTAGGGTTGCACGGAAGATGGTAAGAGTGTGCTATGAATGCTGGATTAGTTGGAAGAATATCTAATAGTTTACAATGTAATTTGTACCATCTTCGTATTATTACAGAGACCTTGTGTAGAGACAAAACCTACAGCCCAGAGCTTGGTAGTATCTGCAGATGGCTTTGCACCCAGCACATCCCAGAGCTGCCATACTCAAAAGGCAAAGGTCCTGGATGCCCACATTCCCAGTCTGAAGAGAAGGAGACTCAGTGAGTCTTTTCAGTGGTGTTTCTTATTAAAGCTTATAAATTGTTTTACCTAATATCTGATTGTCTGTTTGTGTAGATGACCACATTGGGGCCACTGGATTGGCCAAAATTTGTATAAAGTATGAATCTGGACCACAGGAGAGCCACATGAGACCAGTTAACTTGCTTGATGCTCTAGAACAAGACCATCTCAGGGGACAAGAGGAGGAATCATGGGTGGGCGAAGAGAAGGTACATGATGTTACACAACAGCTTAACGGTTTAACACTTTAGCATCTTGCAGCCACTGCTGCTAGTCCAAAGAAGGTTGTGAATTTATCTTAATTTGGAATGCAAAGTCATTCCACCCCAGTTTAATCAATCCTGACAGACATGGTGCTCACTTTTAATGCTTAATTTCCCTTGGTCTGGTTGACTCAATGAACTCTCATATAAATACAGATTTCTCCAATTTCTCCACAAACACAGAGGAGATTCCACTCCTCAAAACGAGAAAACTGAAACACTTTTCACACCAGTCCTCTGGAGGATGTTTTCTAGTGCATTTACTCCTGCACAAGACTAGCATCAGGATATCACATAACAAATAGCGGAACATTTACATTGTATCCTATGCAGTTCCAATTCCAAAATCAGTCAAATGAGACAACAAATTCTTATTTAGTTGAAAATATTATGGGTAAATTTCATTAGGGGGTGTGGTTGGGATTGTTTACCTTATTTTACCATGGCTTATTAAAAGCCCTTGACACTGTTAATCATGACACCTTAATGGTCAAATGATCAAAATTCAATTTCTCACCAATAGTAATTTATTGAATCTTTTACTGAATAGGAAACAATATATCTAAAGTAGTTCATAATCATGTAGGTGTGCCTCGAGGTTCAACTCTAGGCCCCCATTATTCAGTTTATACATAAACAATCTCTCTAAGGTTGGTCTGGCTATCAATTGTATGCATATTTAATGCAATTCAGTTTTATTTATATAGCACAGTATCACAACAACAATTGCCTCAAAGAGCTAAACAAAAGACAGTAAAATGAAGCAGCAACATGCAAAAATAAGCAACAGGCTTCAGATGAACTATAGTTTGTAATGGTGTCAGTATATGCTGACATATTTATGTAAGAAAAAAGTATGCATGTCATTTGAAAAGTCTGTTACAGAAATCCAGATCCTAATAACACAGTTGATGGCAAACATTGAAAGTAGTACTGGAGTATCAGTACACAACAAAACTCAAGTCAAAAAGTTCAAAACAAAATTAAATGAAATTTGGCAAATTTAAGACCCACTAAAAACAATCAACAATAAACAACAGAACCTTAAAACTAGTGTCTGAAGAGCTGGACTCAGACCTGGACAACCTCAGATAAAAAGTTGAATTAATAACACGATTACTAAATATTATGCAAATGTACTATAAATAAATATAAAGATAAGATCATTTAAGAATAAATATCATACTTGTGTACAAAATCCTTTATGGTCTAACCCCACCACTATTAAAAGAGTTTTTTCAATTAAATTGAAATACATCCACCAGAGCCACTGTCTGAAGAGACTATTAAACTCCCTGAGGAAAAGCATATTCAGACAGTTGGGCTTTTCAGTTCGGGCCTTACACTTGTGGAATATGGTACCAATAGAAATGAGGAACGTGAAATTATCGAACACCTTGAGTAAATTGGCAAAAAAGTGTCTGTTAGACAATCATAAATGTCCTCATAACCTGGACTAACACTGTATGTTGTTGTATAGGTCCTGCAATAAAGTGAACATAAATCAATGTTACTAGGGCATTAACTGACAAGTTTTCTTTTGTGTAGGCGAGTCGATTGTCCACTCTGTCTCTTCAGTATGATAAGAGAATGGAGGAAGAACTCCGTGGAGGAAAACGCAAAATTAAAATAATCCAAGAACAGGTTTGTCAAAAGCACTGTCATCAGTGTACGGTTACCTCGTGGTACCTTTTAGTTGTTTGTATTTTGTAAGCAGTTTCATTTATTTATGAAGTGAGCTTGAAGTAATGTTTTAGCTTTACTTAATCTGGTTCATGTTTAATAATTTATAATTAATAAGTAATTTACATTAGTTTGGGGCACCTCTGCTGTTCAGCAGGTATAGAGTGCAAACCACATGTGAGTGACCTGGGTTGGGTCCATTTGCTCCATGTGATTCCTCTCTCACACCTTATCAGTCTCCACTGTCTCTCAAATAAACGCTATAAAGGACCATGAAATACATAAACAAAAAACACACACATTAGTTAGCAATTACTCTGCAAACACACTAACAATTTTGATAGGCTTTGTTTGAAAACACTTAAAGTGTCCGTCCTGATCTCTCAAGTCTGGTGGTTGGTGTACATGTTGTAATTGGAAAAGGCTTTTGTTATTGGCTGAGTGGATTCAAACATGTACCAAGGGAGTTCAGGTCTGGGCTGGAGTTATCTGTGACTCATAAAATCCCAGAGCTGAGGGAAATGCAACCCCACCAGAATCAACTTTGGCGTCTTGTACTTTGTAGACCATTTATAATGAACAGAAAGAAGTACAATGTAGCAACACGTGACACGTGAATGTAAACATTTGCAGTTTAATGTTGTTATGTCTGTAGAGAAATTGTGTTCCAGAGGGTGTGTCTGAGGAGGGCAAAGCCAACAGAGCTAAGATATTCCTGTCAGAGATGAAGAAAACCCTAAGCCAGGTGAACTTTGAGCGAATTGTTCAAGCACTGCAGGCCTACAAGAACACTGACAACCTGGACACCCTGTTGGCTGAGACTGTTGCATTGGCTGAGGATGCTAACACCCACAGTTTGCTGCGGGGTAATGCAAATATATTCTCCTCATTTATAGCACTTTTCACATTAATTACCTGCAAGCAGTTTATTACAGAATTAAACTAAGGCAAAAGGAACACACTGTCTTACTAACAATATATGTAAAAGATAATGTGCAAGACTGCATAGAAAGGTCAGACCTCTTTCAGGGGAACCTCATGGGTATCCAAGTTGGAAAAAAATTGAATAGAAGTAAGTGGGGAGCAGCAAACTATTTTAATTCCCTTGCTCACCTGGTCATTGTCATATGATATTTCTTGACTTAATTCCTCTTAAAGCCTGTGTTTTCTTAAAAAAATCTCTTTTTGGTCTTTTTGGTGACAAAATAAATTAGGCCTGCTAAACTAAAATTTAGTAGACAATGATAGTTGTCAAAAACAGATATCCCAACCAACTTTACATATATTTATCACATGCTTTGATTTGTTTTAATCAATGATTTACATGGGTGGTTTTGGCCTTATTTGTCACAAAGAGGGAGTAGTAAGTGGTAAATTGTGTTTCGCTCTTTTCGCTTTTTTCATTTTTGTTTTACGTTGCGCAGTTGAATGCAGTAGCATCATGCTGGTTACCAGTGCTTAATTTCAAAATCAATAGTTGTTGGAACAAAAATGCAGTTTGAAACCAGGGTCTGTGAGGTCAAAACAGTTGCCGGAACGCAAGTCTCAGTCGCACGCAAATGCCCAAAAACCATGCTATTCTTCAGCTACACCTCCTTTTAAAAGCCTACTTTACATTATATTTACCTATAGTAGCCTACTTCATTATTATTATTAACAGCAGAAAATCTCTTATCTTCTCTAGTTGTATAATATATACTCCACACAACAGCCATGACCTGCCACTCCTCGCTGTTTCTATTTGGATCTGGTTGAAAATTTACCACTGACAGTTACGCATGGCTTTCAGAAGAGCTTAACAAGCAGCATTCTTTTCTTCTTTAAATTGTGAGTTGTTAAACTCTCCCAGAAGAAGCGCGATGTTGCCACCCCAGACCCACATCACCTTAACCAGTCGCTATCAAGGAGTAAAATAAGTAAACTGCACCATGAGGGGGAAAAAAACAGCCCACCTTCTCAGAGCTACGTAGCACAAAAACAAGGAACAGCGGTAAGAATTGTGTATTAAAATAATTCTATATTTATCAGAAATATTGCTATAAATGTTTTGGACTCAATGAGTGAATGATTAAGTTGGCGCTCAGACCCTTATCCTCGACTGTGCGCGTGTAACCTCTGTAGTACCTCTTCTCATCTGGCAATGACCCACGCGGAGCTGCTTGTTATTGTTGTGACAACAGGTTTATTGTATCTGCACAATATAACATGGAAATCAGTCTGTGAATGGACTTCTTGTGGACAATCACCATGTGCTCTGTCTCATCTCGTTTACAGTCCTCTATTACAGTGAGGTAATACAATAAAAATATAATAGTATACAATAAAATAATATAATCATAATAACTGAGTTACAATATTCTTGATGATTGTACAATGAATTACAGATTAATATTAATAATAATAAAATGATTGATGAATGAGGTCTATTACTAGTGGGTATATGATATTTAAACTAGTTCATCTGTCTGTCACTTTTCTAATTTATTTTAACATAAATGCAATACACTATTTACTAAAATAAACTTAAGCAGTTCTCAAAAAAACATAACTGCATTAAAGTGCTTATTTAAACATTACCAGACACCTGTCGGCCCATTTAGCTAGATTTAACGTGAACCTTTTTAACTATGTTACACGTGCAATTTGCGTCTTACACAGGTGCAGTTAGGCAAAAATAGTGTATTAAACATTTGTAGGTAGAGATTGGTTTAGCTTTTACTTACTTACAGTGATATAACGTAATCAATCAATTTTCAAAAACATCTGGCAGGCCAGAAATTATTGGCTGCGAGCCAGAATTGTCCCGTGGGAGGGTATTTGCTGACCCCTGCTATAAAGTATGGTGATTATGATTTTATAAAAATGCAACGAACAAGCAAAAGAACAGAGGACAATTCTAAATCAAACTGCAAATTTTGAAGGAACTGAACAGATTCTGTTAAAACATACACATGTAAGACGTCTTGACACTAAATGCATTTTAACCACATCAGTGCTGCTACACCTGCCCTCTACTCTGTGTAACAGGTTTTTACCAGTTTGTGCGTCCACATCACAAAAAGAGGTTTGATGACAAATGCAGAGAGCTGACAGGACAGGCATGTGGATACAAGCCAGATCACTCACTGTCAAAGGAGGACAAGAAGGCACTCATTCTGCAGGAAGGTATGCAATAGTTTCTGCTTTTATTTTCAAAGAAACCTTCTATTTGCAGTATTGAGCAGATGAAGAAGGGAGGCAACTAATGCGGTTTATTAGCAACAGGTCAGTAACATGATGAGTCAGAATCTCTGAGGTAAAGATGGGAATGGTTTCATCAATCTGCAAAAACTGCATCTAAAAATAGTGGAACAATTAAAAAAAATGTAAAAATGCTAAGATGAATATATCCTACCATCTAAAGTACATAACATCAAAAGATTCAGAGAATCTGGAGAAATCTCTGTGACAAGGCATAAGGTCAAAGGTCAGTATTGTATGCTTATGATCTTCAGGCTCAAGCAGCACTGCATTAAAACAGGCATGATTATGTTCTGGATCACTGCATAGGCTTCTTTGCATAATCCAGCTTTAACCTGCATTTGTTGATGCCAAGGGGAACTGTATTCACTGATTGTGACTTCTGTTCCTTAGCCCATGTAGTGATTTTCAGAATAGAATCATCCGTGTTTTTAATACAGTGTGTGGTGGACCAAACAAAAAGGCGAGGACAACAGGTGTAACATAAAAATAATTTAATAAAGTCCAAAAAATAAGTTTAAACAAGGCTCCAAAATAAAATTTGGGCCCAACAGAGGTCAACTAAACCATAACTTAACAGAAGAAAACTGACCTGCCAAATCAAAGAACAGAGGGATTTAACTAACAAAGGACTAAACCAAACTAACACAAGAGGGAGGCATAACGCCAATTATAAATCAAAATATCTAAACTTAGGCAAAGTAAATATAAGGGAAATTATAATAACTAAACATAATACAACAACAGTGATAAACTAAATAAAATTAAACCCAGCTAAACAATCTAAATTACCCAAAATATTAAACCCAACTGTGTTCCCCCCTCAGCCTTGGTCCAGGTGGGCTCTCCCAAAGGTTTTCCAGCCCCTTCCTCTGTCTCTCCTGGCACTCAAAAGAAACAAATGTAAATAAATCTTCAGACAACTATTAACTAATAAGTGTGCACCCAAATTAGAAAATATGTCTAATATTCTATGTCTAATATGTCTAAATAAATGAAACAAATTACTGTGATGTGAATTGAACTAATGAAATTAATATAAATGAAATGTAACGTGACAAAGAAAAATACTAACACTGAATAGTGGTGGCAGAGGTATCCACCACACAGTGCTAAAGATCATGAGCTGACCTTTGACCTTGTCACTTCCAGATTCTCTTAATCTTTTGCTATAATGTACTGGAGATGGTGGGATATATAGTACGTCTTTGGAATTTTAGTTTTTTCTGAAATTGTTCCACTATTTTTTAGCAGTTTGATGAATACATACTTGTTACTCAGTTTAAACAGCTGATATGTTGGTAATGTTCTATTATGGATAAAATAACATTTTATAAGATTTGCAAATCATTGCATTCCGTTTTTATTTACATATTATACAATGTCCTGACATTTTCAGAATTGGTTTGTCCAAAATGCTTTGTTGAGCTTAAAGTAGTCACAGGTAGACACAGGTCCAGCGGGAACAATATTTGGGGTGCAATATAATTTCCTTCTTTTAATTACTTGCATATAAATCTAAAAATAAGCTATATTTAGAATTATGGATGGAAATCCAAACTGGTTTCACTCAAGAACTGTTTCTATACTTTACGATCCATTGGAATCGTATGACCACAACAATACTGATTCCTCTTATCGATGCTCCTGCTCCTTAACCTTGCGCTGCAGCTGGATTCTCGCAGGATTTGGGAGTTTCCAAACTCACATAAATCCATCTTGTATCACGCCTTCAAACTGCTTGAGTCGACAAACCATGGGCTCACCGGACTCTTGTGACTAATGATGTGGCAGCACGAACAGGAAGAGTCAGGTTTTTAATTTGAGGAAAGCAACTAGCACCCTCGTCTCCTCTTTGTTATCAACATGGCTACGCTGAAAGACGTTAGCGTTGATGGTGCTATCGAATCAGTTTAATCAGAAGTAGAGTATTTCTTCTTTGAAAGAAGCACAAAGAGTGGCACATCATATCTTTGCTTTGATTGGTTAAAGAAAGCTCATGGTAGGCGGATATTGTTGGTGCTTCATCCAATCACCTAGTTTTCGACAGAAGTCACCTCCATTTTGCAAACGCTTTCAACAGGAGCCTTCCCAGATGGTAGTGCAAAATAGACTATGTTCTGTGGAGCAGTTCTGTCTGGCGGAGTCAGGTTACCGGCTCCGTGTCCCAGCTGTATATACATTCCGAGAACTCACAACTGTCCCTTTTTTACTTTATTGGCCACCGTTGCACAGCATCCTGCGCCATCACGTCAAAGCGATTTGAGCGTGGGAGGAAATCATGGAGGGGAAGAAATGATCTAAACCCATCGATGTATAATAAGAACTGGATAAGGCACCACCCCCTTTCCCCTGCCGCCAATTTGATTAGTGGCCACTCAAGGTATTGCAACGAAAAAAATCCTCTGCGGCCCAAAAAGGAATTTCCCCATAGACCACAATGTAAAAACAAACGCCTGGTATTCGGCTGACAGGACACTTACAATTGCCAAAATGGTCGGATTTTGTAGTGTTTAGTGTCTATTTTCGTATCCTGGACTTTTTCTTCGCTAAAATTACTTAAATTCGCTAAAAATTACTTTTATTGTTTATGAAGTCACCGCTCTAGTGCGTCTTTCGCGCCCATTGGCCCGTCCGGATTACATGGCAAGTGAAACACAAGATCGCATGCGCCAGTGCCATAGTGCACCTGCTCTATGGGCCGTGCAACGCGGAAGCCAAAAACTTTATCAACGTCCATTGAAAATAATGGGCGGTCATGTTTTTTTTCTACTCATTCAGCATCCTGTTCTAATAATACATCCATGTCTAAACCTTGGCTTTATTTCACTAAACGAGACGAAAATTTTGCCGTTTGTAATGACTGCAGGCTGTTATTTCTGGAAAGGTGCAAATACATACAACATGATTAAACATCGACCCGTGGGACTAAATTACAGGAATGCCACGTTTTCGATCCATTGCGTACAACTGCCCAAGCAGCACCGTAACCTCCGTTAAACATTGTAATGTAATGTTAAATATCACTGCTGTCTTATAAATAACAGGCATATTCAACAAAAACACAGTTTTATGTGTAAATATACTCGCAATATCTACTTTAAATGATGACAGGATCAGTCAGGATGAAAGCATTACAACTGTTAATGTTTCTCTCACTTTTCAAATTAATTAATCACAAACCAGTTTTGTGAATGTTATCTAGCCTTCCATCCCTGTTTTTTAAATAGAGAATAGTTTAATTCTGTATTAGGAAGAACATTTGGTGACATGTATGCGTGTGTTTACAGAAGATTTTTATTTTCTAAATTGTATTTATTATTCACTTTTCCTTCCTCATTATATATGATTTGCTATTGTTTAAGTTATTTAATATACTCAAGTGAAAGTGTTAAAACAAATAAAACCACTTGTTTGTTGACAAAAAAGCATAAAGGATTACTTTTTCTCACACAGCGCTATCAGGAATCGATAAGAGAATCAATAAAGAATTGGATCATTAAGCAGAATCGTCAGTGGCATTGATATTGGTAAAATCTTAGCAATTCCCATCCCAAATTATGAATTAAGAATCAGTTCCTCTTTTTACAGATTATGTTACTCCTACCAATTTAAAACAAAAAAAATCCATATAATTTTCAAACATACTGTCCAATTTTTTACAATTAATAACAAAGTAGTTGGTCTGTTGTCTAGAATGGCTAAATATCCTTTTGTCTTTCTGCAGATAGCCAACCTTGTACAGTTCCTTTATCATCCTGCAGCATGCTGAAGACCCAGCAGCCTAACCAAGGAGGACCACACCTCAATCCAGGTTACCTTAACCTTAAAGCAACACTATGCAACTTTTTAAAATGAAGTGTTACAGGAAACAAATACTGCTGCAAACTCACATGGGACTGTTACCGCTCCAGATGGTCTTTATAAGTTCTGATTGAAATTTGTGTTGGTAGTGTGCCCTGTCAGTCATTGTTACATAGCTGAGGATCTTAGGTGCATATTTGCCTTCTCTGCCTGTGTCAATAAACTATCACAAACATAAACTGTCTCCTTTAAATGAAAATGTAACAAATGTGCCAACAAAAAATCTCCAAGACGCTTTGTATATTTTCTCGATTATACTACCTACTGTGTGACCAGTAATATAACACAGTTTGATAATCACTGGTAACACCACAAGAGGATCTAGAGACTCTGGTGTCACTAATCTGATAAAATCTAATAAAACTCTGTGTAAGATATAAACTGGAAACATTACCTTAGCCTTAGACTTTAAAACTAACCTTAAACTTTTGCCCTGTTGCAGACTTACTTGTGGGTACCACTCTGTCCAGTGTGATGGCCTCCTGCAGCCAGTTAAACACACAACAGCTCAACCAAGGAGGGCAGCACCTCAAATGTCAAGGTTTAAGAAAACTATGGGCTGGTAATGCATATTAGTATAGAATCAATCAAAAATGTACATTCTTCCCAACTTATTACATTCTGCTCTTGTGTTAGATTCTTCCCCAAACACTGAAATCCATGCCACATTTCTGGCTGATGTGAAGAAAGCTCTGGGAGCTGAGAAATCTTCTCAGCTCTTTCAAGCCATTCACATCTACAAGAAGACAGACAACTATGAGCACCTCATGGCCACTGTGGTTAGTTTAATGACAGAAAAGGATGAAGATTTTAATCTCTTAACAAGTAAGTTTCCCTTAACCTCAATTTACTGCTTATATGTGTGTATAAAATGCTTGAATAGGGAGGCCATCTTGCTGTCTGCTGTTTTTTAGGATTTGGTATGTTCATCCGTCCCCACCATAAGACCCAGTACAAAGAAATGTTGAATGCTCTGATTGGTCATACCATTCCTGCCGATGTTCCTGCAGTAAATGAAGGACCTCAAAAACCAGGTGAAGCACCATTTAAACTGATAAATACCTGTGTATGTTGTATTTACTTTTTTTTTTATTAAAAAATAAATAAGTTGCCTTTGTTCAATGTGTGAATAATAAAATGGTTAAGAAGCATCTAGTTTTTTAAAGCAGAGGGCATCAGGATTGACAAAGTCTCTCTACTAAATATTGTATTATGTTGATGACGTGGATGATTCAGAATCCCCAATGAAATACATGGATATAATTAAACTACGTGACTATAGCATGGGCAGCTGTTAATAATGCATAAATATGTTTTTATTTTAGTGCATATAATTTTATCAACTTTATAATGATGATCCTTGCTCATAGGTTTTAGAATACATGTTGACAAATAAAATTCTAGTCAAGTGTAAGGCACCATCCAGCCATTTGTTGTTTAATAAAAGGAGACAAAAGAGAATGACCCATAATAAATCTATAAGAGTATATTTATAAAAATGTAAACATTTAGGCTCTGTTAATTATGAATAACAAAATAAATGCATGCTTGTTTTTTTTACAGCATTATCTTCTTTAGAGACACAAAGCAAGATTTCTTTCCCCAAGTAACCAAAGAAAGTAGGACCTGCACAGCAAGAACACCGAGCAGCTTTTCCTAAGACACTTTTGACACGTAATTAAATATACTGTAATTATGTATAATGTACATTAATACAGTATAGTAAAATGTAATAATATGAAATGAATCATTTTAACTACATGTAATAAACGCATTAAAGCTAACAATGTTTGTATTTTGGAGAACTTGTACATGCTACATTATATTCACATTTAACAAGAAATGCTGAAGAGCAACTGGATTATGAATTGATACATTAGGTATCGTGACTTGTAGAAAATAGGCGACAAGGGTAGATCAAAATACGGTTAAAAAATAGCAAGAAAAATCTAGCAAGATGGGACCTACCTATCGCGAGGTTTTACCAAGGCCCGGATATATCGCGAGAGTTCGTTCTGTTAGTACCATCATGGCAGGCAGTAAGTTGGTGCTGGAGGGTAGAGTTAGTTTAAAAGCTTTTATTTTAGGACTAAGCGTGGTAATTACGCCGTTTATCCGATCCTATTTTGGACATCTCGACTGGGTTTTTGATTATCTCACGGAAACACCAGGAAAAATAGCCATTTGTCTACATATAGCAGTTATCAATGGCCTGCTGCTAATCACGTTCAGGGGACCTCTGTATAAGGTAAGCACTAATAAGAACTGGCTCCCTTTAGGGTTTCGCGTTGATTTAGATTGACTACACACGGAATTTAGTACTTAAGTTACTTTTGTGGAAACTGACATTACTGATACTGGTGTTAAATTTTAATACTGGACTCAAATGTGGAGTAGCTTACTCGCTCAGCAAGCTAGAGCTAATGGAAGAGCTATGTGTTTAGTAGAAACTAATCTTTTTAATCCCACCTGGAAAGATCGGCTGCCCAGAATAGAACCTTAAGTCTGGTAAATCTGCCATGGCCTGTTCCCTCCTTGAGCTCTAATTTTTTTTCTGAATGGCTGACTTCCTTTGTACAGTGAAACTATCATGAGCTCTCTGTGAGTGAGAGAGACTGGAGGAAAATAAGACTTGCTCATCAAAAAGGCCTGCATTAAAGCCTCAATATAAATGTATGCTGAATCAGTGTATAGTTTATATGTTAGTGTTATGTGTAAGAGTTGGTTGATCTCTGAAAGCACTTTGACCATGCCCTGACTTACAGGTTGCTGTAAGAGCCTCCTTTCTGGGACTGACGTGTGGTTGTGGTTTAATCATAAGTCTATCTGAAACCAGCTGGACACATTTTGGCTGGTTTGTACCGAGATGATTTACTATATTTTTACATCATGTGTCTTTTTAAGTGTGCAAGAGTATGAAGTTGCAGTTGGAACAGTTGTTGAAGACTAACATTTTTCTGCTGCAGGTACATGTGTTCACTGTCATTTTTCCATTACTCTGAGTACTTAGTGACGGCCGTCATCAACCCCCGCAGCCTGTCACTGGACTCATTTCTGCTGAACCACAGTGTGGAGTACACTCTCGCTGCAGTCTCATCATGGGTGGAGTTCGCTGTGGAGATGCTAACAGTTCCAGGTTGACACACCTGTCTTACATCCTGTTGTAAATATCTTCCATGAAGGTTGACACAGCAACTTATTCAATGTTTAAAATTACATTTATGTATTTAACAAAACTGCAAACTTTACAAGACAGTGATGTGGTATACACAACAAACAACATAGCTCTTGGACGCAAGCCGCACATTTCTGCATTTCACAAAATAATTGTATTTATTTGTGAATCACATATTTTATTCACGTAATCAAGTGATTGGTTGGGAGAAGCTTACTATGACTAGTGGAGTCCTAATACCTACATTTATTTTAAAACCCTTATTTTATATTATATAAATTTGAGAAACATTGTCCAATATCTTGTTATTGTAATGATTAAGTTATTCATCTCTTTATCTGCTTAAGGTCTAGTACATTGAATTTCCCCTGTCATATCTTCACAGAGCTAAAGCAGCTTAACTGGATAAGCACCTTGGGTCTGGTCATGGTGCTGTGTGGAGAAGCCCTGCGCAAGGCGGCCATGTTAACAGCTGGCTCCAACTTCAATCACATTGTCCAAAATGAGAAGGCTCAAAGCCACGTGCTGGTCACTAGTGGAGTCTACTCCTACTTCAGACACCCATCTTATGTAGGCTGGTTCTACTGGAGCATAGGAACACAGGTTAGACCCAGCATCAATTTGCAGGTTTTCCCAGCCAGGAGAAATTGTTTTTAATCCTCCTTTTTGAATTGTATAGTTTTTATGGTATTTATATAAATGTCTATTTTTTGTGGTTGCATTGCAGATCATGCTGTGTAACCCTGTATGTATCGTGGGCTACACGATAGCCAGCTGGCGTTTCTTTCGGGAGCGTATTGAAGAGGAGGAGCTGTCCCTCATTCACTTCTTTGCAGAGGACTATTTGGAGTACAAGAAAAAGGTCCCTACAGGGCTGCCTTTCATTTCAGGCATCCGTGTCAACTAGACCCAATCTGTGGTCTGATACTGTACTAAACTGACAGAGGCGAGTCAGGCCGGTCTCAACTTGTGGCGTTTGTCATCCCAGCTGCTCACCCGAAGCCAACATACAGGCAGTGAGCCCTGCCACTCCATATTGGGTGGTGTATCCTGCCAGCACTGGAAGCTGGGTCTAAAACTCAGTACAAACAAGAAACAAAGACGACCTCTGCTTCATGGAATTTATCCACCACTTCCACCCTCAGCTCTTTTCTCTCTGTTTGCATGTATGTGCTCAAGTGTTGCCACAGATTTACTGTGGTGTTGCACAACAAGCTTAAACTGAGCATTTCACTCTCAACTATGTTTGTAGCAATGGGCAAGGCTGTTCTAATGTTTAGAATGGTAATGTTTGGAGCCATTTTTTCTAGATTGAACATTATACCATTAAAAAAAAAGAATCATTAATAGTATAATGTATAAACATTTTGTCATCATAATAGAAAGTGAAATTGCACACTTCCAGAGTTTGCAGATTTGATTAGCCTAAGAGACACTTCACCTTCACTCCACATGTGCACTGTATTCCACCTGATTGTTTATGGTCTGTATATTCAGTCTGTGCTTCATTTCATTGTCATAACTTTCAGTAGCATATCTATCAATGAGATGGAGCCTGCAGAACATACACACCAACAGCAATATTCCAAAGGCAAAGTCTTCTGCACAGTCCGTCCATTTTTCTGATGTTGTTTTAGTAAAAAAAAAAAAAAAAAAAAAAAGCGCCAAGCTTGTATCCAGACTAATGCATTTTAATTTTAGATTGCATGTATTTGCTGTGCCTCCACACTACTGTGCTGTTTAAGAAACATAAAAACAGTTTGAAAATGCTGAAAGTTTGAAAATGCTGTTTTATCCTCTAGTGTGGATTGACAAAGTCAGATTTTAACAATGAATCAGTGATCATTGCCTGCTCCTTTGTCAGCTGTTGTTGTTGCTAAAGTTAAAGTGTATTAGTCTGGATGTAGCCTAAATGTGAGTTGGGTATTTACAGAAAGTCCTAGGTTTGTTTACAAAAATAGAAAGGTTTACATTGATTTTAAATATGAACTAAATTGTAATAACAAATCTATTATGTATTGGAAGTAAATTGTATCAGGAGTTATGACTTATGTTTCCCAAATGGCATTAATCAAAGTGAGCATGGGGTGAAAAAATTTGTTTAATTATCACACTAATAAATAGATTCTTAAATGCATTTCTACATCACCCATATACGTGGACTGGATCCGTAAATCGGCTTTCGATTGGTGCGGCCAAATTAAGCGCATGCGTAGTTCTGCTCTTCCTTTTGCCTCCCTTCTCCGCCATGGCGCCTATTGTAAGTATGAACGCGTCTTCGGGAAGTTGCTATTTGTCTGCTTGTTCCACTGAGAGATAGAGATGATGGATGGAAGACTATTGGTATGTGTTTGTACCAGGAATATTTTGATTCTTTAGCCTTTTGGGTAAACATTAAAGGCTGGCTTTGTAAATGGTCTATGGATAACTTACCTAAACAAAGTCGAGGATGTCCAGCTCGACACGCTGCCAGGCAGTTAAACTAGAAATGTTGGTTATTGACAGCATAGCTAATCACTAGTGCGGATACAGGCGAACGCCGGTCGGCAGGGAAGCTCGCTTAAGGTTTGTTTAGGATATTCAAAACACAGGGGCATTGGTCGCATTCATGTCGCCGTTTTTGCGTACTATCCATGCAGAGTTAATGAACTGCTTACAGCCATCATCAGTTTGGGTGACTATCCTGGTTTTTACAAGATCAAATGCACATCCCAGCAAGTAAGTGAGAATAAACACCAAGAGCGCTAGGGAACCGATTTAATGTATGAAATTAAACAGTGATAAAAAGTTTTTTATTGAATCCTAAGCAACCGTAAACCTTGTACACATCTCTTACACATTACTTTTACAGCCAGTGCAGCCATATGCGCATTGTATGCTACACGAAGGTGCTTAACAATGGGACCACTGCTCAGCAATTAAAACCGTGAGCTAGATTAGGGATAAACTAATACTAAAATCACATACATAGATCAATAAACTAGCTTGGCAATATGCATGTTACCATGCACATTTTACATCACTCTAAAAATGACTGTGACAAAACTGTGGAAGTGCTGGACATATACACTAGCGTTATCAATGCACCATTCACACCTCAGTAACTGATTAGCCATTAATAAGGCTAATTTTCAGATGGTAAAGACAACATGCATGACAAAATAAAAGCCAAACCGTAAAGCATTCACCCGTCACTTGTAAATAAAGTCTATTCTTCTGTCTTTTTTGACAAAGCGTTCAATACAGTCCTGCTCACTATTATTGGCACACCTTGATTTTTTGCAAAACCTGTACAATATCTTCAGGAATAAATGGAAATGTACCAAAATTCTATAACCAGGATTTTTTTTTATTTGGAGGTCCAAAGTAGTTTAACAAAAAACGTTCTTTATATACTTGCATGTAGTCATTTCAAAAAAGTAAAATGGAAAAAATGGCATGGGCAGCAACAAAGGCACTCCTCCTTAATATTTGGTTCAATTCAATTTTATTTGTACAGCCCAGTATCACAACAACAATTGCCTCAAAGGGCTTCACAAAACAAATTGTAAATATGCAGGTTGAGCAGGACATCATCCCCTGTCCTTAGACCTTCCATCAGGGTAAGGAAAAAGTCAAAAAAAAAAAAAAACCCAGCCAGGGAGAACCACAGAAGGAGGGATCCACTCCCAGGACGGACAGGCTGTGCAACAGATGTGTCCAGGTTGCACACACTTTAGCAGCAATTACAGCCTCCAAACGTTTCTTGTAGCCATCTACAAGCTTTTTTCATTTCTCTGATGTTATTTTCTCCCACTATACCATAGCTATTAGTTCAAGCAGTTGAATGTTTGCAAGGTTCTTTTTCCCAATGAGATTTCAGCTCACAACAAAGATTTTCAATGGGATTGAGATCAGGACTCATTGATGGCCATTTTAAAACAGTCCACTTTCCCTTTTAAACAATTCCTGTGGGCTTTTCGATGTGTGCTTTGGGTCTTTGTCTTGTTGGAGGACCCATGACCTTTGACTCAAACCACGTTTTCTTACACTAGGTTTTAGAGCAAAATGTCCTACACATTTTGCTCTAAAACCTCTTGAAGGCCTCCGGTGCCAGACGCAGCAAAGCAGCCCCACAGCATTATGGATCCTCCACCATGCTTAACTGTTGGCTTACTTGCCAGAAAGCTCTATTTTTGTATTTTTGTTTTATCTGTCCAAAGAACCTTTTCCCAGAAAGATTGTGGTTTGTCCAGGTACTCTTTGGCACAGAAAGACAGGTGTTCCTTTTTATGTCTCTTCTTCAGCAATGGTGTCTTCCTTGGCCTTCGTCCTTGAAGCCCTGCTGTGTGTGGCATATAGTACTTGCTGTAACCACGATCCCAGACTGTTCCAGGTCAGCCTTCAGGTCTTTGGATGTTAGACGTGGTGTTTTTCCACCATTTGCACCAACCTTCAAAGACTTCTCTCATCTATTTTCCTCTTTCCCCCCACATCCAGGAAAGTTCTTGACAGTTCCATGCTTGGAAAACTTCTTAATAATATTGCACACTGTTGAAACAGAGATACCAAGGTCTTTGGACATGGCCTTATATCCTTTGGAGGTCTTGTGTTTGCTAATAATAGCACTACTGATGTCCTCAGACAGCTCCTTTGTCTTCACCATTATAAAACAAGGGAATAGGGAATAGCATGTGGCTTTTTAAAACAACATTCAGTGGCTAATTTATGCCACATCGGCAGATCACAGGTGATTGTCATTTGTGATTGACTACAGTGAGTCAAATGAGTCAAAATGTATTTCTATACTGATTTATAGTAAAGGGTGCCAATACTACAGAACAACAAGCTTTACGTTTTCTCCCATTGTTTTTTGTTTAAAATTTTTGTATATCATTTGGTCTTTTGTATCAAACACAAGTTTTCTATAGAAAAAAGCTGTTTCACATTATGTACTCAAACTTCATGGGTACCAATAATGGTGAACAGGACTGTAACTTCCTCATAAACTTGCCCTTTTTACTTCAGCTAAATGAGCAGCTCTTTCTCAATGGTAAATGACCCCAAAGAAGACAACCTTGTTTGTCACGTTGTGTTCCTTGTGTAAGTTTTTATCCATTTGAGAGCCAAAAACCACAATAAATTATTAGTATGGTGTAGGGCCTCCTTTTGCAGCCAATACAAGATCAATTTGTCTTGGGAATGACAGATACATTTTCTGCACAGTGGCGAGAGGAATTTTGATCCATTCCGCTTGCAGAACAGTGGCCAGGTCTCTACCAGGGATGGGCATTTTCCATAAATATTATGGCTGAATTTTTAGGCTTATAAAAAGTGAATATTTGTTAATGAGACAGGCGTTCATTTCTGAAACATATTTCTGAACTGCATTTCTCAAGAAGTGTATTTATACAGGGCATATATACAGAAATAAAGTTATAGGCTACATCCTGTGTTTTGTAGCTGAAAATTAAACAGCGTTTGTATACAGAACTTACCTGCATACATACACCTAACTGTTGGCTCGCCCAGGAGTACATCTCCGCATACCTGCAGTTGTGAATGCAGTGATGGGCAGCTGTCTGTCTTCATTTGGCAAGTCAATAATATTGTTTTTGTGTTTGGACTAGAGGTTGACCAATTTGGGTTTTTTAAAGGCCTATGCCGATATCTTCAGAACCTGATCCGCTGATGGCACAGCCAATGTTTTTGGGCGGATATACAGGGCCAATTTTTATAAATTAATGAGTAAAACAATTTTTTTAAAAGTAATGCCTAAAAATGTTCCAAATCGTAAAATTATGTTGAAAAGTTCTGTACTTTTTGATGGAGTAGCAATCAGGAGAAGCTTGTGTGCTATTAAGTCTAGTTAGGTTTTTGTTTTGAGTATTGCTATATTTCACACTCATTTAACATTAAAGGTGGAATAGAAGATGTTTGCGAACATTTAGACAGCAGCGACTGTTAGCCAGTTTTTGAAAAATGCGCATGCGCAAGACCAGCCGACTTGTTTCACAGTTCTTGCCGAGGTCCCGCCTCCAAAACAACATGCACGTGTCCATTGATTGTTAGAAAATTGAAATAGAGTAGCCCTGCCTGTAACGTTTTACAATAATAAGAAATAACTTCTAACTTCTGCCCACCAAAAAGAATAGAGATCAAACATTACATGTGTCTAACAAAATACAGTGACAAAACACCAGATTATACTCCCAACTAGCAGTTTTTAATATGACAACAAAACATTGAGCCTAAAACTTACCTGTCGAACAGAAATTTGGCGACCAATGCGTCCGTTAGTATTCCTCGCTGTGCCTTCAGCGCTCGCCATCACTCAAGCGATGCACCAAGAACAACTCTGGTTTTGTTTCTTTCAGCTGCCATCTTTTTCCTTTTCGCAGCCACCTCAAACATAGTCTTTCTTTTACAGTTACCTTCATCAGTGTTCTTCGCAGCCATTGTGTAAAACCTTGCTAACGACAAAAAATATTAACTAGATATAAATGTAGCCTGAAGCTAACGAGGAGTAGCTAGATGAACAAACTAAAGCTAACGGATGGAGCTAACGCTAGTTAAACAGACGAAGGAGCAGTCTGTGCCTGACAGTGAAGCTGCACAGTGAGGCTGTTTAACGGTAGCAACGCAAAAGCAGCTGTAAACAGAATACGGGAACGCGCACGCTTCCAGCCTCACGTAGCAGGAGTGATTGACAGGCTGATTGACCAATAGAACACGCGATGAGAGCGTTTTTGATTGGTTAATGTTTTTAAGGCACCACCACTTCCACAATTGACATGTAATAAATTTTATTTTTCAAGACCTCTTATTTTCCGATGTCTTATATGCAAGTAAAAACAAATTTATAAAATATAACAAAAAATGTTTACAAAAACATCTTCTATTCCACCTTTAAGAGACATTAAAACGGCAAAATCATAACACACGGTTTGGTTTGGAGACAACAATTCAACCCGTTTTTTCTCTCTCGGTCAGTCTGTAGAGCAGGTCTTGCTTGAAGTGTTGCCAACTCCTCACTAAGAAAAGTGGCTATTGGCTGTCCTAAAATTCACTAGAAGTGGCTAGATGGCATTATTGCCTACATTGCATAATTAACCATGTGCATGTAATTGTTATGGCCGCTGTAGAAGAGAGGAATAACGCAGTTTTGTTTTTGTTTTTTTAACCATAAATAAAGCTTCTTTTGGGTGGAACTGTTGTAAGGCTTAGCCCCCTCGAGTATGATTTTGAGTTTCCGTGTGTTGTTTTTTTTTTTTTTTTAACATCAGCCCATCAATACAGGCAGTCTGCCCATTTATCATGAATGGCTTCATCCAGCCTTTAGATTCAGGATTTGATTCCCACTCCTTTCTGTATTTTTGAGTGTAGCTAGCTGCATAGATATTTAGCTTATGTTACAGATAGGCATAACAGTTGATTAGTTGAGTGAGTGACAGAGGCTGTGCGAGTCGTTAGTCTAATGATACATCCATGCTCTGGACGCGGAGAGGTGAAGATCTTCTGCCCTGATGCAGCTGAGAGGGACTGTCTGTGAGCACTTTGGAACGGGGTAGGGGCGCGTGGCAGCTCCCGCTGAGAAGAGTGACAATGAGTCTTTTGAAGTCTCCAGTAACACCAGGGAAGGTCGCTAGATTGGTTGCTTTCGTTTGCTTGTCAAATAGTGCGGCTGCAGCTCTGGTCCTTCTGTCATATGCTCAGTAGACATTCAAAAAACTGCCTGACTGAAAATCGTCCCAAAGGCTAGGCTACAAATACATAATGAGCATTCATGATTAAATGTTTATTTTCCTTGCAGCGCATCCTGGAGAGAATGACGCACCACGTGACTACTCTGCTGTATGATATTTGGTGCTTTAAAGGTCCTATATTATACTATTTTGAACATTATACAGTGTATTTTGGATACATTTAGGTTACCATATCACGTTTTGCAACATGAAACACACAATAATTATCTTATACAAGCAGTTTGGATGAGCTCTCGTCATGAGTCCAAAGTGAACGGTCTGATTTGGCGCTGTCACTTTAAGGCTCAGCTCTCCCGTGTTGGCTCCGCCCACTCATGACATCACGCTAGTGCTGCGCTGGAAACGGACTGAAGTAAACACGGTACATCGTTGTAATAACTTTTTCAGCAATGGCTTTGAGAGTAACTGAGCCATATATCTTCGACCCAGAGTCTGACTCTGAGTCCGAAGAACATGAGCAAACACAAAGACCTTGAACGCTTCTACAAGATGTTTCTGCTTGGTAAATGAGAAACTATTTATTGTGTATGTTTCTGTGGTGTAGCCCGTAGCATAGCGCGTGTTAACTGCTTCTGTTTATAGGTGCACATGTGGAAATGGCCGTACAATGCCTACTGAAGTTGAGAATGTATGCTGCCGGGAGACTCCTAAGGTAGCTGTTGTGCAGTATATTGAAAGAACTATAATAAAGTAGCCAACAATATGTAGAGCTATGCAGTAATACTTGTTAGTAACACATGTTGCTGACAGTAAGTAAGCTAACACAATAGCAGCGATGCTTCTTTGTGCGTCTGAGCTGCAGAGCACGGCACTTGTTGACAGTGCAGGAGAGAGGGGCTGGAGGAGTGTGGAGGAGCACTTTCTGGAGAGGAGTGGTTAACTTCACATATTGACGTCATTGCGTGAAACAGCTCGTTGAAAGGACTGTAGCTCAAACTAAATAAATTACTCAAACATGCGCGAATGAAACAAAACACAACTTTGGGTATGTGTTTGAGGTAGAAACAACGTTAGAACATGGTTAAAAGCTCAGAAAAGTCGATTTAGCATAATATGGGACCTTTTAAGTTTAACTTCCATTACAATATTAATGTCATCAGCTATCTTTCTCTTTTTTCCTTTGGGATCCATGGCCAATGACACACCCGCCGGTTTGTTTACAACAGCCACCTGCCTGGCACCACGTCGCGCTGAAACGTGTGTCGCATGCTATGACGCAAATCTTCGTTGACAGAAATGTTGAAATTGAATATTTATTATACACATTTTTACAGCATTGGAAAACGTTAAGAATGTTTGTGTCATGTTTGTCCTCCTACAGAAACCATATTAAAACAAAAAATATATCCCCCCCAACTTTTTCCATTTTTATACATTTTTGAAAAAGCTCCAGGGAGCCACTAGGGGGGGCGCTAAAGAGCCGCATACGGCTCCAGAGCCGCGGGTTGCCGACCCCTGGGTTAAACTGTAGCTCTCCATAAGACTCCTGAGCTCTGCCCCTCAAAATTAGGGCTGGGAATCACAGGGTACCTTACGATACGACACGCGATACAAGGCTCACGATACTGATACTATCACGATATGGCGATACTGCGATTATCGATATATTACACAAGTAAAAAACAAACATATATTTTTAATTATAACTTTATTTTGCTGCATTACTGAAATGCAATCAATCGCTTTTTTTCGGCACCACCCTGAGCTAACAGTTGTCTTAACAGTTGTAGTGCAACATCAATGTAAACAGATCTATAGGTGCCTTACAGCGACACACTTAGTGTAAAATCCATGAAAAGTGAAATGTGTCTTAACAGTGACACACTTTTTTTACACATTTAGTGCCACATAAAACAAACAAAAAAAACATTACTTTCAATGAAACAAATGTTATGACTGTGTCAAATATGAAGCTGCAGACACATTTTCGTGCGCTAAAGAAAAACACAAAACTGATCAACAATATTTTGACAAAAAAAAAGTTTTCTTTTTTCAAGCAGAAATAGAATACTGTATAACAAACTTCAGATATTATGTGCCTGAATTTGAGGCTTTCCACAAATAGAACTTCAACAATAACTGGTCTCTTCGTACATGGCTGGAATCGTTTTGTCAGTGAAATGTCTTCAGCTTGGTTTGTCGTATCTAGGTTCAAGGATGTGCATCATATAGCGAAAGCCGTCGTTCTCAACAGTGCTATATATTTCTGAGGCAGTTCTTGCATACCGCAAAGTCTTTGTCCAGCTTTGTCCCATCCACACTATAAAATCCAAAGTGAGACCAAACTTTCGATTTAAAACTTGCTGGTGCATTACTTAGCTTGTCCCTTTCCCCGCTTGATTCCGCCATTTTGTTTCGTGTGTTGTTTCTTCTTCGCATGGTGTCTTCCGCCCACTTTACTGTCATTCTCATGAGGAGCGCCCCCTGACTTCTGAGGTAGCGGCTCAACAAGTAAACAAATCTGTACATCGGCGCTAAGAAATTAAATAAAAAAAATCTATATAAGGAAAGAGCGCATCGACAATCGATCGTGAGTTCAAATATTGCAATATATCGCCATATTGATTTTTTTGTCCCAGTCCTACTCAAAATGTTTGCTTGAATTTTTTTTGCTTTTCTCTTTTGTCGTGGACAGTGCACACCAACCTGGTACTGAAATTCCACCTCACCTGAGAAACATGCAACAGCTGTCTTTCACAAAACTCATTCAGTAATTTAGTGCACTGGGAGAACGAGTAAAAAATCCAGATAATACACTGAGATTTGCAAAAGACATCTTACAGTCTTCGGTATTAGATGCTCACTGGGACATTACCGAGATTAAATCGTGAGCTTACCAGGAGGGCCTGGAGGACTTTGTCTTTAATTACAAGCCTATACTTCCTTCAGCCCCAATGCCATTACAGGCATTCCAATGTAGCACTAAGCCACTTATTCTGATTTACACCTGTAGCTCTCCAGCACATCCAGAACAAACCCTGATAGACCCTGAGCTTTTTTCTTGTTTGCAACATCCTGAAAATTTTGAAATCTCTCCTTTATCACCATTTCAGTCACATACCTTAAAAGTACAACACGTCAGGTAAACACAGACAGCAAAAGAGCTTGTTGTGTTCACTGCTAGATGTTAGCCACTCATAGCGATTGTAGTTACAGTCTTTGAAATGGCGCACAAAAACTTTGCTGGCCTTTGTTAGTGAATCCAGTTTGGGTGTTGGTCATCCTTTCTCTCGTTTTTTTTATTTTTTTTTCCAGTTAATTACTTTTTGTGTCCAAAGGTGTGCATCGAGAGAGGTATTTTTTGTAGATCGGGGGTCTGGGGGTCTTCTCAGAATAATCAAAAACTTGCATATTAAGATGTCATGTTGAAAAACATTATGACAAAGTGGGATTTAAAATTGGCTAATACATAATTTATTCTGTAATTAGATAATAAAATGTAGAAAGAAAACATCCTTCCTTATTGCATTACAGTGGTCCCTCGCTATAACGCGGTTCACCTTTCGCGGCCTCGCTGTTTCGCAGATTTTTTTAGTGCAATTTTGCATGTTTTTTTTTTTTTTGTTTTTTTTTACAGCGTATGAACGCTCATTGTGTTCTGCGTCCTGATTGGCTAAGGGAGAACTCGTGCATTGTGTTCTGCATCCTGATTGGCTAAGGAAGAACTCGCGCATTGTGTTCTGCGTCCTGATTGGCTAAGGGACTGTAGACCATTGTCAATCTCCTCCGTGCTGTGTCTCCTGTATAGTACAGAATGCGTTCGGCTTGCCAAATTTACATAAATGTTAGGTCACTAGCAGTCAAAACCCACAATGTCGATGAAACGTTTTGCACCGACAAAGGCACCTGCGGTTGCACCCAAAAGGCAGAGGAAGATGCTAAGGTTTGAACTTTGAGAGTGTTTAAACAAGAGAGAAATGTGAGAAAATGTTAATGCGTGTCTGAGAAAAGTGTATAAAGTGTGTGGTGAGGTGTTTTACAGCCTTAAAACATATATAATTGTAAAAAATGAAGCTGACTACTTAACGGATTTCGCCTATTGCGGGTTATTTTTGGAACATAACCCCCGAGATAAACGAGGGACCACTGTATACCCTAAACAACACATGGGACTCATGAGTGGGACTCATTTTTGGCCCATTTAATTTTCTAGGCCAGACCTCATTCAGTACTTCACTGGATATTTTTTTATTATTTCATTGAAAATTATTTATTATTGAAATAAGAGTGTTTTGGCAGATTTATTAGCAAAGGACAGATGACATATTTATTCACTATAAAAATCTACTTTTTTGTCATCAGCAATTTCAGTTTAGTATGAACATACTTTAGCCACTGTAGCTCGCTGTAAGTTTGTACCCATACAACATTCAGGGTACACCAAAGGGCTGTATCTTTACAATGGTTCTACAGAGATCCATGTTTTTCTACAGCACATATTTCTCTATATATGACAGCTGCCGCTTTACTATGTCTCGCCAGACCGAGCGGAGAAGAGCAGAGTAAAGAGGCTTCAAAGAAAGCCTTGTGCGCATGTTGACCCAAGTTCTGAGTGAACAGCTGGATGAGGATGTTGGCCACAAGTAATAACTGTTGTCTGTTTTTAGTATAACTTATGCTTACTACATGTTTTGTGACTTTCATTGCATGACTGCATGCATACGTGTTGTGCTTCGGAATATAGCGACTTCAGTGACTGACGCACTTTAACTCTAGATTATTTAATTTCATCTAGGACACACAGAACGCACCGCTGCCCATGGAAAAACAATGATGAGACTCTGAGAGTGCCCAGTAGGTGAAATAAGTATAATAATAATAATCTAAATATAATAATCTCCAAGTTGTATCAACAAAATTTTTGAAATAGATGAGGTTTTTATATTTTCCTCCAAACATGCTGCATATATTAACAAAATGCAGATCGCTGTATAGGCTATACCCATTTTATTAAAATGTGCCTTTGACAAAAGGGCACTTTTGGGCATCAGGTCAAAGGGGCTGGGGCTTAAGCCGCCAAAGCTCCCACCTCTGCACGTGCTTGCATCAAAATGTGATTCGCTGATGTTTCTGTCTTTAATGCTTATTGTAAAATCAGATCTGGGGTCTCTCAAAAAGGCTAGTGTAGACTGTTCCAGTTAAACTGCAACAAAATCATCAATAAGCAAGCTTCTATGATACAGACCAGTGGTTCTCAAACTGGTGGTACTTGAGAATTTCTGATAACTACAAAATGTAGGACTATTGATTTCTGCCACAACTTTTTATAATATACTAATATACTATACCACTAAATGTTTGGACTCTTAAAAAGCAGTGGGGTTTAAAATGTGATTTCGAAGTGTGATTTTTTCAGGTAGATATAGATATACGTTGATATGTATGTGTTCATATAAAACTTAAAATGGCAGAGATTCGTATCGGCATAAAGGTGTTTGTTTGGGACCACTGTACAAAGTCAGCGATCAGTGTCCTGTACTCCGACTCCTGTCCACCTCTGATACACCCTACCACTGCAGAGTCATCTGAAAACTGAGCATCTGGGGTGGTGTAAAGACTTAAGTTGAAGAGCCCATTTAGCTCATTGTCTCTATTCAGACCGCCCTACTGCAGCCGGGCTCTGGTGTTAAGTCCCGTTATTTGCTGCATTTCCCTCCAAACATCCCTGGTGGTATTCTGCTTGAGGTTGTCCTTCAGCTTCCTCCCGTAGGCGTCTTTACACTCCCTCAGCTTCACCTTGAGTTGCCACTGTATCCTCAATTCATCCTTATCCCCAGATCGGAAGGCCCACTTCAGTGTACAGACCATACACGGTAATATGGCCAGGGTTACACTACTGCTTATTCACATTAACATCTCACTTTGTATGAAAATGATTTCTTTTCAGTCAGTAGACAATCAGACACAGTAAAACGAGGCAAACATATATGGCTGTTTAGTTAAATAAAATTATATTATAATAATAAACTTGACTTTCATCACTAGAGCAAACAAGCAGGGGCTCAGAGCTGATCCTTGATGCAGTGCCACCTTCACCGTGAACTTCTCTGTCACACCTACAGCATCACAACTGTCATACTGCTCTCATACATATATTGCACCACTTAAACATACTTCTCTGCAACTTCCTCATCTAATACCATATCTTCTCTCCTGGCAGTCTTTCATATCCTTTCCACTACATTTTCCCACAAACTTCATTGTATGGCTCATTAGCTTAATACCACTGTAGTTTCCCTAACTCTGCACATCTCTCTTGTTCTTAAAAATCAGCACCAAAACATCTCCATTCCTCAGACATCTTCGTACTCTCTAAGAGCTTTTTGAACAACCAAGTTAAAAACTCTACTGCCATCTCTCTTAGACACTTCAAGAGCGTTTAACACATAACCGGTGAAAATAGACTGAGCCAGACTGTTCCACACGCAGACAGGCGCCGAAAGGATGACCAACCCCATGAGTGAATGAGTGCAGATCAAGACTCTGGAACGTTCATAGTGGTTCAAAACACAGTGAAGCTCCCCTTCTTGAGGTAGACAGCTCATGAACTAATACTATAATAACAGAAGCAGGTTCAGTGAGGGTTGTAAGTTGCTAAACTAAAATTAATAAAAAAAGCAATATACCTACATAGTCAGGGCAGTAGACCCCTCAGGTTTATTAAGCCTAGCCAGCCATACTAACACCTAAAAAAAAAAAGTCTACTCCAAACTAAGAATTAGTCTGGTCCCTGTCAATCTGAGTTTGATTTTGAGGGGGTGGGACAAATATATGGAGATTAAACCTGTCAACCCATCCATTTTCTTTTGCTTGTCCAGGGATGCTCGTCCATGCTGCTTCACAATCTGCTTTAAATAGTCCCAAAGCCCTGGTCTGAGGAAGCCAATAGAATGATATCATCTGCAAAAGAAGTCAGATCCTGTGGTCCCCAAAACAGGGACTCAAAAATAATGAACAGAACCGTTGACAAAGAGCTGTGATTGTCGGAGTCCAACATACACCAAAGGTGTGTTGGTGGGATTAAGATCTTCAAAGTATTCCTTTCACCGTCCATCGATGTCCACAGTTGAGGTCAACACCTCAACTCCTACTTCCTACCTCCTGCTCTTTGTTGTGGGACTCTTGAGGCAGCTAGGCCAAGCGGACTGCATCCCAGGTGGTTGTGGAGGCAAAAACCTGTGACTGGGAAGAGTTCAGTGTGTCAATGGAGAAGGACCGTTGGTCGGCCTCAAAGAAATTCTGGCAAATCGCCTGTCACCTCAGGAGATGGACATTAAACCAGCCTGAGAAATGAACAACCTGGCATAAGCAACGAGATGAGTTTTATGAGTATTTCAAATTGAAAATCACTTTATTTATGGGAAATTTACATGTTAGGTCGCAACAGATTAATTGATTCAGACTTCGTTTGACACAAATTGATTGTAGAGTGTTATTGCATTCAGTAAGGAGTTCTTGTGCTGTTCTGTCCTGCAGCTCAATGATCTCAGACGTCCAGTGGCTGCTTTATGTTGTTTAAAAGCCAAATGCAGCGGCTTGTCCATGTTGTTCATTATAATCTATAATTCATCCTTTTGTGCTTTTGTTGTTCCACTACCTCAACTAGAGTCGCCAAACTAATACCTATAGTTGAACCAACCCTCTCTATTAGTTTTTCAAAACGCCTACAAACTCTTTTTCCTGAGACTGCCCCATTGCATAAACCCCACCCTGTTTTATATAAACAAATGGAATTGGTTGATGTTGTCGATGCTGTTGGGCTCGGGTGGAAGACAGGTTCAATGGGTGGCCTTCCAAACTTGCGTTCTTGACTTTGCTAACAAAGTTGGTGGATCTGTCAAGGCTACAGGTTTAGGCCTGCACACTGACTTTTTGTATGTGTAACCTACAGCAGAAGAAGCAGAACACTGGTAAAGGTGGAAAGAAGAAGAAGCAGGTGCTGAAGTTCACTCTGGACTGCACTCATCCTGTGGAGGATGGAATCATGGACGCTGCCAACTTTGTAAGGCTTTCACAGTCACAGCCTTAATTTTTGCTTGGTCTAGAGGAATGGCATTTCTCTTTATGTATTATTATTATCAGCCAGAGTCCATTCAAGATTGTCTGAAGCTATGCATTATTTTTCCACAAATCCAGGAGCAGTTTCTTCAGGAGCGAATCAAAGTGAATGGGAAGGCTGGGAATCTGGGTGGTGGTGTGGTGTCCATTGAGAGAAACAAAAGCAAAATCACAGTCTCCTCTGAGGTGCCTTTCTCCAAGAGGTAAGTTTCACGGTTACTATGAGTAGACAAATTCAAAGCTTGGTAGGTCTGTTTAAGTGGACTCTGTGTTTGATTCACATTACTTATATAAGGCATATTAGGCACATTGCACATTGACAGGAGCAAAAAAGTCTATGGGGACCCTGCCCTATCACCAACTGGAAGGTGACCATTTGACTTAAACATATATATTTAAAAAAAAAAAAGTCATAGCCATTGGCCCATTGAACATGGTCAAAAACTCACCAAACTTTGCACAAATTTTATTTTTAGTCCCCAAGAAAGAATATATAAAAATGACTCAGTGGCGACCCCTGGAAAATCAAAATATATTGGGCCTATGGAAACCAAATGCACATTTTTTCCAATACAGAAAAACAAATCTTGGTAGATACAAAGGCCATGTCAAGGCAAACAAGATTATTATACAATGACCCCACTTCAAACCTAACAAGAAATGCACTATTTTGAGTGGAACGTGTGACCCCATAAATCGCATCCGTCATTCAAAATGCATCTCCTCCTAGGGTTTTCATCTAGGTTCCAAATTTTGTCAAAATCATCTAGACACGTGTGCCAACAAAAATTATCCGTTTGTTTTTGTTATCTTATCGGGTTGGCTGCAGCAAGCTGGTAACCAGGCGACCATTTTCAAGAATATAATAATATCTCTTTTATATATATATATATATATATATATATATATATATATATATATATATATATATCCTGTAATACAATTGTAAAGGAAAAAAATGTGAATGGGAGTTGAAAAGTTGTATCCAAATGAAATTTGGTACACACCCAGCACGGGATCTTGAGCACAGAGGTCAATAGGGACCACGCCCTATCACACACAAGAAGGTGGCCATTTTGAATTGAAAACATGACCCTGATTTTAGCCTTCATAATTTAATTTAATCTCCACTCACATTTTTCGTGTGAGGGATTTAAAACTTTTTCATTTCATTTGTGTTTTGATAAGTTTTCAGGTTTGGCTGTGACAAGCCCACTGTTTAGGGCAGGGGTGGGCAAACCTTTTGGCTCAAGGGCCACACAGGGTTTTAAAATCTGACAGATGGGCCGGACCACTATTATTTAACTATTATTAGTAAATAACTATTATTACTAGTATTAATTACATTAGAAAATCTGTACCATTTGTTGCACAGTTTCTTGGCAAATAAGACATAGCTACTAACTGGGCTTCAGTCAATAATCTCTGTCAAATATCTCTGTCCACATTAAAAACTTGTGTGAATGGAAGTTTATTGTATGTAGATATGATGGTAGCTTTAGCAAAAGCACAAGGCATTTAAGGAAAATGTCCAAATATGTGCTGTCTTATATTCAATTATAAATACTTTGTAAATGCTTGGCAGGCCGCATCACACAGCTCAACGGGCCACATGTGGCCCCCGGGCCTTAGTTTGCCCACCACTGGTTAAGGGTTATATGCTTTGGAGACACTTTTTACATCATTGTGAATTTTGCGCTTTAACCCCCAATTTCCACTGCTTGTGTCTCCGCTCTGTCACACTCAAGACAGGAAACAGAAGTTATTTTTCTTTTGGTCACAACGTTAGCAGAGAACAAAACACAACAAACATGGCATATAAATGACGGACAGCAGCTAATACCGCAGGCGTCGCCGTGTTCAGCAAGACAAGACCAAATATTTTGAAAATAACGGAAAGGACGTTTATGTCTTACATCACTATGTGCTTACATACTCAGAAAGAAATCCAATAATGGACTGAAACATGTGAACCGGGTTTTTTTTATTATTGCATTTCTGAAATGCATGCAAACGCGTCAAATCCGATTTTTACAGTTGTCTGATTACTCACAGTTATGGGATTATTCTATTCATGTAAATAGGCTCAATAACTACAATGGAACCGTATTTGCTGCGGAGTGCACTGTGCAGCACAGCAGTGATTCATGCAGTGGAAATGAGCAAAATGCAGTCCTCTCCAGGACATGTGCCCCCGTGGTTGCAAGGGGAGGTGGGGGCCATTATGTCCGCGTGTGGCTTTTATTTATTTGTATTATTATTATTAGTAGTAGTAGTAGTATTTTTGAATTATGTGCTGTTTTGTTACTTATATTGATGTCTGTTCTTCCTTTGTTATAAATTTATTTAGGGATCTGCTTTCTTTCCTGTTATCTCATTTTGAACAGTATCAACCTCCAGTCTACCTTGCAGTCCATCCAAAAATTATATAATTCTGTATATTTTAAATGTCTGGGGAAGGAAAGGAATGGCAGCAATAGACTGTTAGGGAATATCTGAGCTGCCCTTAGAGATGAGAGGAGTTACACGAGAATGGTATAAAATAAGTACTATATTCACACAGACATGCATTGAAACATGAACACACACCTTCCCCCCTTACTTCAAACTTTATGTTTGTAATGTATTACTTAGTTATTTGTTGTACACTCCTGCATTTTATCTTCTGCATTAGGCAGCATGACTTCAAGTATTTGGATGTATTCAAACTGATCCATGATCCCTGGTATGCGATAAATGGACCCAACACTACAGTATGAGAAACACACCCATATCATGATGCTTGTGCCACCATGCTTCACTGTGTTCATAGTGCACTATGACTTGAATTCTGTGTTTGGGGGTTATCTGACAAACTGTCTGTAGCCCCCTAACACAGAATGTAAGCTAAATTCAAGGCTGAAATCAAGCTAGCATGGTGTTGCAAGCATCATGATATGGGGATGTTTCTCATACTTTGGTGTTGGGTCCATTTATCGCACACCAGGGATCATGGATCAGTTTGAATACATCCAAATACTTGAAGTCTTGTTGCCTTATGCCAAAGAGGAAATAGCCTTGAAATGGATGTTTCAACAAGACACCAGCCCCAAACACAGCTGTAAGTGAGCAGCATCTTGGTTCTAGATAGACAAGATTGACGATATGGAGCGGCCAGCACAATCCACAAACCTTAATCCAATAGAAAACTCTGAGGCAAAACCAAGAAATGCAGGTCCCAAGAAATGGAATAGAGGAATAGTCCAGTGGTCCCGGGCTGTTCACAGGAGCCAGAAGCTGGTCGACTCCATGCAACACAGATGTGCCAGCTTCTAAAAATTAATGGTTAAACTGTTTCCAGTGATTCACAGGAAAGAGAAATCTAAAGCATTTTTCAGTTTATACAGTAAATGTTTAAGTTGGAAATAAAACTGCAGACACTGCTATTTTGTGAACAGCCTAATATTCAATTTTCTTCACTTTAAAGGAATAACAAATTTGATAATTTTTGTGTTAATCTTTTGATTTGGAATAGAATAACAGCTACTAAGGAGTTCGAGCTCTACTCAATGTGTAACTCAACCTCTGGTCAGAGCTGAACTCCACCCACAGGCGAAATTTGAAAAGTCCAGGGAAAGTGGGCAGAGCGCAGCGGAGACAGACGGGACGAGCTGAAGGAGGGGCTGAGCGGAGGGCATGACCTGAGACCCACAGAGACAGATTGATTGACACATGTCATTTTGACAGATGAGATGAGAGTGACACTAGCGTTACCACGGAGCAGTGATTTGAAGTGGAGGACTTTTCTCCCCCAGCTTCACCTGATGTAAATTGTCTGTTGACACAGGGCCAGAGCCATATCAATTCGAGCCGCTGGCTCAAACCGCGGTCACAACGAGGCAGCGCAAGAGAGAGTGGGGTTAGTTTCCGAGTGGTAAAACATTAGTATTATGGCTAATTTAGGCTAATGCTCAAAGCAAATGCTCACAAACTTCCAGAAATGGCAACCTATCTATTTAGGTTGATTTTGATATGATTGAGTGTTAATAATTAAACCAGAGATTCCAAGTCTCTCTCTTTACAGTTAAAAATCTATTGTCTCATCAGGTGCTCCTGCATGCACTGCAGCTCACTGTCCCCGGTAGAAAACGGTTTGTTGTAGGGAGATACCCAAGGTACGAAATATGATAAGACCAGAGTCTGCGAAGTTCAGTAATTAATTTAATAAGTAATACGCACAAAACACATAACCCCCACCCATCATATAAAAAATAACATCCCAACAAAGTAGTAATAAGCATTCCTGTTCATGTTGTAGGAAATGCACAGGTGTGCCCAGGTTAGTGGAGTTAGTGGGTTGCATGACAGCCCATCCAGGCTTTCAGCAAGTAGCACTAAACCCCTATGTGTTACAAGCTGTATATGGCACTTATCTTCAGCTGTTTGGGGAAATGCAAGAGCCAGTTTTTAACAGGTTAGTTCCAAGAAGAGTTAGTTGTTACATTTTTTCACTTCAACATACATATGCACCACCTCTCTTCCATTCGTTATAGACACCTCACATACCGCAATGTGGTTACGTGGGGCTGAGGGTACCTGGGGCAGCACGTACAGGTAATCATATCTTCATGCGCTGTGACCTGGATCGGGAAGAGTTTCTTGAAGAAGGACCTTACAGAGGGTTCCTTCCCCTACTGGATTTTTAAATATATTTTGTGTATATAAAAACAGATAAACATAAAAAACCCACAAAAACTATAAAATCAGCTATAAAACTCAAAATGAACATGTTTAAAACATTTATAAATTCATATCTTAATAACATACTTGCTCAAAATGCCTTCTCATGATACTTTATTCTTTAGAGATTGTTCTTACAACCTGTACACCATTTCTCATACATCATTAAAAGGCAGGTCCAAAACTTTGTAAATTGTTTAATTATAAACACATCAGTAAAAGAACTTTACAATTTACACATCTGCTAATAACATCCCCCACATAAATATTTTACAGTGAGAACTTGCAAAAAACAATGTTAAAAGTCTAGTTGTTTCAACCAACTTTAGATTATATTGAAAGTAGTAGCCCCTAACTCCCTACATCCTTGGGCACTGTCTCCTCACCAGATGCAGGTGATGCTGAGGATACCTTGGGTGTGGTCAAACCATCATGCACAGCCACCCGGGACAGAAAGAAGTTTTGAAGTAAAAACTATTTTGAATGTTGTAGATGACAGACAGATGTCAAGTGTGAAATGTCCTTTTTTTGCTCCCTCATAAACTTCTGTACTCCCATATGTTGGTCAATCACCACAGAGTTGATATGCTAACTTCGGCATATTTACACATGTATTGTACTGGTGTTCATTAATGTGCATTGTCCCTTTCCAATAAAAATAAATAACATAAATAAATAAATATACTAACTAAAACAGTCATTCAAATATAACTGAAAAACCTAACAGGACTAAATTCCTTACCTTGTACAGTTTATGGTGCTCTCACTTCCATCTGGATGGTAGTTTGAGTCATCAGTGGACATCTTATATATTTTCCTCTAGGACACTCTGGGACAGGCTTCATTAGTGAGCCTGTGTCACAGGACACACTCCTGCTCAGTGGTCGGGACTGCGTGGTAGCACAAATGAATAGATTTGTTACCAACACCAGATAAACCTTCATAGTAGCTCCATATTATTCAAAATCACCTTTGCTTCTCCTGATAGGCCTGTACACCTGCACATCTAGAGTAGACTGGTTCAGTCTGGCACTGGTGGTTGATGGTCATCTTAGGCTGAAAAATTATGTTATCGTTCGCTATTACAGCCTTACATTTATTCATTTTCGAGATTTTAAAATGTTAAATAAAAATATAGTGACAGGAATATACACACAAATCCAAGAATCTCAAAAAAGACAAACTCTCACTTTTGCCATAGCCTACATGTTAGTGTCGTTGTGGAGTCTGAGTCACCAATTTTCTGTGTATCTCTTTTCATTGTAATTTCACTCTAAACAATCATTATATTCTCTGTGAAAGCGCTAAACTTTTAATTCGCGTGTCACTGGGTCAGTCTGTCCACAGCCCTGCGCTACACTGTCCCCTCTACAGCGCCAGCTCTTCTCGGTTCCTCCTGGAGCAGCTCGGTCTGCGCTCTGTTGCAGCCGATAAACAACAAACACAAATGGTGCACGTACCGTTTTTTTCAATGAAAAGAGCAAACTTGCCAGGAGACGCATAACCAAATAGAGTAATTGTGTACAAGTCTGTGTTGAGTAAAAATTCCTTGTGTTAGAATACACGACATACACAAGACATGAGATGTTTATATTCAGTCAAGACCAGAGTCATGAAAATAAAGCCAGTGACAGGCATTAGCCTCTCTGCTACCAGTACAGCAGAGTGCTTCAGGTGTAAGAGAAATGACTGAACGGAATATTGAATACATAGTACTTAGATGTTGTGTATTGGGTCACAAGGACATAATAAAACCACGGCAGCCCCCATTAGCGCGTTAGCCTGGAATCAGGAGTAACATGTGGCATACTTTACTAAACTAGCAACATGACCAAATCGATAAAATTACCTGTAGCTTTACTGGGAAAGAACATTGTGATTAAAATACTAAGCTCACTCACCTTAAGATGCCGCTGCGGTGGTGTAGCCCATGCTCAGTCTGAGCTGGTCTTCCAGGCCAGGTGCGAGCAGCCACTGGCGCCTAATCTCCTGTCTGATGGAAAGTAATGTAGTCCTGCAGCGGTGTTGCAACTAGCAACATTACACCTATGTCCCATACTAACTAAGCTGCTAAATAAAAATAAAGCTAATGCTAAAAATCTATGCTAACATAAAGCTATCCTTACTGATGCAATACTATGCTACTTACAATACTACACTAACAACTATAAAAATTAAAAGCTAGGCTATAAAAAAATTAAATATGCTAAATAACTATATAAAGACCGATGTTTTTACACCAGGAGTGGGAGCTGAGGCCAAGGGTGTGGTGAGCTGAGGCCAAGGGGGTGGATAGTGAGGCGTGGTGGCAGTGCAATCCTACGTCACAGTGCACCCTCTTGTCGAATAGGAAAATTCAACTGAAGTAACCACTGTTAAATCTGAGGAGGGCAGCACTCACGTTTTACACCTTATTTTGTAGAATTTAAACACTTATACTAAATACTGAAATCTCAAAACTTTTACTCTAATCAATGAACAGCACTAATAAAGCCCCATTCTTACAGATCATTTACTAAAAAAGGTTTAGTAACTCTTTAAACACACTGCTATTATTATGAACATAACTGTATGTGCACTGCAACATGACCGCTCCACTCCATTCCAGTGTCGTACATTTACAAAAGCAGGTGGATGTGGTCTGTTTATTTGAACATGGATAATCCTCACCTCTCACACTTTCTCAAACAAAGCTTGTCCTCTTTACTTGATCAACAATCATATCAAAGCCTCTACGTCCTACACCCCTTGCTCAGAGAACACTTCGTATGTTGTTGTCATTGCAATAATATTGAGCTGAAGTTGTGTCCAAAAAACAGAGAAAACTGCTACAGCTCTATAATTTTTAAGCTGAGAAACAACCAGCTGTGTTCCTTCCATAGATACCTGAAGTACCTGACCAAGAAGTACCTGAAGAAAAACAACCTTCGTGACTGGCTACGTGTAGTGGCCAACACCAAGGAGAGCTATGAGCTGCGCTACTTCCAGATAAACCAAGATGATGAGGAGGAGGAAGACGAGGATTAATTGTTTTGTTTTTTTTAATAAATAATGTTTACGCCATGTAATTGTTGTCTCTGTTATTATCCCACAGACCTTAAACCTGCATGGACTACAGTTGGGCCTTTTATTAAACTATTAGAAAGTTTCTCAGAGGCAAGCTGTTGGTTTGGCCAGAGCAGGCTTACTTATGTATATCCCAGAGTTGCTATCTAGTTATTATCTCTTAATGCAGAGTATTTTCTAATGTTGGCAGTATGTGTAGAAAAACTTGTGTGATGTACTACACTGTGGGATGTACTACAAGCCTTTTTTTATTACATTATTTGTAATTCCATGTGGAAAATAAGAGCCAAGGCTATTCTCACAAGCTGTTAAATGGTTTATTGTGAGGAAGAGAGTGTAGAAGAGAGTGTAGCATAGGACAGCAGAGCTTATCTCTTAATTTTTCTGTACTAACTCTCTGGTTGATAAGGTTCCCACCAACTGCAGTTAGAAAGAAGTGCAGGTTACCCAAAACTACAAGGGAGTTCAGCGATCAGATCTGAGAAGTTATTTGGGGGTGGCCTGGGGTGCAAGATTTCTGGAGGTGTGAATGTCCTGGCTCACAGTGAGAGACCTCCTACATCAGTGACATTTTGTTTTTCTACACTATTGTGGGAGCAATAAGCTTTAAATTATTGTGGTATTTATTCATAAGACAGCGTGGTGATGACATGTTTACATGAGATGAGTTTTACATTAAAATGAACAAGAAACATTGGGGCCTTTACATAGAACATGAATAAATATTTCATGTGAGCAAATCAGCCTACGTGAGTCTAGTACCAATACAGATACAGATCCAAACACAAATATTTGCCTCGCACCAACAATGTCACTGAAAAACTCTTAAGCAGTTGTTCAAATTTTTCAGCTTGGGCATTGGTTCAACACATCCATCACACCATTCCCATAAAGCAAAGAAAGGCAGAGATAAAAATCTTCTTTGGACCCCTTTCAAGATTAGATAATACATCTTAAGGTACTATTCATACATTCACATACACTGTACATACGCTATAAACCCAAATTTTGCCTCAAATGCCTTCTTTAGTTGTCATTCACAATATTTTTTAGTTAGTTTTAGTTATGTAAAAACCCTGTCTTGTTACATGATGTGATTCATTGCTATAAATAATTAATCTATATAACCAGTGAACTAAAAACCTTAAGCACTGACAAGTTAGTATAGTGATTTTGCAAAAGGGGGTGGGGCATCCGGGGATTGACTTGTGGTGAGCTAGCAACAGTCCAGAGACCTGGCGTGCACAGTGCACGCCGGTAAGATTTGATTTTTTGTTGTTTTTTTAATTTACAAAACAAGAGAGCTTAGACAGATTTTTAAAATTATATTTAGTTGAAAATATTCAAAGATAGGCAACCTTCATACGTGGTCATAGTTTTTTTGTTTAACCTCTTACAAATAGTGGCTAGATACAGTTCAATTTCCTTAATACATACAGGAAAGTAAAGTGTCGCAGGTGAGAATTTACATTCATGAGTGTAAAATTTGCCAGATTTAATGATAAGATTAATTACCTTTTTTTTTTTCTTGCTTCAATTTTTCTTGCTTCAAACCAGGGAATCCAAAGATATTATGTATAATTAGAGACCATATTACATTTGATAAATTGTAAGCATTCTTTCCAAAAAGTCTTCTTAATATTGCAATTTCTAAATAGGTGATTGATTGTTTCTGGGTGTTCTTTACAAACTGTGCAGTTGGGGTCAATGTTCCTTAACATGTATTGATTAGATAAATTCTATGCAGAAGTTTAAATGATACAGCTCTCATTTTGTTGTTTATCTAAACATTTTGGGGCAGTCAAACCTTTTTCCACAATGTATCAGGAACAACTTTTCTCCAATAAAAAACAAAGGGTACAGAGATGACATCTTGTTGAAAAAGAGCACATATTGTTTTGTTATAAATAGGCTTTACTAACGGTGTAGTCAGTTGCAGTCAGTATGGGCACTTTTTTATCAATGACAGTGTTTTTACACAGTTCATATATTTCCCTAGTAACATCATCGAAAAAAACAGTGTATTCTTTAGCAGGCACAGCAAGACTATATTTAAATCCATCGCATCTTAGTAAATGTCCATTACTATCAAAAAGCTGACCTACCAGTATATATTTGTTATTCCAATTAAAGAAATTATAAGGAGAGAAATTGTGTTTATATATAAGTGCCAAAGATAGAAGTGTTTATCTGTGAAATGAAGATCATTTAACTGGTAGTTTGTCGACATTATAATTGCAGAGAAGAAAATTGAGACCATCTAATTTTGAAAATTCATAATGACGGAAAATATTTAAAATGGAGGTTCTGTAATTAAGATTTAATCCAATTTATTTTAAAGGTATTATTTAGAGTGGTGAAATCTAGAAAATGTTCTTACTACTACAGATTTTCTTATGTACATGGTTTTCCAAATAAAGTTGAATAATATTTGATCTATAGATTTAAGAGTCATTGTCCAAATGCAGAGATAAGGCAGAATAAGTGAGTCAAGGAGTCCCCTCCGCTTTTGATAACAATACTCTACCTCTCTTACTTTGAAGCCATAGGTTAAAATGTGTTTTTTCTCCTGCTCATTTCTTGAAATGATGATGCCTAAAGTGACACTGTCTTTCACAGTAATGTCACTGATCGATCCTAAAGCACAATTTTTAACAGGGAGAAGTTTGCATTTTTTAAGAGGGAGGAAGGGAAAGTCCTGAACCACAAGAGAAAGCCTGGATTAAGCAGACAGGATTTTGATTACTGTCTCTTAAGAAAAGGGTAGTATCGTCAGCTCACTGGCTAACTAGAATTTCTCTGCCAAAAAGAGAGATATATTTTAACTGGTTAACTGTTACATAGTCAGCAAGGGTTTGTGTGGCTAGCAGGAAACACATATGGTGAGATTGGGTTGCCCTGACAAATTCCTCTATTCAGATTAACCCTTTGAGCACCGAGGTTTTATTTCTGGACACGGGCTCCCCCGTGTGATTGCTCTGGGTTGTGCTCCATAAATGGGAAAAAAGTTGTAGCCAGGACCCAGCTCCAGGTGCCTAGTCACCCTGCTTCCCAGCCTCCAAATCCCCCCATGGAGGCTTCTATGCTCGCTGAATCATCCATGCTCTGGTGCTCTTTGTCCTCCACAGCTCAGGGGGTGGTCCCCTTCAACCAGGGCTGAAGCCTCTGCCCTGGCTCCGCCGGGGAGGTTTGCCCCAGCACAGCAAAAGCGTCTCCGTCAACGTTCTTCTCCCACACCAGCCTCCCCCAGTCCTTTGTAGACTGTCAGAAAATGTAAGCATGGCATTAGCAGCATGGCCAGAAAAGTGCTTTTTCCCACTGCACCGCACCTTTACGCGCACTGCTTTCATTACTCACCCATAGTTCAGAAGGTAAAGGTCCCCCCGGAGTCAGAATTGGCAGCAAATGGAATCACATGTATTCTTTTCTCTTTTCTTTTCTCTCAGAGCAAATGAAGACACAAGTGAGAGAACAAACTAACAAAACCTTTGTTTGAAAAAAAGTACCAGATCCAGGTCTAGGCTTGGCCTGAGTTCTAAGTCCTGTCACAGTGTACCAGGGGCACAAAAAAATTCCCATGGCTGGCTCTGGGCCTTGGGCAAGTGAGAGTAAATGCCAGAGGCAGCTGGGAGCAGGGCCAGAGGCTTGGCTCCGCTGCAAAAGGCTGGCCTCAGTCTCTCTCTTGAGCTCCCTGAATGGGGGCTTTTTCCCCATTTATGGAGCTCAAAAGGTTCTCCAGTCTCATTCAGACTGGGGTCTGAATGGCTCTAGGAGCCTGCCCTGGAGCCAGGCCACAGTCCAGGTTCCCCTTATGCAGTGGACCCGGGACTGGGGCTAGCCTCTGCCTCCTGCGCCCCTCCCGAAAAGCCATGTGTTTTACCCGGGCTCATGGTGCTGTGTCCCGGCTACAACTTTGTATTTTTTCGCCCTCATTCATGGAGCTCGAGAGGGAGACTGGGGCGCTTTTAATGACAATTCAGTTTATTCTTCATCCATTCAAATGACATTTGTAGTTCTTTTTAGTGTGGTACATTTCATTGCAAGGCACAGCACAAAGACCCACACCACACCCACGTCACCTGTACTCTGTCTGTACTCTGCCTTTGGAGCGAGATCGATCTGAGCAAACAACACAATCTGGACGTTGATCAGTTTGGTAAAGCCAGTAATGTTCAGTCAATCTTAGTGGCATCTCTTCCCCTTCTGCAGAAGGCTGCTCCCCTTTGCTACTTTCCATCTTGGTGTGACCTGCCTGTAATTCAGTGATAATGTCCTGGATGTAGGCCTTTAGTGACTTGTGTGGGTTTGGGTTACACTTAGCGTAAATTATGTGTGAATTGACAACACTAACGCTTATAATGGCATTAAAAATGCGGTTGTACCACTTCCTTGACCAATGTGGAAATAGGTAGTTTTTCATCCTCTGATTGGATCTATCTACTCCCCCATACAGCTGTTGTACCTGTCAACACACACTGCTCTGTTTATTGTGCGAAAACCAGTGCGAAAACTTGTCCTGATTCTCTTACGAACACAGTCATTCCCATAAAAAGTTGATAACATTGTAATGCATTTAGTGTCATGCCACGCACAAGCCAGCAGGTTGCCCTTCCTCATAAACACTGGGTCATCTCCTTGTTTCAACCATAAGGCAGTTGCTCTCAGGCTTTTAGGCATTCCTTGCCTTGTGCACCTTACTGTCCTACATGAACCAGTGTCACGTTCAGCTAATTCGCTGACAATGGCTGGTGACATGTAGTAGCTATCCATGTATAGCTCGTGCCCCTTATCTCTGTATTGAGCCAGTAGTTCACGGACATGTTAGTAATAAGTGTATAAAATTTTCCAGTCAAAACATCTGACCCAGGGGATTTATTGTTTTTTAATTGCTTTATAGAATGGAGTATTTCATTCATTTAGAGAGGGGAATCACAACTTTCATTTACACACATTTAGTAGTATTTTTTTTTTAACTCCTTGGCATTCAAAGAACCTAAAGAGAAAGACAGTTCATTAAAAACGAGCGAACCCTGAGTAGGTAAGTGTGTGTGCCAAGTTACTTCCAAACTATGCACCAGATTTGACCTAAAAAGTGGAAATATAAACATAATGTAAACTGAATTTACATTACCTATTTGAAGTGCAGAATTAAAATTAGAAAAAGTACCTAAATATAACAAATTCACAATGAACTATAAGCAGCCAAAACAGATTTCAGAATTTTAGTTATTAAGTTAGTTATTAAAAGCCCCGGAACAACAGGTGGTTTACCATCTCCAAAAGTTATAAGAAGGCTGCAGTTCAGAAAGTTAGGCTTATACCAAATGCAGCTTGTCCCATTAATCCCCAGGCAGACTTCTTTTCCGTTAATGTAGGCACGGGCACCTGCGTAATTCAATTCAATTCAATTTTATTTGTATAGCCCAGTATCACAATGACAATTGCCTCATATAGTGTCTTCCTATCAGCAGTTGTGCAGGAGAATAACCCCATTCCAGGGGTGTAGCTCGATACGTCATAAGTGCTTTCAATTTCTCACCTCCACTTTTCCACAGTCCTTTTATTGTAGCCACTGCTCGCACCACTTCTGCATTTGTTTGTGGGTATCTCGGACTCAACTAGTCATGTGAGTAAAGCCATAGTCAGTGGGGAAAACTTTCTGGAAGCGGATATGACTGTGGCAGCAGTTGGTACATTCAGCAGGGCAGGGACGTGCACAGAAAGAGCCCAGGTGGTGCGCTAGCACTTGCCCCTTTGGCCGGAGTGCCCTTCTCAGGAACCGTTTTTTTAATTAATTTTTTTCCTCCACATACGTGTCAATGCAGCCGCAGTGCTCAACAATCTTATTTCACTTTCATGGTAAAATTTATTTAATACCCAGTAGCACCTGCCCTTCCCCGAGTCCCTCCTTTCCTGCTGCCTTGTTCGACCTCGACAAGCTATGCTCCGCGGGTCAGCGCTACGCGGCGTAGCCTCTGAATCACAAGCAGCACACGCTTCGTTCTGGCTGAGCTACCGCTACAACTTTTATTACAGCACGCACGCAAATCTTTGTCTCGTTCGCCTTAAGTGGTCAGTTGTTTGGTTAGTTGTAGTAGCCTGTAAGACTGATACTAAAGTGTGTCAAGAGTCGCATTAGCTGTCAGTGCGTCATGGTGCAGTGCCGACCAGTATGCTAGTCTGTGCAATGCATATGAAATGAGAGTGGAGATGGAGAGTGGTCGTTACGTTACGTGCCCCAAGTTGTAAGTATCAAGAAACTTTGCAGAATCACAAACAAACATCCATGTTTTATTTGTTATGCCAGCCCACCCCTTTGTGTCTAAACTCTCCATTTTTTCGTGTATCAGGCTCACTCAGTCAAAGGACAGCACAGCAGCAGTTAGTTAACCCTCTGGGGTCCACGGAGGCGCCGGCTCGTCCAAATCACATGAACGAATTAAGCTAACGTAGCAGAAAGACGGAGCTGTGCTGAACTTGTCGAAAGTGCAGAGTTCAAACTATTCACTACTTTTTAAATTATGTTGATAGGCCAAGTAAAACTTGACTTATGATAAATAATTCACGCCATGCATTTTCTGAATACTGTCATAACGTTTGACGCTTGTTTGGTTTATGTTTGGAGAAGGATGAAACGGTAAAAACGGGGGAAGCCCGAAAGACGAATCTGCTTGCAAGGAAAAAAAACATGACATCTCTTTCTTATTGGTGGAAAAATGCACCACATCAACCAATAAAGACGTTGTGTGTTTATCGTATTTAGTGTGTAGTCTAGTCGTTCATCAGTCGAGGAGACTGATGAATGTGGAGCGGGCATTGGAGCTGCTCTTTGCAACATTATGATTCTGCAGGCCCAGAGATCTGCACTCTCAGGACCGCATTCTCAAGACTGACCTATAACTTATAGGTTAGTTCTTTATAGACACAGGATGTTGTTTTGATATAATTTGTTATAATGAGTAATAATAATTAAAGTAATTGCATGTCAGTTCAGTTCAAGCGATTATGTGTTTGCTTGTGTGTGTGTGTGTGTGTGTGGGGGGGGGGGGGCTTTTTTTCCTTGGTTGAGTACCTACCCCTCGAAAAGGGCCACTTCAATGTACCATGAAAAGTAATCCACAATGAGAAAGTGTTTTTGTCCCAAAAGAACAACACCTACTCTTTGCCAGGGCGTCTCTGGCATGGGAGTCGTCAGCGGTGGTTCTCTGTGCTAGGCCCTATTTTGTGAGCATATATTACATGTTTCCACTAACTGGCTGATCTGTGACAGACATGCCTGTCTGTATTGGTGGGATCTTTCTCCACATTTGACTATGCCCTGGTGACCACTGTGTAGCTGCTTGACAATGTCATGTCTCATGCAGTGAGGGATAACAATTTGTTGTCCTTGCAGAAGTAGCTCACCTGCTAGTGTGAGGTTTTCCCTCTTGGGACAGTAGTGGGACCCCAGTGCCTGGAGGGCATGTTTCTCAGGTCACTCTGTCTTACAGTACTGTATCAGTTTTGTACAGACAGGGTTAGCCTGTTGCTTCTACTGGATGTCCTTTAACCTGGGCTCATTGGCCGGTAGGTTCTGAATCACTGTGTCCACAAACACTTTGACCTCTGTTTCACTGTCCATTTCATCCTGTGTCAATGTGTGTTTCACAGGGGCTCTAGACAAGGTGTATGCTGTTATTAAACGCTTACCTGGAAAGTGCATGATCTTGAATGTGAACTTTATCAGTCTTAGATGAAATCTCTCTAGGTGGGAGTTCATCTAGTGCTTTTGTACTTAGCAGAGGCACTAGAGGCTTGTGGTAAACTTTAGTGCAAGAACGTAGGGCGTCAACCGTTCACATGCTCATGTAACTGCCAGAGCCTCCTCTTCTATCTAGGCATAATGTTTCTCTGCTTCACCCAGGCCCCTTGAGATAAGATTGCTGTGTAAAGACGGCTTCCAGACCGTACAATGACACATCAGTTGCAACACACGTCTCTGCCGTCACTGAGTATGGTTGTGACGGAGCACAGCCATCAATGATTAGTAGTGATGGCGAGATGAAGCTTCATGAAGCATTGAGGCTTTCCATCCAATTGGTTCACTCATGGGCCAACGCTTCATGGTGCTTCATTTTCTCTACTGCGCCATCAAGTGGACAAATAAAAGTAAAACGGGCAGAGTGGCTATAATGACACCATGGCTTTGATATGTGAAGCTTGAATTGTGCTTACATGATAATGCCAATAAACAAGTAATATACTTAATGTAGTGTCTGTTTTTCTGACAGCAGGGACAGAGGGGGAAGTGGAAACAAATTGGGGAGAAGTTTGTGATTTGTCGCTTGACTGTTTGATCGGGGTCAGGTTCTGGTTTTAAAGTAAAGTGCTTAGATACTTTCAATAGTAATAAGGGCTATATCAATAAAATTGAAGGTGCTTGTGGTACTCGGGACAACATGTACAACTAAGTAGGGACAGCATTTTATTTGTTTTTATTCAAAAAAAATATCAATTTTTCCACAGTGCTGGGACTCAGGCGGTTTCTTAATAATTGCCATAATTGTCATAATTGCCATTCTAAGAAAATAACTCTTAGAATGGCAATTATGGGGAAATTGTGAAAAATGTTTCACAAGCTCACATCCACACCTGTCTTGTGGGGAGAAAAAAGTTAGGGTTTAAAGCTTTAATAAGCTTCCTGAATCCAGAGTCCTCCACAATAGTGAAGGGCTGAGAATCCTCAACCACCATGACCACCAAAAGCCTCATTCACATCACTCTCTACTGATGACAAAATGAATGCCCTATTTGGTTACATACATCAATAAAGTAGTAACATGTAGAATATAAATTACACACGTACAATGTAATGTTTTTTTTTTTCCCCTGCCTTATCTTTAAATCCTAAAATGCCTTACCTGAGCTTGATGCACCTTGGTTGGTCTCCTTTTCATGCAGGACTCTGTAATGCCTCAATATAGATAAGGTGTTGTTGTTGTATCCAAGCTCTAGTGATGGGCTGTACCGTGCCGAGGCTTCGGAGCGTGTGTCGAGTAATCCAGGAAATGTTTAGTGAAGCGTGTATCGACGCTTGTGTCGTTTAGGGCAAGTGACGTCACTGATGACGTTTGAAGCCTCGCTGGTTCAGGAAGTGGTTCGAGACTTCGAGTAGTAACGCAATTCATGAAGCTGTTGTACAAGCACATTCAGAGCCCTCTTCGTGTTCACAAGCACATTCACTGCCCCTTACCATGTTGAAACACTGCAACAACAGATGTGCCCCTGTCATTATGAGTTATTCAAACATAAGCCAAATGATTTACTGATAATTTGCAAAGTAACATTACATTCCATTGTATTCCCATGTTGCACCTGGTAAAATCTGTTATCTAATCTGTGGTGGAGCAGTTAGTACTCTCAGCTTGAGTGCAGGAGATGGGAGTAGTGGCGCAATATACCCTTTTCACATGACGTCACGAACACGGAAGTAGAAGACGAAGCACTGTAACCCAAGCCGTGTAACACTGTCATGGATTTACCCAGTCTCTTCTAAACTTACCACCGATGCGGTTAAATGATGTGCACAGATTTGCAGTTGAGTTTTCCCTAACAAAAAGATCAAAATTGGACAAAGGCTATAAGTTTTTTATTGAAAACTATCTTTTTCATTATGAAGGTAAGTGTTGTCTTGTTAGTTAGTTAAAGCTATAGCGTTAGCATAAGCAATGGGGACCTGTGTGTCAGTTGTTTGCTTTGGTATACTTTTTCAGTAATTATTGTAGTTAAGACCAAATGTTTTTATGCTGTCAGCTGAATCCCATAAACCAATGGTTCTCAAACTTTTTACACCAAGTACCACCTCAAAAAATATTTGGTGTTCCAAGTAATTACCACGTAGGACTAACCCTCATTTAAACCAGGAATAAATTAAGTCTTCATCAGTTCTAATGTAGGGCTAAACCGGGTCTAAATAATCTCTCAAATAGATAATGATCAAATAGAAACTTAAACAATGACTAATCCAGTTCTGAATCAGGTCTACATCAGGACGAAACTAGGTCTAAACCACAGCAATAAACTAGGACTAAGCAGAGCAAAACTAGATCTGAGTACCACCAGAGATCCCACATACCACCAGTGGTACCCATACTACAATTTGAGAACCAATGCCCTAGACCATAACTTTTACAGTTTATTGAATTGATTGTTAACTGCCCTTCAGTCTCAAGTGTAGTCAATGATGAGGTGACAGCGAGAGGAAGATGTCACAGATCCATGAAGAAAAATGAGGAGGCTCATCACCTTCAGGTTTAAAAAAAAAAAAAATATGATCATGTTACGAACTGGCTCTAGTAGGGTTAGGGTCAATAAAAGTTGAGACACGGCGAACGTTCCAAAGTATTTATTAACATAAGTCCATAAAGTACGTAAGTATGTAATATGGGCGTCAGTTGTGGGCCTGTATGGGAGTGTGCAAGTATTTACGAGTGAGGTGTTGTGCAGTGTTGTGAAGTGATGGCACGGCAAAACAAAAACGAAAAGTCGGTTGCGCTGCAGCGGCAGGCGGCACAGCCGAGAGGAATGGAGAGGGCGGACACCGGTGGAAACGGGACTTTTATTCTGGATAGGACCACTGGGCCCAGGTGGCTCCCATCAGTCCAACTCCACCTCCAAAACAAAATACACATTAACGACCAAGGCAGGGGCCGTCACAATCAAAAAAAGTTTCCTTATTATTCGTTTGCAGTATTATGGGCTAATGGTTAATATTGCTCAAGCAGTAGCTACAACATTTAAGCGTTAAATAATTAAATTACTGCTGCAAGCGATTTCTTGCTAGCGCTAGTTAACTTGCCTATAATTTTAAAGTCGATAACCCAATTGAAAATATAATAAAATATTTACATTTCACTGATGTGGCGCAGCGTCGCACTTGAAGAAGCCATAAAAGCCCGCACAGGAACACTTCTTCGCCTCAGACAGGAAGTTGATTGATGTCACTGTGAAAAGGGCCTATTTATGAACCTGTTACACTAGCACAGTCAGAGCCCTCTTCATGTTCACAAGCACATTCAATGCCCCTGACATTGTTGAAACACTGCAACAACAGATGTGCCCCTGTCATTAAGAGTTATTCAAACATAAGCCAAACGATTTACTGATAATTTGCCAAGTAATATTACATTCCATTGTATTGTCATGTTGCACCTGATAAAGTCTGTTATCTAATCTGTGGTGGAGCATTTAGTACTCTCAGCTTGAGTGCAGGAGATGGGAAGTTCGAGTCCCCTTGGCAGCACCAACAACAAAATTAGAATGTTGTTTGTTTCATTTATTTGTCAAAGTATTACATGAAAGATACTGTACAGTGCATTTATCAAGATTAACAAATTTCTTTTACTTGGCAGCCATTCCCATGGCAGTCTTTGACCAGCAGGGGGTTTGTGTGCACATGAAGCCTCGAGAAATGAACCTTTTTGTGAACCATTTGGCTGCAAGGCTTCAAGGCTTCAAGAAGCTTCATCTTGCCATCACTACTTGAGAGTGTTAGCTTTGTTCATTCACACATGCTAGCACTTACCTGTTTCTCTGTGTTGCCTGATGCTGCACGTCTCAGCCAAACTGAGCCATAACTTTGTGAGGGTTTAAATGGGTGCTGTTAACGTGCTGGTGCTGATCATGTGATGCGCATTAGGTAACCTACACATAAAACCCTATAACTGCCTTTTAGTTATTCTTTATTAATTATTATTTATGTGTTGTATATGAGAACACCCCACATGTTTATGTTGCAACAGATTGTTTGTTTATTGATTTATATTTTGTGTAATAGTGAAGCCCAATGGGAGGGGCCAGAGGGGTTTTTAGGAGAGCCATTTCAGACCTGTAGTCAGTCTAGTCTTGAGCCAATTACGGTGCAGGTAACGTTGGCTGGGAGCACTCTGAATGCTGTATAGGAGTTTTTGCAGAACTCTTTGCTAGACTTGTCTAGTGTTTTTGTACATTTGTAAATACATTTTGATGACCTTTATTCACTGTATATATTTTTGCACTTTGGACACTGGCACAATAAATACCACCTGAACACTCATATCCGACTTTGCCTGGGTTTGACTAGAGCCCCGCCACAATGGTGCGAGAACACGTGGTGAGCCCAGCTCTGTTTTCAGTTTTTTTAAACGCCTCTTGCTGTAGAATGCCCCTACACCGTTTGTTTTTCTCACTGAGTAAGGCCTTAAGAGGTTGTGTGTATAGTGTAAAGTGGGGAAGAAACTTTCCTAAGTAGATGGCCATGCCCAAAACTCTTCTCAACCTCTCTGCATCGCTTTGACTTAGTCAGGGTCCGGTGCACTCCCTCTGCTGTGACACAATGACCAACAAATATTATGCTGTCTTTCGAGAACTCACATTTCTCATTTAGTGTCAGTCCCTCTTCTTTGAGCCTCTGTAGGACTTTGTGGAGTCTTTTCCAAACACAACAATGTTGTTGGCGTGACAACATCTCCAACATCTGGGACATGCGCCGCTAAGAAAATGCGCTGGTGATGGGATGAGATCCCAGATGGCTGGCGGTTGAATGCATATCGCCTGAACGGAGTGATAAATGTTGTCAGGAGTTGGCTGTAGTTTTGTGAACACCTTTGCTCTGGCCAGCATGGCTAGTGTCTACAGCTGGGAGGATGTGTCTCTCCCTCCACACCCACTGGTTCATCAATAATTAAAACAAAACATAAATAAAACAAGCTTCACATCAAGAGCAAAAAGGGTCAAACCAAAAAGTCCCCCAAATCCAGATTATTTACCCAGGTCTTGAAAATATTTAGAAGTTATAGATATTAATACATCTGATATCTTGCAATACTCAAAGCACCTGGATTGAATCTTTGAAAGTACTTCCCCTGAATTTCCATTTGGCTCTACCATGTATGCAGGTAATACACTCTACTTTGGGAGAGTTAATCTGTGTCGCTATCGTTACTCGCCGATTTGGTATCGGAAACAGTACAACTCTAAAAGGAAACGAGTGAGACAGCTTTGGTTTACTTGGTTCTCAACAACTAAACGGATTCTCTGCGTGTGTGTATCGCGCTGGACGACGGGCTGTGGTGCTGTGGAGCGGTAGCGTGACAGAGGAGAAGGATGATACCATTAGGCGGGGGTATTTTTATTTTCTTTCTTAAAATATAAATTTAAACCACAAACTATGGATTATGTTTTGGACGTTATCTAAGCCTGTCAAAGACGAACTAAACTTTTAGAATAACAATTTCTTACTCCAGGTTTTAGGGGTGATGAGTTTCAATTTTCAATAAAAAAGGGCTAGCCTCACCCATGCATGAAATCACTATGCTCTGCGTCCTGCGTTAGCTGGCTAAAGCAAAGTTTCTCGGTGGAAAATACCATCCGTTATTTATTAGTGCAAAATGTATTTACCTCTGTGATTGAGAATAAGTCGGAGACACCGCTCCTGGGTGTTTACGTTAGGGTGCTCGTGCATTGCCGTCGTGCTACCATGATATGCCAACTCCGATTTGCACATCTTACATGTCACCTTCTTTGTTAGTTTACTTTGAACGCAATGTTCCCATACTTTGGAATACTTTGGTCTTATTTTTGTCTCTGCTGTCTCCGCTTCTTCATGTCTTTCCAAGTCTTTTTGTTGTTTCGCCATTTTTCATGTTGCATGTGTGCACCGCCGCCTTCTTCTCTTCTCAAACAAGGCAGCCGCAAACAATAGATTAATTATACTGCCCCCAGCACTTCCTGTGGCATTATGCAGTACAAGGAAATACAGTGCCTGGTTAAGTGGTTCTAAAAATCACTAATTGTGAGACTGTCTATGAAAAATATTAAATTAAAGCAACGCGTCAACGCTTAAAATTTCCATCAACGAATTTTTATTGTCGACGATTATGTCGACTAATCATTGCAGTCTAAAGTAATGCTAAACTTTTAAAACAGATACGCACACATACGCAGTACACAGGTAGGCTGGTTATTTGGTTATTTGTAGCGGCTCTTTTTGTTTCGGATTGCTGCAGTTCGACTGTAGCCGTGCTAATGGAGCTAATGCAGCTAACGGTGCTAACTGAGCTAACTGGTAAACGGTGCCTGGACTCTAGTAAAGTTACTCGCCGATTTAGTATCGGAAATAGAACAACTCTAAAAGGAAACAAGAGTGAGACAGCTTTGGAACAACTTACTTGGTTCTTAACAACTAAACGGATTCTCTCTGTGTGTGTATCGCGCTGGACGACGGGCTGTGGCGCTGCAGAACGGCACAGGTAACATGACAGTGGAGAAGGAGCGTAGTGAGAAGAGGATGATACCATTAGGCGGGGGTATTTTTATTTTCATTCTTAAAATATAAATTTAAACCACAAATTATGGATTATGTTTTGGACATTATCTAAGCCTGTCAAAGACGAACTAAAATTTTAGAATAACAATTTCTTACTCTTGGGGTGCGCGGTAGCGGAGTGGTTAGCGCTCCCACTTCACAGCAAGAAGGTCGTGAGTACGAATCCCGGCCGACCCAAAAAACATCGTTGGCCGATTGTAGCCAACTCAAAAAACATCATTGGCTAACTCTGGTCTTTCTGTGAGGAGTCTGCATGTCCTCCCCGTGTCACCGTGGGTTCTCTCCGGGATCTCCGGCTTCCTCCCACCGTCCAAAGACATGCATGTATAGGTGAATTGGTGACACTAAAGTGCCCCTAGTGGATGAATGTGAGAGTGAATGGTTGTCTGTCAATGTACGTCTAAGTGTCAGCCCTGCGACGAACTGGCCACTGTCCAGGGTGTACCCCGCCTAAGGCCCAAAGCAGCTGGGATAGGCTCCAGCCACCCGCGACCCCACAAAGTGGGATAAGCGGTAGAAGATGAAATGAAATGAAATTTCTTACTCCAGGTTTTAGAGGTGCTGTGTTTCAATTTAGGGCTGAAGCACCCCTAAAAAAGGGCTAGCCTCGCCCATGGATATAACTACTATTGAGAACAACGCGCCGCACCTCATGCAGCTGCCGTCTCTCTCAACTCGCCCTCACTCACAGACACGTAGCTGTGCGCTCACGAGAGCAGAGCAGGGTCAGCTGAAGCGGGGAGGAGGAAACAGTAAGAGTGTAATGTATATACCTGTTTTGTCCTCAGTTGTTATTCACTGTTGTTCAGGCTGCAGATTCTGGTTAGCTGCGAGCGAAGGAAAGCTAACTGTAGATTATACTTTATCAGAGTTTCACAGACCCTCCCTTAGAGAGACGGAGCCCCACAGAGCAAACTGCTGTCTTTACTCACTGTTATGATTAACATTAGTGACGTTTGACCAAAAGCTACCGTTGCGAGACTCATTTTATTCAGTAATGATTCAGTAATGTAAAAACAGTGAAGCCACAGTCCCTAAAATACATCAGCTGGTTTATTAACTTCTCTTCCACCAGTGGGTGGTTTCTCTTCCCTTTGGTTTCATCAGTGCTGACCTCTGGGTTATAGTAATTACCACGAGAATCAACAAAAAAAATTATCATGATAAGATGAATTACTCTTTACATACATTCATTGTATGCCTATACACTGGTAAAAGAGCCGGTCTTTCTTTTTATTTGGACAAATCTACTCATTACTTCTAAATGATGTAATAATGGTAACCCCCATCTCCGTTGTGGGTCATGTGACTAACGAGTCTTTATTTATATGTATTTATATGCTATAGATTAAAATACCAGTTGGATCAGATCAGCATCTGATATCTTGCAATACTCAAAGCACCTGGATTGGGATCGGGATCTGGATTGGTAAAAAAAATCTGGATCAGTGCATCCCTAGTTCAGAGAGGACAGACTGAAATGCTAGGTCTTAGGAATCTGGGGGTTTGTCTTGTTCTAATTAGCAGAGCTCAAATGAAGCGACTGATTTTCTCTCGTGTTCACATGCAGCTCAGGGCACATATCAGGTGTCATGCAGCAGAAAGGTGTTTATCTGGAAATAGCCAGATTAGAGAGAGGATAAAAGTGTTTCAACACAAGCAGCCCCCTTCCCCCATCAACATACACACACACATGTGTGTATTATGGAAAACTCCCCAGGACTGGGCCCTATATAATGTATCATGCGGGTAAACCACAGCCATTCAAAGAATGAGCGGCTGTAATAAACCTAAATAAATTACTTAAGAGACCTTCATCTGATCTATGAAGAATGGGGCCAAAGATTTATTTTTCAATTGATTGGTCAACATTTGAAAGTGTTCTTTGTGGATTCTTCACAAACCAGAGTCCATGTTCCTCTTTGCCTCACTTCCTGCAGCTCTTGTTAGAGCAGATCCACTTAGCGCTGATGTCATTAAGAGGCTTATAGCAAAACTAATGTGTTTACACGGAGGTGTAAGTGAACGCTGCTGCTGACAGAAGCATGTGGTCAAGTCTTGCTCACTGTGAATGAAGACCAGTTCAGGTGCACCAGCGTTGATAGGAACCCTGAAGGTAGTACGCAAGAGCTATGGAGTGCATTGACAAGGTACCTCTCAGAGACACTGTTCTACACCACACCTCCTGTATTCCGCTTCCTGCCTGTCTTCCTGTCTTTGATACAAGGCTGTATTGCTGTGTCATCAGAGTATTCATGAATTTGACAGAACTCAGAGTTATAATTTAAATCTGTAATGTATAAAGTGAAAAGGAATATAACAAGAACAGTACCTTGAGAAGCCCCTGTGCTAATGACAGTCTAACATAATGTGGTCTACATACCAGATAAACAGTAATCCAAGTAATAAAGGATAAGTCCACTCCCATACTGCTAAATTTTTTACTAAGAATAGCTAGTCTGATATAAGCACAAAACCATCAGGCAGGTGTATCTGAAGTTTGCATCTTCAGTGCTGTGAAAAAGTATTTCCCCCTTTCTCTTTTTTTTTTGCATATTTGTCATACTTAAATTTTTCAGATCATCAAACAAATTTAAATATTAGACAAAGGTAACTCAAGTAAACACAAAATGTAGTGTTTAGGAAATTATTTTATTTATTTAGGGAAAAAAGCTATCCAAACATGCCTAGCCCTATGTGATGAACCTAATAACTGGTTGCGCCACCCTGAGCAGCAAACTGATATCAAGTGTTTGCAATAATTGGCAGGAATTTTGGCCCACTCTTCTTTGTAGAATTGTTTTAATTCAGCTACATTGGAAAAGGGAATTTTTTTCTTTGGCTCACCAGTGCATGAAACATATCAAAGACATACATACAATACAAAGCATGGTCGTTAATACCTTATTCTGTCTTCACTAGTGTTTGAGAACTATCTTTACAGATAGCTAACAGGATCCTCCAATAAACACTCAGGAAGCCTCTTGCTGTTCTGGACATTGACTGAAGTTACTATTGTGAAACTGCAACATACAAAAAAAAAAAATGCATGTTACAAACTGTACATTATTGCTATTCACATATTGACCTTATACATACATAAAACAACGTATGCATGATGCAAATACAGCCTTCAGAAGCTTACCGTCAATTTACATTTAACCAGTAACATAAATATGCCATGTATTTGTTTAACAATTAGCATGATGCCAATATGAATAGGAAATGCCATTGAGATGCTAGCACTACTACTGTCTTTCTGTTTAACTTAAATCTCAAGTACAATCGATCTGAAAATAATTCTTGTAAGTATTTATGGTAACTCAACAATTCATAACACACTATACTTACAGATATATGTTCTTTCGGGACCAAAAAGTAAGTGACAGGAGAAAAATAGACTGGTAAGCAGATAAGTTTATTTTCATGGAACTCGTGCAATGCAACTACTGCACATGGGATGAACAACTTTTTAAAGACAGCTTTAGTTGTCAGCGGGACTCTATAGTGCTTACCAGAGTGCAGGAACTGTCTGCCATGATATTTCTGGCTTTACTTACTACTTTCTTATTCTATATCTAATATCTGTACAGTTGGCTCAGTTGTTTTGGGGGTTTACCAACAGTCATTATTGGCCATTGACACAATTTTGTTCAGTTTGTTTTTTGATCTGTTGGTCACGTGGTTATACCACACAGGGAGGTGGAATGTTAAAACACTAGATTGAACTCAACAATTGATTTATATGTGGTGAGTTGAGTATGTGAATATGCTTCAGGTGCTTACTACTTAACAGTAGCAGTTTAAAATGATGACAATGTGAACCAACATGCCACTCTGGGAAACCGCCCAGAGAATATAACTGAAGTAAAGGCCACACAGTTTCATTCTTAAAATATAAATTTAAACCACAAACTATGGATTATGTTTTGGACATTAAAGCTTACTGAGAAAGGGCATGTTCTTTGAACCAGCTCAGTATAGGGAGGCAGTCCAGCTGGATCTGAGAGTAGGTGGGCTACGCACACACTTGTAGAACTGGTGTTACATCAGGTAACTTTATTTCTACTTCGTGTGCGCTGCGCCCACCTACGGGCTTTGCCAATGGTTACACACCTAAGCGAAGACTGTAGGGATAAATGTACTCCCAGCTGGACAGGCTCACCAATGGTTGGCGTGGGGAAAACAGGACCAATGCGGGCCCACCTCTCCCAAGAGGCTGAAGATGAGGAGCAAGCTGATGCGAAGCGTTGGAGACTGACTCCAGTCGGTCTATGAGAGACTGAATGTCAGGGCCAAACAGAAACAAGGTGAATAACGGCAGGCCCAGAATGCGTCTCTGCTCCTGCTCCTTAAGGGAAGATAGGCCGAGCCATTGGTGAGCTGAGCGGCACGCATCGTGCGGCCCCCATCCACGGCGAAAGCTTGGGACATTCTGAGGAGTGCTGCCCCTGTGGTCTGGACCTCATCTATCTCCTCAGGCATGAGTGCAGACTGCTCATGCGTGAGCCTATCCAAGGAGCTCGCCAGGAATTCCATGTTGCTAGCCAATGGTACCACCTGGGTGGCCTTAGCATAGCATTAGTTTAGGAGCGCCGCCGTCATCCCTCTCCATTGGCAGGGCCGGCTTCCCGCTCGGCCATGGAGTGGAGGATTGGATCAAGCAGAGCCTCACACCGTCCTCAATGGGCGGAATGCCGGTAGTCCTGCCCTCCACGTTGCAATAGCCCAAATAGGCACGGGGGCAGTGAGTCACGCGGGGCAGGAAGAGTGCTGCGCCTGGTGCTGCCATCAGAGGCAGGTGAAGCAGCGGTTGTGGCCGTCCTCAGGTAGCAGAGGAGCACGGCAGGAACAGAGATTCCTGACACGGGTGGGTGGCGAAGCTCGTGCAGAATCCATCTCCAGTCTTCTTGGTGAGTAGAAGTTTATATTGCTCTTTTAAATGCTCTTTTAAAAGTATCTCAGAGGAGCTGAGTGAGAAGAAAAAAGAGTGTTGGGCTGGAGGGCTTATTTAGCCCCTGAGGCTGTGCCAGGGCATGGGCACGATTAGCGCGGTGAATGCTTTGATCTTTCTCAGAGGTGCCAGCGTACGCCAGAGAGGTAACTATTAGCAAAGCTTGAGGTGGGCGGAGCACACACGAAGTACATGAATTCAGGGGCTGATGCTTACCGGTGGAGAACGTGTCAGGAAGGAGGAAACCACATCCAGTGAGGAGAAGGGCACCACATCACACCAAATGCAACAGAAAGTGGGCACATCAAAAACAACAAACAGACTGGAGCACCACCACCATCAATGCTGCCACCACGTGGGACCTCAGCAACTCAAACAGAGGTAGAATCAATAATACATAAACTAAACTGTCACAATTACACTCTTAATTAAATATAGAAATGGAACAAAACTTCCCCTATACAAACGCATTGGGTTCAGTCCATTGGTTCCAACACAAATCTGGGTCTGATAGAGAGAGCCTAGAGAGAGAAGACAACAAGATGGGTCTTGGGCCAAGTTGTTGAATTGCAATGTAAGGAATACACAACTGGTCCATGAAATATAATGAGCAAGCATTGGCAAAAACAGTCAGTGAGAAACCAGGTAAATAGTTCCCCTTACAGCAGAGCTAAAACGGGGCAGACCACAGGCAAAACAGCAGAAAAATTGCAGCAAGTCAAAACAGAAAATAAACAGCAGCGAGCCCAGGAAGCTTGACAGGCTTTTGGAGGGGCCGATGTGGCTATGTGCCGGTCATTGGAGGCGCAAACACTGTACAATATCCGCCCAGTGAGGCGCACGCTAAGGGGGGCCTAAAGCAGCTGGGAGATAGTTACATAAGCATTTTTTTTTTTACATAAAACTGGCAAAATTAACAAACAGTGATGTCCTTACCTACTCGCAGATTAGACCCGCACACACACTCTGTGGAGCAATCGCATAAATAGAGAGGCCTGAGTGGCTGTGAGAGAGCCACTTAGGCCTTTACTTAAGCCATTAGTGTTTACTTAAGGCAAAATACCAACAGTTGGAAGCGTAGCAGTGGATGGCTCCTACCTGTTGACCTGCGCATTTTTTATAAATATATTTTTGTAAAAGTGATGTTGCAGAAGTTCAGGTGAGAGTCTAAAATTGTAGCCTGGCCAGCCAGACAGCTTTCTCATTGTATTACATTCAGAGAAAGTCAGTCTGGGATTGTCCAATCTGCCCCTGATTTCTGCCCCGGCTCTTTCTTACCGACCAATCGTAGCCAGGGAGGTGGGATTCATTTTGCGCACAAGATTTTTTTCAACCAAAACAGGTAGCTTACTATGATCGAAATAAGCACTGAACTTGATATTACACCCTGTGTCCTCAGATTTTTCTGACAAAAACAACAGAAGACATTCACCATCACCGAAGCATCTTCTTTCTCGAGCCACGCTGGTACACGCTCTGGTTTGTTGACAACTAGAGTCAGTTTTGCTTTCCTACGTCACATCCGTGGTTTCTCTGATTGGTTTACTCAGCGAGCGTTAGTTCTGCCCATGGTCTCGCCTTGAAATCCTTTTAAAACTCCGCAATCCCAGACTGACTCTCTCTGTATGTAATACAATGAGAAAGCTGTCTGGCAGGTCAGGCTACTAAAATTGTGCCAAGGTATTAAAAACTGCTCACAATCTCAACATTCTCACCATTGAGTGTAATGAGTTATATTTCCATATTACTGTTGGAGCATATGATGAGTTCCTTGGTTTTGCTCACAATAATTTAAAGCTGACTGATGTTACACCAGCTTTGAAGGGCCTTAGTGTGGGGAAGGATTGTTGCAGGAGATCAACCAGAGCAATTTCATTCGCATATTTAAACAATTTAAAAATTATATCATTTTTTACTTTGAAATTATTTGTGAAAAGACTAAAAAGAAGAGGTGACAAAACACATCCCTGTGGGCAGCCTGTGCTCACTGTTGCCTCCTCCGATGTGTTCTCCCGGATATAGACCCTCTGTAGGTGCCATATGTAAGTTTGGGCTGTTCCCTCTTTAGTGGATTTTGTGTATGTTAAATGTTGCATGTGAATGTTGATGGCGACACTGGACATTGGCACTGATGGTTGTGGGTGGCACTGTGGGTGTGTAACGCGGTAGGCTAGGCGGACTGACTGCTGCTGTTTTAAGTAACGATAAGTACTTTATAGCGATCAGAAATAGGTATCAGCATGGAGTCACAAGTGGTGAATGATTGACAGACAAAGAATAGTTTCAGATAATGTATTGAAAATTATAATCACATTATTAATATAAAGAGATATGCAGTAATAATTATCAATAATTGTATATTTATATATTAGACTGTATTATATAATAACAACAATATAAATTGTGACAATATAAAAGAACTATTCAACAAAATCAAAGGAATAACCAAATGACAATTTCAATCACAGTTCACATACAGTTCTGAGGTTTGAGTCCGTGTATTTGATATGACAGGGCAAGAGTCCAAAAATGGGGCACAATGTCCATATGAAAAATAAAGAAAGGCCAAATGGGCAAGGTGGGATTATTAGGTGTCCTTGTGGTTGGGAAAACAACAGGGGGTTCAATTTCCTACCACAAGGTGTTGTAGGTAGCGCGCCATCAATTTAAGAAGGTTGTCATCAATGGGAGGGAAAAAAATCTGACCTAAAAGGTCAAAACACAAATTAAGTACAAGTGCAAAATAAATTAAATTAGCATTAGCTTACTCAAATGGTTTGTAACCATTACCAAAAATAAATACATTATAAATGCTTTTTCAACAAACAAAAGTGCTATATATCATAGCTAAACCACAACAAATTATGACACAATACAACACTATATTATCTTATCAATATAAAGTCAATTTACATTATATTCAAGACACAGTTTTAAAGTGCACTTCAAAAATGTTAAACTCAAAATTAATTAGCTTTCTGGCTAACGAGTCATTTAAACATAACAAAACATTCAGTAGTTGCGCAACAGGTTCCAAATGTGTAGCTACATTTACTTTGTATAAGGTACATTCACACCATAAAATGGTCAAAACCAAACAAAACAAGGGTGTCCTTTAGATACTAAAGGTATTGCCACTAATTCAGCTGACTTATCAATTTAATTTATTCACGCATTAAGCCAATACAAAAGTTAATTGGTCACATTGACCTGTATGAAAGCGGTAGCTAAATTAGCCGTTAGCTCAATGAACAATTGAGTGGTGAACTTACAATTAGGCAGTGTTAGCGCCGCAAATACTGCTCGGTTAAACCTTTTGCATTAATGATTCAACTCACCGTCGAGTGGATGATAGAAGGCTCGATTAGATTGATGCACAAGTTGTTTTATTGAAAAAACAAACAATTGGGACGCCGACCAGACCACGAACCACAGCCACAGTGAGCAGCAGCGCTGGAGCAAGAGGCAGTGACACAGGCTGCCCCGGAACTTAAAGAAAGTGGGGTGCAGCAGTGAAATAGTCACGTGGGTACCAATTAGTTCAGGTCACGTGGGTTACAGGTGGGTGGTGCATCCGCGGTTATTAGTAAGTGCACCCACCTGCTCATGGCTGTTTGGACCATGGGGACAGGATGAGTCTGCGAAGGAAACTTTCTGTTGACCTTGTCATGGTGGAAAAGAATTGCATCGTCTTTGAAGTGTCTTTGCACTGTCTTTGCACTGGCTATGAAACACGTGAAATTAAGTAAGTGCTATGTTTTCTAAGCCTTGTAATATAGAGCAAATAAAGACCACAGAATCATGTGCATTTGTTTGGATTTGGTTTTAAGTTTTACACACTGCAGTATTTAGTTAACAGAAACGTTGCTGAAGCGTGGATTTAATCGTGTTTCGTGGATATCAGATTGTTTCAAGTTTTAAATGAACACATCTGCATTCATCCTTGGACTGCTTTTATTCACAGACCTAAATGACGCATTTTATTCATCACAGTTGACGCAGTTGCAAGGTATGTGTTGTGGTAAAGATGAGACCCGACTAGTCATAAATTGCTTTATTTATAACAGGCAGCAGAGACATACACAGCCGTATATACCTAGTCAGGTAACTGCAAGAGAGACAGACTCCGCGTGCATGTGCAGTCCAAAACAATACATCATCTATAGAGGGTCAATATTACTATGTCCACAGTCAGTATTCTACAGTATGTTTAGAAATTACATTGATTGTTTGTTAGTAAGTGTACTATTCTCCGGTGAAGCTTAGCAGTACAATCACATAAGGTGGTTGTACAACCAAAACTTACTTCTAAAGCATTGGACAATAAAGCTGAAAGGCTTCAAAGAGAACACCAAGCAAAAGAAAAATTATAAAAGGTGTGCAACAGGAGAAATTAGAGAGCTAATGCTGATAATCCTGGAATGTTTATGAACACTGGCAAATAATTGGTTTGCCAGTGTTCATAAACATAAGTCTGCCTTTTTTGAAGATGTGAATACATGGCTTGTTGTAAAAGGCAAAATGAGCAAGATGATTTCCAACCTGATGGCACTGTTAAACTGCAGTCATGTAGGCTTACATTGTGTGTGACATCCTTTGACAGTGTGAATGACAGTGTTTAATCAGAATCAGAATCAGAATCAGAATTCCTTTATTTATCCCCAAAGGGAAATTCTTATTTGTTACAGACAAAAATAGGAAGAATTTAAACATCTAATAAATAAAAAGTAAAGTATCAGGTAAAAAATAAAAATAAAAATATCAGGAAAACTCTCAAAAAACTCTCAAAAAAATATTTACATATGTATATATGTACAGTGTTATACATGGTTTAAACTGTATAACTAAATGCCGTGTTTACAGTGCAGAGTTCAGTAGTTTGATAGCGACAGGCAGGAATGATTTCCTGTGTCGCTCTGTGGTGCAGCGTGGCAGCAAGTGTCTGTTACTGAACGAGCTTCTGGAGCCGATCAGCACATTGTGGAGAGGGTGAGAGGGAAAGTCCAGTATAGTTCTTATTTTTGCCAACATCCTCCTCTCAGACACCACTGTCAGAGAGTCCAGTTCCTCTCCCACAACATGGCTGGCCTTCCTGATGATCCTGTTGAGTCTGTTAGTGTCCCTCCCCCTCAGGCTGCTGCCCCAGCAGGCAACAGCATACATGAGGGCACTGGCCACCACAGACTCATAGAACATCCTCAGCATCGTCCTGCAGATGTTAAAGGACCTTAGTCGCCTCAGAAAATAGAGACGGCTCTGGCCCTTTCTGTAAACAGAGTCCACGTTCTTGCACCAGTCCAGTTTGTGGTCCAAGTACACCCCTAAGTACTTGTACTCCTCCACCACCTCCACACTGACTCCTCTGATGTTGGTAGGAGTCCCTGTTGTCTTTGTCTTTGTCCTCCTCAGGTCCACCACCAGTTCCTTAGTCTTTGTCACGTTGAGCTGCAGGTGGTTTTTGCGCTCAAGTGACAAAGTTGTCCACCACTGTCCTGTACTCACTCTCATCACCCCCAGAAATACATCCAACCACTGCAGAGTCATCAGAAAATTTCTGAAGGTGGCAGGTCTCTGTGCAGTAGCTGAAGTCTGGGGTGTAGAGAGTGAAGAGGAAGGGAGAGAGGACGGTCCCTTGTGGAGCCCCGGTGCAGCTGATCACTCTGTCTGACATACAGCACTGTAGACGTACATACTGTGGTCTGCCAGTCAGATAGTCCACAATCCAGGACACCAGTGGGGCATCCACCTGCATCGCTGTCAGCTTCTCAGCCAACAGAGCCGGCCTGATGGTGTCAAATGCACTTGAGAAGTCAAAAAACATGATTATCACAGTGCTTGCCGGCTGTATTTAACAAAATGAGGTGAGAAATACTGCTGAACAGAGATTTTTTTTTACCCAAACAAGACTTACAGATCTTCAATAGTGATCCTTTACAATATCACACATTTTTATATATATATATATATATAGAAAATTTCAGCCTGGGATAAGGACAGAGAAGAATGCCTATTTTGTGGAGCTGGACATTCCTTCAGTGTGTCTGCTATTGGAGAAGTTAGTACCGCCTCCTTTTGTACAGAGTGACTAAATCTTTCAGGTAAGAAAATGGGTATTCGCCTAAGAACAATGGGTCACAAGAAAATGGCTGTCAGCTCTATGGTGGCAGACTTAGAAGTGGCTGGACTGGATTCAAACAACTTTTGTGACTTACCTAAAATCTTCACTCAGAAATCTATGCCTGTCCACCAGGGTAACATTCCTAGTGTGAAACATATCAAAATAAAAGAGATTATCTCATATGTGCACCTTCTTATTCTAAATAATATACCTCAGGCAATTGGGTATATAATATACCTTGGCACAGTCAATAGGTTATCAGTTGCGAGACTCAATGAGTTGTGGGAGAAGCAATTTAAGGTGGATTTCCCTACAACCATCGGCGCCCCCCGAGGCAGACGTGTCCGCTCACGAATGCCGGCTTTTCTTCTATTTTTCTTCTATTACGGCGTTCTAGTTTTCTTCTTATGCAGTGCACAATGTGCATTTTTACATACAGCCGACAGGAATTACTGGACATTGCTCATTCACACCACCAGTTTAATTTTGATGGATTCATACCACCGGAGCTGCAACTCATTGTTCGCTCCCGCAGCCACCGCCTTCACCCCCACGAAGGCCCCGAAGCACCGACCTTGAGTGAGCTAGCTGACGCCGGAATAGCGCTTCGGAGACGGCGACGCAAGCGAGGCAAGAGGGGGGGACTCCATGCTAGGCTCAAAGCCCGAGCTAGCCAACCACCACTGCCCAGCCTCTTGCTAGCAAAAGTGCGGTCTCTGGAGAACAAACTGGACGAGCTTAGAACCAGGATTACAACACAGCGGGAAATACGAGAGTGCTGCGCTCTTATTTTCACAGAAACCTGGCTTTCTGACAAAGTCCCAGAATCTGTGGTTCAGCTAGGGACTCACTCGGTACACCGCGGAGACCGGACTGCAGCTTCTGGTAAGCCGAAAGGGGGAGGCGTGTGTGTGTTTGTCAACAATGCGTGGTGCGGAGACATACGGGCCGTTCACAAGCACTGCTCACCAGACGTGGAGGTTTTACTGCTGAAGTCACTATTACCTACCGAGGGAATTCACTGCTGTGTTTTTGGCTGCTGTTTACATCCCTCCGCGTGCCAATTCCACAGCTGCGCTCGGCAAGCTCCATGACATCATCAACGCGGTGGAGACGGCTCATCCTGACACTGTTTTCATTGTCGCTGGAGACTTCAACCAGTGCAATTTACGGACTGTACTGCCCAAATATTTCCAGCATGTGGACATTCCCACCCGCGAGAAAAACACCCTGGACCATGTTTACAGCAACATACGGGCTGCGTACAGGGCTGCACACCGCCCCCACTTCGGACAGTCAGACCACATCTCTTTCTTCCTGTACCTGGCCTACAGACAAAGACTTAAACAAACGAACCCTGTCACCAAACAGGTTAAACACTGGACCCCGGAGGCTGAAAGCACCCTGCAGGACTGCTTTGCAAGGACTGATTGGGATGTGTTTTAGGCTGCAGCCACGCTGGAGGACTCCTCTGTCAGCGTACAGGACTATGCTGAGTATGTTAGTGGGTACATCAGCACTTGTGTTAACAACATTGTACCCACCATACAAGTCAGAAAGTTCCCCAATGAGAAGCCCTGGATAAACAGTCAGGTACGTCAGATGCTGCGTGCCCGCTCTCGTGCATTTACATCTGGCAATGAGACGGAATACAAAGCAGCAAAGTACGGACTGAGAAAAGCCATCACATCGGCCAAGAGGCAGTACAGAGAGAAGCTTGACAGCTTCTACTCAACTGCGGACCCTGGGCGGATGTGGCAGGGCCTGCAACACATCACAGACTACAGGACCAACACCAGCACCATCAGCTCCTCAGACAGCCTGCCGGATGACCTCAACACATTCTACACCCGCTTCGAGACCTCCAACCACAGCACAGAGAGGAAGCACACACACACCTGGACCACACAACCCCCGTCCTCCCCTCCACCAACCATCTCACCAGCCCAGGTGCACAAAGCTCTGAGAAGGATCAACCCCCGCAAGGCAGCAGGGCCAGACAACATCCCTGGACGAGCCCTCAGAGCATGCGCCAACGAGCTGACGGACGTTCTTACCTCCATTTTCAACCTCTCCTTCAGACAAAGCATTGTGCCCCCATGCTTCAAGACCACAACCATTGTCCCCCTTCCCAAGAAGAGCCCACCAACCTGCCTGAATGACTACAGGCCAGTGGCACTCACTCCAATCATCATGAAGTGCTTCGAGAGAGTGGTTCTGGCCCACATTCAGAGCAGCATCCCGGACACACTGGACCCCCTACAGTATGCCTACCGCTCCAACAGGTCCACCTCAGACGCCATAGCTGCTGCTCTCCATATTTCCCTCTCCCACCTGGAAAATAAAGACTCCTACATCAGGATGCTCTTTATTGACTACAGCTCCGCCTTCAACACGGTTATCCCCCACAAACTCACACGCAAACTTTTCTCACATGGACTGCACCCCACACTCTGTGACTGGCTCCTGGACTTTTTGACTGGCAGGCCTCAGTCTGTCAGAATTGGGACCAGGACCTCAGCCAGCATCACCACAAACATTGGCAGCCCACAGGGCTGCGTCCTCAGCCCCATCCTCTACACCCTGTTCACCCATGACTGCGTCGCCTCCCACAAGGACAACACCATCCTTAAGTTCGCGGATGCAGTGATTGGATGCATCACTGGTGTTGACGAAGCTGCTTACAGGAGGGAGGTGGCCAGCCTGGTGTCATGGTGTGACCACAACAACCTCACCCTCAACACGGACAAGACAAAGGAGCTGATAGTGGACATGAGGAGGGAAAGGAGCCCTCATCAACCACTATTCATCCGGGAGCTTGAAGTGGAGAGGGTGAGCAGCTTCAAGTACCTGGGGATCCACATCAGTGAGGACCTCACCTGGACATTCAACACCATGCAGCTGGTCAAGAAGGCTTAGCAGCGGCTGTACTTCCTGAGGAGGCTGAGGAAATTTGGCATGTCGCCTAAGATCCTCAGCAACTTCTACAGCTGCATTGTTGAGAGCATCCTGACCAGCTGCATCACCGTGTGGTACGGCAGCACCACAGCTTTGGACCGCAGACGCCTGCAGAGAGTGGTGAAGACTGCTGCGAAGATCAGCAGGACTCCATTGCCCACTCTGCAGAGCATCTACCAGCGCAGAGTCCACAGGAGAGCTGCCTCCATCATCAAGGACCCCACCCACCCCAAACACACACTGTTCACACTTCTACCCTCAGGCCGGAGGTAGAGGAGTGTGAAATGCAGGACTACAAGACTGAAGAACTCTTTCTTTCCTTCCGCCATCAGACTCCTGAACAGCTGACTGGAATCATGGACTATCCCCACTGTTCACTTACAGCTAACTGTTTACACTTTATATGTTCACTAGCACATTAATGCCGATTGCACATACCGCTTATGTTGCACTATACAGCTCATTTGCACTTTACTGTACAGTTATGTATATAATTCCCATCATACTCTGCTTCTAATTTGCACTGTACTTAGAAACTGCATTGTACTTAGAAATCATTTGTACTTAGAATTATTTAGCTATTTTTTATACTTGGGATTTTATTTTATTTTTTTTTTATTCTATCTTCTACATGGCATTCACTGTGGACAGCAAAGAAAGACTTTCATTGTACAGGGAAACCTGTTTCTATACTGTACATATGACAATAAACCTTTTGAATTGAATGAATTACCAACCTGGCTTATCTAGAGATATTGGATTGCCACTAAGGCAAAGTGACCTCAATCTGCCAAACAACAAGAGGGTGGCAGAACAGCAATCTCTGAGTTTGGGACTGTGACTTAACTTTAGATGCATGACACCAGCCAATGAGTGCACGGTGCATTTGTCATGAAAGGCATGTGTGGCTCCTTTAAAACCAATTACTGCTGCAGTGGTGGCCAGCAGGATGGACTGCCAGTGGGCAAAAGAGCTACAGATCCAGGAGTCTGTTTTTGGACCAACAGTACCTTTGTTTTGTAATATATCAGACACAAAACTTTAAGATTTAAAACATTTGTAGCAAACAGAGTGTTAGAAATACAACAATTGTCAAGAACATCCCAGTGAAGGTACATGAATAAAATAAATAATCCTGCAGACATGGCCTCCAGAGGGGCTGGAGTTGAGATCTTCTAGGAGGCTAGTGCAGCCTCTCTGGCCCTAAGTTTCTCCTTGAACCTGAGTGCAGTTGGATAGACCTCTTTGCTGGAGATCCGGAGGTCAAGGCTGTGGTGGTAAACGCTGTTCAAGTTTTTGACGAGGTAGGTCCAATTGAGGCAACTATAGGGTCCTTTTCCTCTTGGTCTGTTGATGAGATTCTCATGTCTCATGTTCATCAGGAAACGGGTCATGGAGGGTGTAAACACCTGCTTTCTCACTTACGCCAGAAATATTAGATTGTTGGAGCTAGCATTACCATAAGAAAGGCTTTGGCTAATTGTGTCATCTGTTGCAGGTTGAATGCATCAAAAAATGGCTTACCTTCCATTTAATAGGATTACATGGCGGACCTGTTTTGGAAGCGTTGGGTGAAGGAGTATTTACCTGGACTTGCCAGAAGTGGCACTAACTTGACTCCACCAGATAGAACTGCTCCACAGAACATAGTCTATTTCTCAGTACCATCTGGGAAGGCTCCCGTTGAAAGCATTTGCAAAAGGGAGGCGCCTTCTATCGAAAACTTGGTGTTGATTGTATGAAGAACCGACTAGTATCCACCTACCATGAGGTTTCTTTAACCAATCATTGTAACGAAATGAAATGCCACTCTTTGCACTTCTTTCAAAGAAGAAATACTCTCTACTTCTGATAAAACTGATCTTATAGCAGCATCAACGTTAACATCTTTTGTCATAGCCATGTTGATAACAAAGAAGAGAAGAAGGCGCTAGTTGCTTTCGTCAAATTAAAAACCCGCTTCTTCTTGTTCGTGCTGCCACATCATTGGTCACAAGAGTCCAGTGAGCCCATGATTTGTCCACTCAAGCAGTTTGCCTGGCGCGATACAAGATGGATTTACAGGAGTTTGAAAACTCCCAAATCTCGCAAGAATCCAGCTGCAGCGCAAGGTTAAAGTGGCACAGCACAAGGAGAAATTTTGTTCCAGGTGATATTGTTGTTCTTGTGGATGATTTGGCACTTCATAACTCTTGGATCATTGGGAGAGTCCTGGATACTGTGTCCCAGAGATGAACGTGCTTTGGTCCGAAAAGTGCACATCAACCCAAGAACAAAAGCAAAAGACCTTGTGAAGATGCTGGCTGAAGCTGGTAAGACTGTGTCATTATCCACAGTGAAACAAGTACTGTACCGACTTGGGCTAAAAGGTCACTCTGCCAGGAAGAAGCCATTACAGTTGTCCCTCACTATAATGCGGTTCACCTTTTGCGGCCTTGCTGTTTCGCAGATTTTTTTTAGTGCAGTTTTGTTTTTTTACAGCGTATGAACACGCATTGTTTTCTGCGTCCTGATTGGCTAAGGGAGAACTCACGCGTTGTGCACTGTGTCTTGATTGGCTAAAGGGACTGTAGACCATTGTCAATCAGTCTCCTCCGTGCCGTGTCTCCTGTACAGTACAGAATGTGTTCGGCTTGCCAAATTGACATAAACGTTCAATCGCTAACAGTGTGATTCTGAAGTGCTGTATGTTTGCAAGTTTTCTCCCCGACAAAACCCACAATGTCAACGAAACGTTCTGCACCGACAAAGGCACCTGTGGTTGCACCCAAAAGGCAGAGGAAGATTCTATGAACGATAAACGAGGAACCACTGTACTCCACAACAAGAAACATAAAAAAGCCAGATTACAGTTTGCAAATGCACACAGGGGCAAAGGCCTTAACTTTTGGAGACATGTCCTGTGGTCTGATGAAACTAAAATTGAACTGTTGGCCATAATGACCATCGTTGGTTTGGAGGAAAAAGGGGAAAGCTTGCAAGCCCGAGAACACCATCCCAACTGTGAAACACGAAGGTGGGAGCATAATGTTGTGGGGTTGTTTTGCTGCAGGAGGGACTGGTGCACTTCACAAAATAGATGGCATCATGAGGAAAGAACAGTATGTGGAAATACATCTCAACATCTCAAGACATCCGCGAGGAAGGTAAAGCTTGGGCGCAAATGGGTCTTCCAAATGGACAATCACTGAAAACATACTGTAGTGTACAACCTTTTGACCTCAGAAACATACAGAATTTCCCGGACTCGCTAAAATAATATCTTTCTTGTGAACATGGCTTTAAATCGACGGATTTACAACTCTGAAGGACCTTTCCTGACAAAAGACATGATCTGTGCTTAGCATGGATGGCACCACTATAAATTATTATCTCTGCATTCCTTTCCAAAAGACCCAACTTGAATAAACATTGAAGGATCAACTTTAACAGACTTAAAAACTAGCTCATTAATGAATGAAGACTTTTACCTTTTTGAACAGAAGACCTGATAAAGGTGATAAGCCTTACCTTTATCTCTCCTGTTTATGTTGTCAATGTGAATACATGCACATACATTCTAAAGAAATGTTGTTTTAACTGTGAATACATATGTATATTCTAAAGGACTATGACTATTGACCATAGAAACATTGTTTTATATTTGAATGAATTGTGTTATTGGAACCATATGTTACATTTGGGTATAAATGAGTGTTTAATTGTTCCACAATATTTGAAGGTGGTAATATGAAGCCTTAGTATGAGATCATCTTTAACTCCCCCTCCTAGTTGGAAGAAGAAACTCTTCCCGCCATTACGTAGACACGCCTCTCTAAATTCCAAAAAGATAAAATAGTTTAGAGCAGGGGTGGGCAAACTTTTTGGCTCAAGGGCCACACTGTGTTTTAAACTATGACAGACGGGCCGGACCAGTAAACTAGAAACTAATATGAATTACATGAGTAAACCTGTAAATTGACATTTATTGCACAGACTGATTAGTATATTGTTTGATGGAAAAGTGGTGGCTGATTAACCTGACTCCGCCAGATAGAACTGCTCCACAGAACATAGTCTATTTTGCAGTACCATCTGGGAAGACTCCCGTTGAAGGCGTTTGCAGAAGGGAGGCGCCTTCTGTCAAAAACTTGGTGTTGATTGGATAAAGCAACGACTAGTATCTACTTCTGATAAAACTGTTTCGATAGCCGCATGAACACTAACGTATTTAGGGGTAGCCATGTTGAAAACAAAGAGGGGAAGAGAGCACTAGTTGCTTTCTTCAAATTAAAAACCCGCCTCTACCTGTTAGTGCTGCAGCATCATTGGTCAAAAGAGTCCGGTGAGTCCACGGTTTGCGACTCAAGCGGTTTGGTTGGCGTGATACAAGATGGATTTACAAGAGTTTTGGAAACTCCCAAATCTCGCGAGAATCCAGCTGCAGCGCAAGGTTAGTGGCTGATATTATGTTCTTTGAAAACTGCAACAGTTTCTTGGCAAATAAGACATATTTTTATTTGATCAGCTAATGTCTAAACAGCTGCACTGTTCCTAAACCTTGTGTAACATCAGTGACAAGCACCAAAACAACACTCACTGACCTCTTATTTATTCTAGAGAAAAGCAAAATACATATTACGAAGTACAGGAGTTTTGCTTGTTTCTATTTACCACTACTGTACTAAATTGGTCTTGCATTAGGTTGAGACAACATAAATGTAACCCAACTGTATCATTTCAGCTTATCCTTGTTTATTTTACTGTTGGTGTCAATCAGAATACCTTCAACATGAAATTTAGCTCAATAAAAGAACAAATATGTTATTTATTTTTTATTGTTCTCTTCACAGGACTCCAGCTCTGGAGTTTGAAGTGCCTGTGGAGGAGAGCACTAACAGTGACTGCAGCATCTGTCCCCGGAGAAGGATGAAGTGCTCCAGATGAATGTAACTCGTCTGTGAGGGTTTTTTTCTGGATGTGACGGAGTGAGCCACGCCAGGATCAGCTGAACCAAACGGGGTCAGCTAGCTCGGTGCACCTGATTGAACTGCCTGGTCATACCAACAGATCTAGAAAACAAATACTGCAGGGGGATCCAACAGGGCGTCTCAGCACACCACATGGAGCTGTTTTTATTTCAGAAAACTAGATTTAAAAAAAACCCAATGCTTTCTTTGTTTTATTAATTGAAAGTTTTATACGGTGTTTATATACAGGCAGAAATAAATATATATTTTTATAGATTCTTTCCTACACATTTATAGTAAAGGAGTTGCTGTATTTGAGCACTTATGTCATGTTCTAAAGAAAGAGAGAGAGAATAATAAGCATTGGTTTCATTTTTACAGTCATGACATTAATTTACTTACTTTATTATAAGATACAATACATAGATAATACAGATAAAGTTTGGCAGGTAACAAACATATTCACAGCATTGTAGATAAGTGCATCTTGATATTATGATGTAAATAACAAAACAGGCTACACTTCTCCACTGGTGCATGATACCTGAACATAACGGTTCTTGTGAGAGACAGGTAAGGACTGTGGGCATGTGGCTAACATACCTGTCCTCTGCAGAGTTGTGTCTGGGCCAGTTCAGCACAACACAACCCCAGAGAGAAGACCAGGGGTCCGAGGGTCATCCGGCCCATGAACTCTTTGTCCCACATCCAGAGGTGCTTGCTGGATCTGCTGAGGGGCCACTCATACTCACCGCTGACGTGGTGCAGTACACCTCAGCACAGAGCCTAAATATATTGAATTTAGAGTCTAAGTTAAAAGGAATGATCACAACTTACCTGTCAGATCCTGCAGTTATTGATTCAGGCAATCCTGTCTCTTTTCTTGGTGTTTTCCTCTGTTGTTTTCTCATAGCTGTAAACAATTCACCTATTGTTAGATTACAGGGAAATACAATATGATTGTATTTACAACAGCATTACTATTAACAGAGCCACTGTATTTTCAACAAATAAACAAAATATAACTACATTTTCATTGAACAATTACCTCCATGTTACTAACCAGCTTACCATTTGATAATTAGTCACCTAACATACAAATGAATGTATAAGCACAGCTAATCCCATCACGTTTTTTTTTTTATTTATATATACGCTCTATTGTGTGTCGTACTGTGTATCACAACCGAGACAAGCGGATGTCATTTTCATTACAATAAACAGTCCGACCTGTAAATAATCATGACATGAATATAACGAGGTAACCGGTGAAAGACGTGAGGTACAGTTACCTTTAGCTCGTCTGTGGTGACAATTACATTCTGTCTAACAGACAGTTGTAACGTTTGTGTAATGGCTCGCGTTTTCTGGTGTTTATTTAGCAAACGAGCCAATGTTAGTGTAACTCAAAAATGCCACACAGAGTTTGCATTAGCTGCTGTGTGAAGACAGCTGATAAAGTAATTTGAAAAGCTAGGACAGCACATTTGTCAGATTCATAAGCCTCAGGATCATAATGCAGTTATGGTCTGAAGGTATTTAATCCATTCAAAACAAACTTATTTAGAGAGTTGCTGTTAGCTGGTTAGCATTCCTTTTTCGGAAGCATGCTATTGTTATTTAGCATTAGACAACTGATAACAAAGCATCACAAGATATTTCACATGGTCAGTGATGATGTCTTACCTTTTGAATAAAAAGAAAACCGATTCTGGGTCTGTTTTATCCCCAGAGCAGCTCTTCGCTCTCGCGGCCGACTCTGGCTCGTCTTCCTCCGGCGCCGGTCACACTCCCGTTTGGGTCTTTGTTTTTTGTTTTTTTAATGTTTGCGGGAAGTTTGTGTCGGTGTCCGGGTTGTGCTGTGTTGCTGTGCTGTAGGCAATTCGGGGTTTTTTGTGTCTGCAGAGTCCATCTCAAAACTAACGCGAACTAATGCCACTGACTGTCATGGCCGCCGTGCAGGAAAGTCCAAGACCAAGGAGACGAGAACGCGCACGACGTCACATTCGCTTCGATTTCGCGGGAAATCCGACCCGAATACTTGTTTATCATGGTAGAGTTTTTATCCAATTATATTTCAGCTAGCTTGTGTTGTCCTGAGACCTTCAGAATCAACAGAGCAGGCCCCTGTGCATTGTAAGTGAACGGACACAGTCAGTTGCAATAGCCAATCAGATCTCGATTCTGCATTCCAAGGCCAGCTAGAATTTCTTTCGTTAAACTGGATGTGTACACGTCCTGTGATTGGATAAGCACTTGCTAGAGCCTGAAAGGTGGCAATTTGCAGAATATCGAACTAAACCCGGAGATCCAACAGTTATCGCTGTATTTTTAATCCATAATGGCTGAAGGAGGAGAATAGATTGATCTGGTTGCAGATATACTTTCCACGCCATTTTCAAGACGGGCCTTTCACGAAAAGCTGGATATTGTGAGAAGAGGTTGGCCAACCCCTGTGCTAGCTAGCCTGTCCCAGCAAGGAAAAGGGTTTGTCCGTCATTGCCAGACGAGCAACTATGAGTGGTACGTCACTGAAGGCCTAAGCGTGAAATGCACGGCCCGCCACTGAATTTAACTTGCCTAATTACTAAGCCTAATTCTCTCTTTTTACATACGTTTACTACAATACTGCCAAACTGGTTACAAAGTGGCTTAAGGATAACAAAGTCAATGTTTTGGAGTGGCCATCACAAAGCCCTGATCTCAATCCTATTGAAAATCTATGGGCAGAGCTGAAAAGGCATGTGCGCGCAAGAAATGTCTTTGCACTGACTACAAAACATGTGAAATGAAGTAAGTGCTATGTTTTTTAAACCTTTTGATATGGAGCAAATAAAGACCACGTAATCATAACACAGATTAATGGTGGATGAACAAAAAACATGAATTTCATTCAGCCATAATAATTACTTCATTTGTATTGTAAGAAATAAAAAGCTATTTTCTTTATTTCACTCACACACAATGTTGAGTTTCGGCTAGGCGGTCTCTCTTTTCTGCCCCTGGCGTCGGCCGCTGCCACTACTTTTTACGTTTCCTTGTCATTGGAGTTCATGGCAAGCTTGTAGCTCTATTCCATTCATTCTGTGTGTGGACATCAAGTTAACTGGGTAATTGTTTGGAGCTGCAACTGTGCTCCAAATACTGTGTGCGTCGCAGTGTTAGTAATATTTCTGTTTCATGTGGTGAGTGGTTGTGGCAAAAAGGATGTTGTCAAAACTACTTCCTGGATTGCCAAATAGAGATTTTGATACATCTAGGTTTTTTTTTAAAATCAAACCAATGTCAAGACTTTAACTAATGTTCATGTTCACAAATACTTTTTCAAATTCAGTTTTGTTTTTTTTTAAGCTTTTTAGCTGAGGCCAAAACTGTATAAAAATGTGATGGAAAACATTAACCTTGTGTTAGAGAATTTTGGATCTATTGTAAGGTTGTGATGCCCTAAGCCTTGGGCTCTGTCAACAGATAGACTCAGACACCTGCAGGATAACATGTCTCCAACCTTGAGCCTTATCTACTGAATAACAACTCTTTTGTTATTGTACTGTTTGTGTATTGACCTTCTATGAGGTTTTATAAGCTCAGTCCTATGAAAGCACAGCCAGACTTGAATGTTCAATACTACTCTGTGTTGACTGTTCAACTGTCTCCAGGCCTGTATGTGATGGTAATAAACTTCTCCTGCTTAAGACATCCAGACTCTCTTCAGTCCTTTTATGTGAAAGCTGTATGAAGCTCTAAGGCAGTAACCCAATTCTCTTACAATACTGGCGTCACAAACACCTTGTTTACCTTTGAACCTCTTGGTAGGTAAGGTATTGTAGATATACAAAATAAAACATTATATAGGTCAGTAAGTAACATCATTTACATCCATATTTCTAATTGGGTTTTGCAATTATTGTCATTTTGAAAGTGATTTATTGCGCAGGTGACTTCTCAACTGATGATGGCTGTTGGAGCTGCTGTGATTGGCTCTCTCCAGTTTGGCTACAACACTGGTGTCATCAACGCTCCCCAGAAAGTGAGTACCAGTCAGCTGTCAACTACCTCAAAAAAATATATGTATAATGATGAAGCGGTTGCATGAAAAAGCATGGAGAAATGGGCTTATACACCTAATTTTGTGGTGCACGAACATAGATTAATATCTATTTACTTACAGTCTGCCCATAACAACTCTGTTTAAGATGGTTATTTGACAAAACAAAAATGTCTTTGTAAATGTCAGTGTAAAGTGTTATTGCTGTGAGTGACTTATTCTCTTTGCACTGGGCCTGGGTTCTCTTCTTTTTCCAATCCACAAACCACTTGTCAACATGTCCTTAAAGTGGCCATATTATGCAAAAGCTCATTTTATTGTATTTTGGTACATGTATTTATGTATTTGGTGTGTCTACTGCCTTCCAAAATTTGAGAGTGATCCGTTCAGGGACTGCTGAGAAATTTTTCTGTTGTGTAACAGTTTATAAAGACAAGCAGAGGAGACAACATCCGGCTGTCCGACTGCTACAGCGCTCTGTTTGAATATTACTGCTGTCTTGTCAAATACACTGTTGTCTGCAGCACAGAGCAACAAAAATGTCTAAAACAGCCTCCAGCCTAGGATGAAATTTTACTTTACTGACTACGTTTGCTGTAATAGGCATGGGGTTGTTTAGGTTGATTAGGACTGCTCTGACACTTTTGAAAAGAGGGATGAACTAGCACTGTCAATGCTGCTGACCAGGGAGAGGTAAGTTGCTTTGTTATAAATGACAAAATGTAAATATCAATGTTATATCAGTTTTGCTTCTATAATAATCCATGGCTAATAATAGACATAGATATAATGGCTCCTATTTTCTTTGACTTTTAGCTTAGCTCATCTCTAGCTAGTTTGCAACTCTAGCTACTTTCTGCTTCTATTTGCTTAGCTCCATAACGTGACATGAGAGGTTTGTGATAACTACAGTTTGTTAGGGTATTTTGAAACACTAATGAGCCATTAAACCAGCTGCATTATTCCTTGTTTTAGTATAAATAAACATATTTTGATTTGGTTCTCAGTGTCCATGCCATGGTGACATTACGTGCAAATGCATGGTTTTATTGCACACTTGTCAGAGCCAAACTATGGCAAAGCCTGGTTTAGTTTTTCTAACGGCCAAAGAACACATGCTGTTAGAAATAAGCAGCCAAACCGTGCCTAGTAGTCTACGAGTTAACAGCCACCAGATTGCAACACACCGGAAAACTTATCTTACCTGTCTATCTTTGTGTCCATATGTGTATTTAGTGTACTATTTAAAGGTCCCATATTATGCTAAATCGACTTTTCTGAGCTTTTAACCATGTTCTAATGTTGTTTCTACCACAAACACATACCCAAAGTTGTGTTTTGTTTCATTCGCGCATGTTTGAGTAATTTATTTAGTTTGAGCTACACTCCTTTCAACAAGCTGTTTCACGCAATGACGTCAATATGTGAAATAAACCACTCCTCTCCAGGAAGTGCACCTCCAAACTCCTTGTTTGCATTAGACTTTTAAGGTTAAAAGAGAGGACATCACAGAACAGCGGCTTTGCAGAAAAAAATAACCTTTCTACTGGTCAGATGCTTCCTCTGTCAGGTTGGTAAAGAGTATAACAAAAAGTATTATTTGTACATATTGTGCAGATTTGATAAATGGTGGTCATTGTTTTTTTCCCACACTCTTCCTGGCAGCCCTCATGTCCATAAAGGTCTGTTCATCTACAGGAAACAATATCAGTGCTGAGAGCAACAGCACATCAAAGTCAGTGAGAACCGAGCCAACTATCAGTGAATCAACTTGCTTTAATTCAACATATCTCTTGTGTAATTTTACACGTCAGTGATTAATACATCATATTGTAATGTAGCTACAATTTAATAATTACTTCATTATAAAATAATTACATTAACAGTGAGGTGTTGGAAGAGACAGATATTTTGTCTTTTGTTGCAGATTTTGACTCTGCTCTTCCAGACCAGGGAGAGACCAGAGGAGGGAGACCAGAGGAGAGATCAGAGGAGAGATCAGAAGAGAGACTAGAGGAGAGACTAGGGGAGAGGCCAAGGGAGGGACCAGAGGAGAGACCAGAAGAGAGACCACACTGTAAATGTGAATATCAACCTTAATTAATAAATAAAAGTATACTTTACTCATTTTTTGTCCCATTGTTGCTGTCAGTTGTTTTAAATAATTAACCTTTACATCTCTTGAATACTGCTATAAAGGTTTGCACTTTACATGGACTTTTCCATTTAATCATACTTGCATTAATTAAGTTACGTTGTGTTTTTAAACGAGACATGCACAATTCTGTTGTGAGCCACATGGCGCTCCAATTCATTTCCGGGAACATGTTTGCACATGCCCACACGCAGTTCAAGGAGGCAATGGTAGTTTTTCTCATTCTCAGCTTAACCACCATTCTTGTTCTTGGCACATTGATTTGGTAAGTAAATATATTACTCTTTATAAACTGTTAATGTGCTGTTGAATCTAGCACTGTGCTTTTATGGTAAATGTTAAGCTAGCATTATATAGATATTTGTTTTATGGTCGGGTGCCAATATGGTTTCGAATAAGTGTTGATTAAATTTAATTTAAAATATGTTGATGCCATGCTGTTAAAATACTGATACTTTTCACACAAACTATGTTCTTTTTACGCAATTTACTCGATTAAAACTATGAATTATCCCTGCCACAGAGTGAGGGAGTCACCATTTCGTGAGTGCTGGCGCCGTTGTTTTGAATACTGCGCCACCTGCATATAAATGCAAGACAATTAAATCCGTCTAATTAACTTTATATAAGCATATATGTTGTTGTTTGAGAGTCAATCCTTAAATCTGACTGATTCACCTGATGATATCAATCCTGAAACTGAATTAAATGATGCTGAGTTTGAATTGGCTGAAATCAGTGACAATGTGCAGGATTTAGAGAGTCAGTTAGAACATAATGTTGCGGCTCTTTTTCTTAAGATGTCATCAATTCTCAACATATCGGAAGGTGCTCTGCAAGAAGTTATTGAACAGATCAACCAAATCTGTCTGTTATCACAGCCACTGTTGCATTCAACCATACAAAGCATATTTCCAGATCATTGTGGAAATGTTGATAGTTCTGTAGTTAGTAAAACAATGGCAGCTATTAAAGAGCACAATGTATTCCTAAAGTTGACATCTCCGGGGGGATCATTGTCAACTGCCAGCAAGAGGGCTTCATTCATTTCTGGAGAGTTTCCAGTGGTGAAACCTCTTGAGTATGTTCTTGAAAATGGCAATCAGACAATTGTGCATGTCCCTATACTAAAAATGTTACAAAAATTGATGAGCAATAGAGATATTTTGGAGAAGGCGTTGACCTATGAGTCGGATAGGTCTCGAGGCTTCTGATCATACAGTGATGGATCCAATTTTAAAAGTAATGCGCTTTTAAAAGAGGAAGGATTCAGGATTGCACTTTGCTTGTATTTGGATGAATTTCAGGTGGCTAACCCATTGGGAACTTCCCGAAATAAGCATAAGGTGTGTGCCTTTTACTGGGTACTTGGTAATCTGCACCCTAAATATCGCTCCTCATTGCATTCAATTCAGCTTGCTTTTCTTTGCAAGGTACACAATATCAAAGCTTATGGCTACAACACTATTTTGGGTCCTCTGATTCAGGACCTTGTTTTTCTTGAACAACATGGTGTTTACATTGAACAGTTAGGCGCCAGCATAAAAGGCACTGTGTTATTTGTGGCAGCAGATAATTTAGCAGCACATTCTTTGGGAGGCTTTTTTGAGAGCTCTACAGTTAGTCAAATGTGCCGATTCTGTATGGCAAAGCGAGAGGAGATAAAACACAAGGAAGTGAGGACAGGGTAATTTCAAACAAGAACAAAGGAAGATCATGACAGATATGTACAGGATGTCATACAGGACCGTTCTAAGGCTCAGTTTTATGGTGTCAAAAGAAGCTGTCCACTGACTGTTAATCTGGCACATTTTCATGTTGTTGATGGTTACCCACCTGACATTCCACATGACCTTCTGGAGGGTGTGGTTCCTATTGAATTAGCCTTGTGCTTGAAGAGACTCATATCATATTTCTCATTGGAAACATTAAATTTGGCTACTAAGCAGTTTCCATACGAATTTTCAGACAGAACAAACCAACCACAGGGTATAAGAAAGAACTATGCCTCTAATGGAACAACTGGGGGAAATGGTCATGAAAATTGGACGCTTCTCAGACTGCTGCCCTTCATGATTGGCCATGACATCCCTGAAGGGGATGAAACTTGGGAGATTTTAATGATCCTAAAAGATATAGTGGAATTGTCAGTTTCCAAAGTCTTTACAGAGAAGTCTGTCCAGTTTCTAGATTGCAAGATCGCAGAACATAGAGAATTGTTTCAGCATGTCTTCCCAGAAGAAAAACTCAGACCAAAACACCACTACATTGAACACTACCCTCAATTAATCAAAACATTTGGACCATTATGTGTGGACAATGCGTTTTGAGGGCAAACATAAGTTCTTCAAGAAGATAGTGCGTCATGCTCACAATTTCAAAAGCCTACCACTTACTTTAGCTCTCAAACACCAATGATGGCATTTCATTTAGCTAGTACTTCATTTTTCAGGCCCAGTGTTGAAATAAACAAAGTAAGATCAGTGATGCTCAGTTCATTTCCTGAAAATGTGCAGCAACAGCTCGTTCACAATTATTCTCAGCAGGATACAGTCCTTGTAGCCTCTGCCGTGTCCATGGATTAAGTACGCTGCAAATATGATAATTTCTGTTGGATCTTGTTCTGGACTACCAGATTTCTAACAAATCGTAAAAATTGTGGTAATTAACACACATGTAATATTTGTCTGCAGACTTATGACCTCATGGTATGACGAGCATCTTAGAGCATATGAACTCTGTAGAAGCCATTTGCCAGAGCTCACAATAACAGAGTTGTCTGAACTAAACAATGTTTTCCCCCTCTCTTTGTATAGAGTTAGAGGAAGAACACTTGTGACACTTAAACACTACATATTGTGTGAATAGAAACACTGAACTAAAATGTTAACCACAATTTTTATATTTTTCCCCTTAGTTCAGCGCAATGGACTCAAGGTTAATCCTGCGAGTTATTATCAATGAAGACGATATCAGGAAGTTAACTTTACCAGAAAGACCATCTTCGGTTCAAGATCTAATACAGCAACTAGGCGAGCAGCTTTCTTTGCCATATGACTTTAAACTGCAGTACGAGGATCCAGACTTCAGTAATGCCCTTTGTAATTTGACTTAAATGACTGATTTGCCTCAAAAAGCAACACTGAAAATCATCCCACTTATTTCTCTTCAATTATCTGGTCTGTCATCACCCACAACTGCTTCTGATGCTGAGGCCAGCACAACAGACACTGAGATTCTGTCTCTCTCTCCTGTGTCACCAAAACTACGAAGTAAACAGTGGCCAGAGTTCTCTGACATTCCCACTTTCTCAGTTGATGTTGCTTACAGACTTAGACAGGGAGACCTTGAATTTATGCAAAATGGAACTCACATGACACCATCATGGGACATGAGACATGATATTCTTGAGAGGTTGGCTGAAGCAATCTACAGTTTCAAGGCATATCCTGAAGATGAAGACTTTGATTGTGTGGCAAAAGCATTACTCAGCAAGCATCCTTGCCTTACTGAGCCCACTTCTCCTGGATGGTTTGGATGGAAAAATAAAATAAAAAGTAAGATGAATAATCATCGCAGAAAACTAAGGAAAATTGGATTTGAGGATGTAGCAGTTAATGGAGGAAAAAAAAGTAAAAGCAACCCAGAGGGACAGTCACAGAGTAGAAATATTAAACGACCAAAAAGGGGTGAGGCAAATTTCTTACCTAACCTACCAGAAGGAGAAGATAAAAACAGCCTTGAACATGCCAGAATGGCCCTTGTGGAGGAGATGGCTAAAACACATCCAAATGGCATTCTCATCTCAAGACTAATGGACAGTACCTTCCCATATCGCAGACAGGAGATAGTCAAGTCTGAGCCTGCTGTGCAGAACATGGTTCAACGCTGGCCAGCACTTTTTACTGAGAGACAGGTAAGCTGGCATTAAGCAACTATCTTAACTATTGTTGTAGATTATAATTTGAATATTTATTTTGTTGCTATTTTAGGTTTTTGCAGAGTTCAACCGAATTGCAAATAAAAATCTTGAGGCTGACTTCTTTGAGGCTCTTGACCACCATACCCCACGTTTGATGGAACTTTTCAAGTCAAAGAAAGGAGTTTTGGGGCAGAAGCTTACAGAGTTAATGCATAAAAACTTGGTGAGTAAAGTAATTTTTGAAATAGTAAGTTTTGCATCATTTGTGTGATAATTCAACTTTTCTTTCTGTCATTAGGCAACAGATGTGACTGCACAGCGCTCTATTGTTCTCAGAGCATTTCCTTTAGTAGTTGGAGATGACCCCAGTGATTTTTACAAGACAAGTTTTGTAAGTACTGAGACACAAAATTGTTGTATTCATTAAATGAAACCACTCGGTGGTTACAGACACAGTAGCACCATTAATCCACCCATTTGAAGGTCGATTGACTGCTGTGTTTTTGTTTTTTTTATCAACAACTTAACAACTTTTCATGGCTCAGAACAGCAAATCCTAGAAAACACTTGCTGGTCGCAAGTGGGTTTTCATTGTACTTTTAGGTCCGAACAATGATCCTAAGACCCCACCATTGACTAAAGCAATAGATGTTGTTGTTGTTGAAGTACCGCAGACTTTTTGCATCAGGGTGTATATAGACTTTTTTTTTTTTTTTTTAACATTTCTTGCTATTTTCAAAATGTATTGCTGCTATAAGTGTAAATAAATAGATGACATTTGTTTCTGATTTCAGGATACTGAAAGAAGCAAGGGCTTGGCATCAGTCTCAGTTGGTGTGCTGTCTGTTTTTGATGATGATCCTCAACCGGGTCAAAATGCAATTCACCTTCAGCCAATTTCCACCGCCGTTGTCATCGAGGGAGCTATTGTAATGGACAATATCAGAGACTTGCCACTGGCATTTTGTCTTTTATTTGGCCTCACTTATGCTTTACATTTGGATTACCCAAAATCAATGTCCAACACACTCAAATTCTTTTAAACTGTACTGCTCGGATTGGGAAACAAAACCCTTACTAACTGCTAACAATGAAAAACTATCTGTTGGCCTAGTGTCCTCTTTTTGCCTTTGTCAGTCAAAAAACGACACAAGTCATGAGTTCTTTGCTATGTTTTTTTTTGTTTTGTTTTGTTTTGTTTTGATTTGCATTTGTCCATTTTCTCTACATCTTGCTCTGAAAAAAGTGGCCATGTGAAATTTTACAGTGAAGAGGAGAGTGACAGCCAAAGCAGCTCTGAACCTCACACATCTGCCTACCAGCAGTGGCGGGCCGTGCATTTCACACTTAGGCCTTCAGTGACGTACTGTTCATAGTTGCTTGTCTGGAAATGATGCACAAACCCTTTTCCTTGCTGGGACAAGCTAGCACAGGGGTTGGTCGACCTCTTCTCACAATATCCAGCTTTTCGTGAAAGGCCCGTCTTGAAAATGGCGTGGAAAGTATATCTGCAACCAGATCAATCTCTTCTCCTCCTTCGGCCATTACGGGTTAAAAATACAGCGATAGCTGTTGGATATCCGGGTTTACTTCGATTTTCTGCAAATAGCCGCCTTTCAGGCTCTTGCAAGTACTTATCCAATCACAGGACGCGTACACGTAAGACCTTCTACCTGGCCCTGGTCTGCAGAATCGAGATCTGATTGGCTATTGCAACTGACTTTGTCCGTTCACTTACAGGGCACAGGGGCCTGCTCTGTTGATTCTGAAGGTCTCAAGCAAACGAAATTTGCCTGACAACACAAGCTAGCTGAAATATAATTGGATAAAAACTCTACCATAAGAAACAACATTGGAAGCCGCTCAACTAAGTGGATATAATATGACATTAAGAGAACAGAGAATAGAGAATATTATATTATTACAATATCATATTTATGAAAATAAAATAAATTTACTTTTCTGAGCATGTTTGGGCCAGCAGAGAAGGCCTTGCTGGCCCTGACGGCCCACCACTCGCCTCCAGCTTCACAGGGGCCAAAGTATCACTTCAGTCCTCCAGTTCGAGTGTCTGCAAAAGAGAAGCACAATGTGCAGGAGTTTTGATCAACAACCAATAGTGCTAATAAGTTAGGTTCTGTCAAGCTTTTATACAGAAAGGTTGGACAGTTTTTATTTTTCAGCTGTCTCATAATAAAAGTTCAGATACTGCTTGTATTATTTGGTCTAATGTTGATATATTTATTTTTTCCTTATAAATTTCTTGTATATATGTCTAATCATTTCAAACATAAAAGCTTATTAGAGGAGAAGGCTGTAAAACACACAACACACAGGAAACAGGTCAGGAGGATCCACCATCTGGTTAGGGGTGAGGCTGTTTTTTCTATAACCCTAGAGAAAACATCTCTGGCTGCAGCACGCTCCATTTTCTCCATATCTGTTAGAAGCTGTTAGAACACATTGATTTATTAAACATGTTTCACACATACAGACATAAAAGAATACATTTATCAGACTAATTAGGTCACATTAAGACTGCCCTGGGGGCTGGAAATAACATTAATTATTAAATTATTTTGTATTTACAAGACAAGTATTCTTGGTGTAAATGAAAAAACACCTCAGTGTGTGTGCACTCCTGCAATTCAATTCAGTTTTATTTGTATAGCCCAGTATCACAACAACAATTGCCTCAAAAGGCTACACAAAACAAAAGATAGTAAATGTGCAAACAGGTTGAACAGGACAACAGGGTCAGGGTGAAGAAAAACTCAAAAAACCCAGCCGGGTAAAAAGAGAGACCCCAGGAACCTCAGAACCACTGAAGAAGGGATCTACTCCTTGGACAGACAGGCCATGCAATAGTCAATAATCTGTACAAATGAATGAAAAAATTATATGAATATAGTCCATGATAATATCATCAGGAACAGTTCACTGGAGTGAGAGGAACTGGGGTTAGGAGGGGTCCGTGGGTTGGGAGCCATCACTCAGACACCTAACAGCAGCTGTACATCTGCAATAGTATCCACTTCCGCAGAGGAGAGTGGGACAAAGGGACAACTTTTGAATAGCAAAGAACTAAGCAGAGATGTAAACTGTAATGTAATAAGAGTGAGGACAGAGCCAGAGGATAGAAGCTCAGTGTGTCCTCCATCTTCCAGCGTCTAGGCCTAGAGCAACTTATCTCCTCTACTGTATATGTCCTGACCATAAACCCTATCAAAAAGGAGTCTTTTGTCTAACCTTAAATGTAGAGACTGTGTCTGACTCTTTAATGTGAGCTGGGAGCTGATTCCATAAAACAGGGGCTTGGTCACTGAAGGCTCTACCTCCTATTGTACTTTTGGAAACTCTAGGAACGACTAGTAGCCTTGCATTTTGAGAACAGAGCACTCTGTTAGGACGGTGCGGCACAATGAGGTCTCTGAGATAGGAAGGGGCCTCTCCACTAAGGGCCTTATAAGTAAGGAGAAGGATTTTGAACTTAATTCTGAATTCAATTGGAAACCAGTGAAGGGAAGCTAACACTGGGGTAATGTGCAGAACTTTTTTGAAGGAACTCTGGGAAGGTATTATCTGATGTACTTGTGTGTGCACTGTGTTTCAGATCATCGAGAACTTCTACAATGAGACTTGGACTGAGCGGTTCTCAGAGTCCATCACTCAGCCCACCCTGACAGCTCTGTGGTCTCTATCTGTGGCCATTTTCCCTGTAGGAGGGATGTTGGGCTCATTCTCTGTGGGCCTTTTTGTCAACCGTTTTGGCAGGTAACTCCGTCTCTCTGTGGACCCCCGGCCCCTGGCCCACTGCCAATGAGACTTCAGATGTGTTTCCCCCTCTCTGTAGGAAGAATTCCATGCTGGGAGCTAACGTTCTGGCCCTCCTGGCTACAGCACTGATGGGTTTTTCTCAGCTGGCCGGTTCATTTGAGATGCTGATTGTGGGTCGGTTTATTGTGGGTGTTTTCTGTGGCCTGTGTACTGGGTTTGTGCCTATGTACGTGGAGGAGATCTCACCCACCTCTCTGCGTGGAGCTTTAGGGACCTTGCATCAGCTGGGAGTTGTCATCGGCATTCTTTTGGCCCAGGTAAGACTTGTCCACTTTAAATGTGTTGTCCATGTTCTCTGATGACCTTTAAGAGCGTTATAAATTGAAAATTAAGAAATAAAAAAAGCTTTTTTCAAAAAAAAAAAAAAAAAGGACCTTTTTATCCAACAGTAATACAATATACAATATCTTATATCTGCATGTTACACTTATGGGGGCAAGTCAGACAACTTAAAGTTTTTAAGCCAAGACAGGCTATTTCTAAAATACAACTGAAAGGCGGTCGTGTTAGACCTGAACCTTTAAAGATCAATTAAACCTTCAATTAAACCTGCTCTCAGTTTTATGCCTTAAGAGTCCAATATGAACCTTAGTGTACTTCCTAACTTTCTTAATAACCTCTCAATTCCCATGCTCTCATTGGATTTAGGAAAAACTGAAAGAGCTCATATCCAAGACAGAAATCTGCAACCATAAGTTCAATGCAGGCAAACAAGTGTCCGGTCTCAGATGGCTTTCTGGCAGATTTGTTAAGTAATCTTCTTTGACCATTGCTATGCTCAGTCCTCTTAGAGAAATGCAAGATGGGAGTTTTACCAGAGTTCTTTACTGAGGCCTTTAACGCTCATATTGCAAAAAAAGATTAAGGGAGGGAGATGGGTTTGTATGAACAGTCAGGTTGACTGTTAATACAGACCCATCTCCCTTTTAAACAAAGATGTTACATTGCTGTGAAGAAGTATTTCTATTTTTTTGCATATTTGTTTCAGATCATCAAACAAATTAAACATTTGACAAAGACAACTTAAGTAAACACAAAATGCAGTTTTCAAGTGATTTTATGTATAAAGGGAAAAATCTATAAGCTATCCAAACCCACCTAGCCCTATGTGAAAAAGTAATTGCCACCGAAACCTAATAACTGGTTGTGCCACCCTCTGCAGCAATAACTGCAATCAAGTGTTTGAGACAACAGGCAGTGAGTCTTTCACATCGCTGTGGAGGAATTTTGTCCTGCTCTTCCTCCTTCCCCTTTTTAATAATAATAATAATAATAATAATAATAATAATAATAATAATAATAATAATAATAATTAGGCCCGAGCCGGCGGTAGGCCGGGAGGGCCTATTATAACTGTATGCGTCCGTTATTATTAGGCCCGAGCCGGCAGTAGGCCGGGAGGGCCTATTATAACTGTATGCGTCCGTTATTATTATTATTCCGCTTTTTTTTTCTGCTCTTTGAGCGCAAATTTCGCCCCCTGAACATGCATGAAAAGTCAGGGAAACTTGGCCCAAAATTCAATCCCGGCGAAAAATTAATTTACATTGAGTCCGCGAGAAAAAATATGAAAAAATGACTCAGTGGCGACCCCTGGAAAATCAAAATACATTGGGCCTATGGAAAGTGAAAGTGCATTTTTTCCAACATAGGCTAACGCAACTTAGTACATACATAGCCTATGGCAAGGCAAACAAAAAATTATATTATGGCCCCACCTCAAACCAAACAGGAAGTCCGCCATTTTGGGTTGAAGATGCGACCTCCAAAATCGCACCCCTCACTCCCAATCTAATTTTTCGTAGGATTTTCATCCAAAAGGCTCTAAATTTGGTCAGAATCATCTAGACACATGAGCCAACAAAAATTATCAGACAGTTTTTTTTTATTTTAATGGGTGTGGCTGCAACGAGCCCCTAACGAGGAGGCCATTTTTGGGAAAATAAAATCTCCTGCAACTTTCACAAACATTGTTGGATCTGGTTGGACCCAATGAAGCGTTTGTGCACATTAATGACCTGAACACAATGATATGCAAATAATAGGGCTATCTTCAAAACTGGCTCTCCAGCGCCCCCTAAAAATTTATAATGGGGACCAAAAATTTAGTTTGTCGTAGAGACACGAAATTTGGTACACACATCCCTAATCTCATGACGAACAAAAAAGCCAATGACAATGACCCCCTATCTACAATTGTGTTGCCATGGTAATGGCCAAAATATGTAATGTAAATGAATGGGAGACTGAAATTGAACACTAAACTGAGTTCTTAAATGTATCAGAAAGTGCACCAAACTTTACCCAAAATTCAAGACCATTGATTAATAATTTTTTTGGGCAGAGCCAATAAAATCTAAAAAAAGGGGGCTCAATAGCGCACCCTGGAAAATGGAAAATACATTGGGCCTATGGAAAGTGAAAGTGCATTTTTTCCAACATAGGCTAACGCAACTTAGTACATACATAGCCTATGGCAAGGCAAACAAAAAATTATATTATGGCCCCACCTCAAACCAAACAGGAAGTCCGCCATTTTGGGTTGAATATGCGACCTCCAAAATCGCACCCCTCACTCCCAATCTAATTTTTCGTAGGATTTTCATCCAAAACGCTCTAAATTTGGTCAGAATCATCTAGACACGTGAGCCAACAAAAATTATCAGGCAGTTTTTTTTTATTTTAATGGGTGTGGCTGTGACAAGCCTGTAACGAGGAGGCCATTTTGGGGAAAATAAAATCACCTGTAACTTTCACAAACATTGTTGGATCTGGTTGGACCCAATGAAGCATTTGTGCACATTAATGACCTGAACACAATAATATTCCAAAAAATAGGCCTGTCTTTAAAACTGGCTCTCCAGCACTTTAAAATACTACATGCAGTCCTGCCCAAAACGTTTGTCCACACGGTTGCAAGCGGAGGCGACAGGCAGTCTTCCCGAGGACACGTGCCCCCCGCGGTCGCCAGGGAGGCGAGGGCCTTTATCGCCGCTTGCGGCTTTAATTATTATTATTATTATTATTATTATTATTATTATTATTATAATAAAAATACGCCATGTCTATTATTACATTTCCACAAGAAACAATAAAAATATAATTATAAATCAAATATAATTAAAAGTCATGAAATAAAATAATAATATTATTGGACTCAGAAATGGAACGGAGGTGGCTATACAACACAGGAGCTGGGTCTTAGCAGTAACTATTTATGCTAGTGACTCTTCAAAATAAACAAACATCAGTTAATACAGAACATTTACATTTACCATTCAAGTTTGCTTTTATCCAAGGCCATTCAGTCATGGTAGCATACATGAGCATCGCACCCGTAGGGGATGTAGGTGTTTTAGCACCCACACTTTTCCCGGTGGGAGGGGTCAACACCCACACTTTCTTCACAGTTCTTCTGGCCCCTCTGTGTCTGTACTGCCCGGTCTGTTTAAAAATAACTTGAAAGTGCCATCAGGGAATTAAACAAATCTTTGCTAGTTCTGTTCAACCTTGATAGGCCTATGTTTGTAGTGCCAAAACAGCAACAACAATTAAACGCGTTCAGTCAATCAGTCCTTTCCTCACACACTATCAGCGCATGCCGCTGCATCAAACAGTGGCTGAACCGAAGAAACTCCAACACGACACGGTATCTGTGTACTGCCCGGCGGAGGACAGTGGGCTGTGAGCTGCAAGTGGCTGCCCTGCTGCCCTGTTGTGTTTAATGATGGTCTCCAGATTAAAGTGTATGCAGGTGTTTTACTGGCCAAGTTGCCTTCTGTTGTTCTAGTGATGCATAAACCTGGCTGTGACAACGCTATTGAGGGGCAAAAGCAGAGCAAAAACACACAGCATTAATTACAGATGTTTCTCACTTTTATGACCTGACCTCAGGGAGGGGCCACTGCCCTTAACTATCAATATTTCATACATTAAAGGCCTGTAAAGAAATGTAAAGCTGTAGCCAGTTGAGGGGAGGTCAGTGTGGATCAATGTGATGGGTTTTCGGGCAGTAGCTCCAATGCCAGCCCATTTTTAGGGGTTTAGCAGCCTTTAATGTGACCCAGTGGTGAGGTAGAGCCTAAGTAATATACTGGTAAATATACATTTATGCTTACTGGGCAAGTATAAGACTGAACTAGCTATCTGTAAAATAAATACTTAAAACATTCACTAAAATAAACCAACAACAGTGAAAAAATTAAACAAAAGTATGAGCAGTGAGCAGGAGAAAATAAGCTAAAACACGTTGGTATGTTTTGTTTCCAGGAATGGAAATTTGATTTAATCTTATTTTAATGAACTCATATAGACCCACACTTGCAATAACCTCCAAAAATGCCACAAACAATGTATTTTTATGAGTCTTTTATATTGAAACTGTTCAAATTAAAGAAGAGTAAAGGGATGGTTTTATAATGAAAGTTTGGCCTTGATCCTTTCTGTTTTTACTAAACATTTTAACAGTGTAGTGCTGCCCATAAGGGATAGAGGTTAATTAATCCAGCAAATAAGACCATCAGCTATTGTTTTTAGAAGTGGAGTGAAATTGAGGTTGAACAACTCTGATTGCCTGGGGGAAGTGTGAACTCCCAGGTATGTGATGTGGTGCGTGCGGGCCGGGATAGGGGAGTTATAGGTTGCCATATGTCAACTGTTATTTTGGAGAGGTAGGATTGATGATTTATGCCAGTTTATGGAGTAGTCTGAGATGTTGGAGGAGGTTTGTGACATGTATTGTTTCTTGTAGTGAGCACTGTGGATTTGTAAAAAGAGTATTATCATTAGCATTGGGTGTTCCTTTGATAAGGGCATTTTTATGGATGGCTGCTGCAATTGGTTCAACAAAGATGGTGAAAAGAAAAGAAGAGAGTGGGCATCCCTGTCTAGTCCCCTGTGTAGTGTGAAGCTATTATGTTAATACGTTAGTAGTTACAGTATCTGTCGGTGCAGTGTATACGATTTTTACCCAGTTGACAAATGACTCCCCAAGTCCAGATTTTTGCATGTGGATATGAGAAATAACCAGTTTACTTTGTCAAAACTCTTTTCTGCATCATCATTCAATCAGTTAAATAACATACCTGTGTGACAGACACAAAACACTTAGTGTTTTCACATCACATCAGACACATTTAGCTCCCTATAAAATCAAAAACAGCACCGTAAAACAGCTGCTCATTTTTGCAGCACTATGGTAACTGCTTTATACAGGCAGGGAAAGTTGAAGAAATAAAGAAAACTGAAGAATTTGGCAGTCTGAATAAAAAAACTCACAATCAGCAATCCAATTTGTACAAAAATACTACCATTACGTCTTAAAATGTCATCTTTATCATCATATGTTATGGGAAAGTCAAGTGTAGCAAATGAATTAGTGAAATTATATTTTTTTTCACTGAGACGCGACTTACTCTGCAGTAAGCACCTTAACCACTGAGGGGAAAGTGAAGCAACTGTAGGTACCATAATGTCCGGCAGCAGCCTGCACTTTCGGTTTTTCTAAATAAACTGCCAAAATAATAAAATTCACATATAATGTAAAATAAAATAAACACATTTCAATATTTTATATTATATATAATATTTTAGTGTATTTTTACCTCTGTTACATCCAACCCCACTGAATTTATTGATTTTGAGCTACCAGTACACAGGATGCCTCAGAAGACTGAAAACACCACAAGTCAATGCAAAGACGCCATTAGACGTGAGTAGAAATCCTGTGGGGTGCGAATTATGCAAATAATACGAATGATGCTGAATCGCATCCAATGCCTCATTTGCGCAAGAAAAATCTGAACTTTGGCGAATATTTGTGCCGCGTTCACCATTCAGGATCTTGCTCTAGTAGTGAAATACTTAATACGTAACAAGTGGAGGCAGACCATACAGGCTGAAGTCCAAAACAACAATGGAGGGCATACTTTATCGGGGCTGTGTGTGCACCCGGAGCTGTAGGCTACGAGACATATTCGTAATTTTACAGAAATTGGAATAAAAATGCCCTTGTTTCGAAGAAAGTGTTTGTGGAGGTTGGAAACTCTGGTAAGCCTTTTACTTAAATCAAGACATACTCATTGAGCCAACTAGCTAGCTGAAGTCTGAGCTAATTTGCCGTATTATAAAACTACTTTTTATTTATTTTAAGTTTATTCAGAGAACGTGTGCAGAAAGAAATTGAAAAGCCAGAGGGACACTTATTTAATGGAGAGGAGAAAGGAGACAGAGAAGAGCAGTGGGTCAGCAGCAGGTCATGGAGAGACAGAAGCAGCAGCAGGGCATTCAGGAGGGCTGTTTACAACTGAAGCCACACAACTGGCCTATCGGGAACATCAACACACATATTCAAAAGCACTTTCAAAAGCCAGATCAGACCACTTCAGTAACCGTATTAACAATAACCCTGGTAATTCAAAACAACTGTTTTCAACCATCAACTATCTCCTCAGACCACAGACACCCACACAAACTGACAACACAGTAGAACACTGCAATAGGTTCATGGACTTCTTTACAGCAAAAATAGACCACATCCATTCCTCTCTCTCCAATAATCCCATACCAACAAATGACTACCCCACCTCAGGCACCACACATCACCTATCCCACTTCACCCCCACAACGCAGCAGGAGGTTGAGATTATCATCCAGAAATCCAAACCTTCCTCATGCACCCTGGATCCGCTCCCCTCCCTGCTCAAAGCCCATAAACAGTCAATTAGCTCATTTATCACTAAAATTATCAACCTCTCTCTCCAAACCGGTCATGTTCCACTTTCCTTAAAAACAGCTATTATCAGACCCCACCTCAAAAAACCTACTCTAGGCCCTGAACCTCTATCAAATTACCGGCCCATCTCTCACCTCCCCTACATCTCCAAAATCCTTAAAAAGATAGTTTCCGCCCAACTACATAACCACCTCAAATCCTGCTGCTTTTATGAAAAATTCCAATCTGGTTTCCGCCCCTCCCACAACACCGAGACAGCCCTCATCAGAGTCTTGAGCGACCTGCTGATGGCTTCTGACTCTGGCTCCCCATCCCTACTCATCTTTCTCGACTTCTCTGCTGCGTTCGACACCATTGATCACAACATCCTCCTCCATCGCCTCCAACACTACACAGGACTCTCCGGCACTGCCCTTCTCTGGTTCCACTCCTACCTCACGGGAAGGACCGAGTCTGTATCCCTGGGGGACGCTAAATCTCAACCCCATAGTCCCTCAGGGCTCAGTGCTCGGTCCAACCCTCTTCACCATATATCTGCTTTCCCTTGGTCGTGTCATCAGCAGGCATGGAATCCAGTTCCATTGCTATGCTGATGACACCCAACTCTACATCAAGGTCACTCCCTCTTGCACCCCCTCTGCCACTGCCACCCGCCTTACCTCCTGCCTGGAGGAGACAAAGGCATGGATGAGTCAAAACATCCTGCAGCTAAATAGCTCCAAAACCGAAGCTATTTTGATCGGTACCCCACACCAGCTCCATACCTCTCCGATCTCCTCTATTTCATTCTCTGGTCACAACATTCCCCTCTCTCCCTCAGTCTCTAACCTGGGGGTAAAGTTTGACCCCCAGCTTACCTTCAAAAACCATATAAATTACATTTGCAAAACTTCCTTTTTTCACCTCCGTAATATTGCCAAACTTCGCCCATCACTCTCCTTTTCTGCTGCAGAGAAGCTCGTCCATGCCTTAGTCTTCTCCAGGTTGGACTACTGCAATGCACTCCTCATCGGGATTCCTGGCAGGAGCATCCAAAAGCTCCAGTACATCCAAAACAGCGCTGCCAGGATCCTGGTGAGGGTGCGGAAATACGAGCACATCACCCCTATCCTCCGCACACTTCACTGGCTCCCAATACATCTCTGCATAGAATACAAGGTCCTCCTTCAGACCCATCACTGTCTGCACGGTGACGCCCCCACCTACCTCACAGAACTCCTCACACCAGCACCAGAACCCGGTCAGGCCACATGCACCGTCTGCTCCCTCCCAGGACAAGGCTCAAAACCATGGGAGATAGGGCCTTTGAGTCTGCAGTTCCTCGTCTGTGGAATGCCCTCCCAGACCACCTTAGGGCTCCACAGACTGTAGTAGCTTTTAAAAAAAGAACTTAAGACATTTCTATTTAAAAAAGCCTACTCCTAGCCCCTTCAATAGGACAAGTAAGGCTGTTTTGCTATTTTTTATTTTTGTATGTATGCCTGTTGTTATGCTTGTAGCACTTTGAGATTTGTCCTGCAAATGTAAAGTGCACTACAAATAAAATTTATTATTATTATTATTATTATTATTATTATTATTATTATTATATGGTGTTGTTTCTGACTAGTGTAATTTAATTTATATATATATATATATATATATATATATATATATATATATATATATATATATATATATTGTAAGAGTATATTCTATATTAATGTATTGTCATGACAGAGCCGACTGATCCTTTGATGGCAGTGAGCCTGGGACCCCTCTGTCAGACCCTGCTGCTTGTGATAACTACTTCTAATAATATTTTTTCTGCTTTGTTTTGGGTCATTTCAAACAGTGGAACCAAGGAAATGAACCCAGAGAAGGCCCAGGACCCACTGCACCTCCTGGAAGCCCTCCAGACCCGTCCTATTGCTCCATCTTCACCTACACACTCACAGGATGAGCTCTTCTCTTGAGTCTGGTTCCTTCCCTGCAGAGTTTGCTGTCTCGGATGTAAGAATTTGTCAAATAAATACATTAATTTACGAAAGCAACACACTGTATAGTTAGTTAGTATAGTATAAAAATGAGGCGGCTGTCAGTGCAGGAATTAATCTCAATTCTCCTCTCCTTCACCCTCACTCTTTCCTCTTCCAAGCAAGATACTTTTTTACTCCTGCATGTAAGTACTTGTAAAAATGTTTTATATAAAAATTATATAATATAATAAAAAGTTTGGATGTGTTATTTGTGCACAACATGGACCAGTGTTGTGGTATTTAAGAGAAACAATGGGACAGGACAGGGGCTGGTTCGATTTATTAAACAAGTAATAAACACAAATAAAGACATAAACAATGTTATCAATGCAGACTGTAGTTCCTTATTGGCAACTATACAGTGACAATACTTGACATCTTCATTTCTCTTCAGTTTTTACAGTAAAAACAATTCTACTTTTGACTTACCACCAATTTGATGAAATGCCTTTAATGCTTTACCTTTACTTTATCACTTGATAAAATGTGCTTTCTAGACTAGCATTTATTGCTGAATTCAAAACAACAGGATATAGGTGGGAGGCACATAGGTGCAATGCTATTAAAAAATGATTGTACTGATAACTGTTTGTGTTCACACTACAGCATATCATTATTAATAACTTGTAATCACACATAATATTTAATGATTTATTGACTGGAGACAGATGGACAGGCAGTTTGAATAGAGCGTCAGTAGTTGGTGTCCTGCGGGAAATCCTCACACCAACACGGGGCAAAAGGTGATCGAACTGGGCCCGGCTCAGTGGGAAGTACCGCTGAAAGCAACTGTGATCCAGGCACAGCTTCTGGATCAAGCTGGGTGTGCATTTGAAGCATCCGATGGACCCAGGCATGGCGCTGAACTGGTCTATGTCATCCAAAGTAAATCGAATGCAGCAAACAAAATAAAAGTAAAAGCTCAACCATTTTGCAATGAGACTGGAGGAAAACTTGCTCGGCAGAAACCCCTTCCATGATGCGAATTTACAGTAAAGTAATACAGTGAATTTCATGCGCGATTGAAGCGAGGAAACTCTAAATGTTCAAGCGTCCAACTACACGCGTATAAGCAAGATTTATTTGCGCAATTTGCATTTGATATGAACACACCATAAAAGTGCCTGGAACAACATCTTGGTAAGTCATTGTTTGAATTAGTCTATTCACAGGTTTAACCAAGCGACCAAATGTAGTGCGTACCCGAGAGTCACTAACAGGAGCAGTAGAAGGGTCAATGGTAGTCTGGTCAACAGTTGGCTGGGCATGATCAGTCTAATCAACAAAACTAGAATCAGACAGTCTGGTCCCTATATCAAAAGCAAGAACATTATAGAGTCAGAGTTGGCTAGGGCTCCCCCCTGGGGACAGATCAACGTCAGGGGGTACAGAAGTGACAGTCTGGCTCAGTCAACTGTGTAATCCTTTTGGCAGTTCTCCTCTCATAGTCAGCAGGCTGGGTTCATTGGTTCCACTCCAGTATTTGACTCTCTTTCGCACTTTCGCAATCTAATCCAGTTCCATCCACACTTGCGGGTGTTGAAACATTTTCTGAAGCGCCACATAGCTCAACTGGGAGAAAGTTAACTGGCAACTTTTACTTTGCCTGAGGCACTGTCACTGATCCTGTAAGTGTGCATTTTGTGATTGAAATCCAGTACAGTGTAAACACTTAATAATAATAATAATAATAATAATAATAATAATCTTTATTTATATAGCACTTTTAAAAACAAGGTTTACAAAGTGCTTAACAACAAAAGGATTACAAAAAACAATACATGAACAACAGAATAAATAGAGATAAAAAACAATTATTATAAAAAGGCAAGACGAAAAAAATGGGTTTTAAGAAGTGACTTAAAAAATGATACTGAAGGTGCCAGCCTTATCTCCTCACGCATGCCGTTCCAGAAAGGGGCTCGGATCGAAAAAGCTCGGTCACCTTTGGTTTTGAGTCTCGACCCTGGAACAACTAACAGGGACCTGCCTGAGGATCTAAGGCTGCAGGGAGGCTCGTAGGAAGTCAAGAGCTCCGTGATGTAGCACGGGGCGAGATCTAAACGAGTTTTAAAAGTGATCAGTAAAATCTTAAAATCAATTCTAAAATGCACAGGGAGCCAGTGTAGCAAGGCTAAAACCGGGGTGATGTGTTGTCGTCTGTTAAAACCAGTGAGAAGCCAAGCTGCCGCGTTCTGAACAAGTGGGAGGCGCGAGAGAGATTTATTGTCCAGACCGGAGAGGAGGGAGTTACAAAAATCGAGCCTAGAGAAGATGAGAGCGTTGATGACTTTTTTGAGATCTTGGGGAGTGAGAATTTTCTTAATTTTAGAGATGGTGCGAAGATGGAAAAAGCATGATTGAGTGTTTTTTTTGACATGATCTTGGAATGTTAGGTGAGAGTCAAAGATTACCCCTAGATTTTTGGCGGAGGAAGTGATGTTAGTGGAAAGAGGGCCGAGGTGGTTCTGGATAAGGGAAATGGACTGTGGGGGGTTGATTAGAATTATTTCAGATTTATTGGTGTTGAGTTGGAGAAAGTTCGACACAACAGCCAGGCTTCCAGGGTCTGGTCTCAGCGGGAGGTATATCTGAGTGTCGTCAGCATAGCAATGGAAGGACACATTATGGCGGGCCATAACGTGTCCTAAGGGGAGCATATAAATAGAAAATAAAATTGGACCTAAGATAGAACCTTGCGGTACACCACAGGCAATGGGGGAGGAGGAGGAAGTAAACTTACCTATGGTGACCGCAAAGGTTCTTTCTAAAAGGTAAGAATAAAACCAATCAAGTGCAGTGTCTCTGATGCCAACCCCGGTTCTAAGACGATCAATTAAAATTGCTTGATCGACAGTATCAAACGCAGCACTCAAATCTAAAAGAATTAAAATTGTGCACTCTCCTCTGTCAGAAGCTAAAAGGAGATCGTTGGAAACTTTGAGGAGGGCTGTTTCAGTGCTGTGCAAAGCTCTAAAACCAGATTGAAATTTCTCAAAGATGTCATTGTTGGTCATAAAATCTAAAATCTGAATGCACACTATTTTTTCTAAAATTTTAGATAAAAAATGAAAGCTTGGAAATTGGTCTAAAATTATTGAGATCAGAGGCGCTTAAATTAGGTTTCTTTAAAAGAGGTTGGACCACAGCATGTTTAAAACTAGAAGGAACTATGCCTTCTGTCAATGACTGGTTTATAATGGATAAGATACTGGGCCCAACTGCGCTAAAAATATCCTTGAGAAATTTGGTTGGGATGGCATCTAGACTGCACGTGGTTGTCTTCATGTGAGATAAAACATCAAATAAATAAGAGAGGGTCACTGGTGAAAAAGAGGAAAAACTATTTAAAAAAGGCAGATACTCAGGTGTGATAATAGCATTGTCAGGGGCAGTTATTTGCGTTCTGATATCATTGACTTTGTTAATGAAATGTTTTAAAAAACCTTCACACAGATCTGAAGAGACAGTAGTAAAAGCAGAAGTTGGGGGGGGGGGCAGACTTTAAAACCTTAAATAAAACTCTGGGTTTGGACTGGTGTTTTAAAATAAGATCTGAGTAAAATGATGTTCTAGCTTCTTTAACCGCTGTTTGGTACTGTTTGAGGGACTCTTTCCATTGCTGACGGACAACTTGGATTTTTTCCATCTGCGCTCATTTCTTCTGCAAATTTTCCTTAATTCATATGTTGCATCATTCAGCCATGGCTGTTTTGCTCTATTAGCATTTCTGACCTTGAATGGGGCAACGGCATCTAAAATTGATTTACAGGTTTCGTTAAAACAGGAGATCAGCTCCTCTAGGCTAAGAGTTAGGTTAAAAGCAGTTAAAGAAGCTGAGGTAAAACAAGCAGAAAAACTAGCGTTAGAGTTAAAAATGCGTGAACGGAAAGGGGAATTTTGTTTTGTGTCTGTCGGGGTAAAACAATATTAAATAAAATTGCTTTGTGATCAGACACACAGATATCCTTAATTTTTAAATTTTCCGGACTGAGACCAAATGATAAAACCAGATCCAGTGTATGGCCCTTAGAGTGAGTAGCCACTTTTATTGCTTGGGTGAGATTAAAAGATTCTAGCATGTTGATAAACTCTATGGTAAACAGTTGAGGGGCACAGCAAATGTGAATGTTAAAATCACCCAAAATCAGAACTTTGTCATATAGGGCCATATACAGGGATAAAAGATCAGAGAATTCTTCATTGAAAATGCTATTTGGTTTGGGAGGTCTATAAACAACTAAAACAAATACTGGTTTATTGAACGCCATGATAAAACTGAGATGCTCAAATGAAGTAAAACTATTATAAAAACAAGGGGTACATTTAAAACTCTTTTTAAAAATGGCAGCAACACCTCCTCCCTTTCCAGACAACCTGGGCTGATTAAAAAATGTGTAGTCAGGAGGGGTTGCTTCGATAAGAGTGGTACAGTCCCCTTGTGAGAGCCAAGTCTCAGTTAAAATGAAAAAGTCAAGGTTGTTGTCAAGGTTGTTAGAAGTTATAAAATCATGGCATAAAAATGTTTTGTTATTTATAGACCTGATGTTAAGAAGACCAAAATTAACAGGAGAGATGACAGGAGCTGTTGAGGGACAGAGAGGGACATTGATGAGACAGGGGAGCGAGGGCTCTTTGGGGGTAAATTGTTTGTTCAAACGGTGACTGACAAAAACAGGAATTCTGTAATGGTGAGGACTGATGACAGGGCTATGGGAAAGGGCCACCAATGGAGTAGTGGCAAGGGGTGATGGTGGCATGGGAGAATGGTGGGTGGGTAGTCAGTCTTGTGAATAAGTTTGTACTGCATAGCGGATGTTAGATGTTAGGAATTTGCTGCCCAGAGAGTTGGGGTGGATGCTGTCTGTCTTATAGAAGATGGAGCGAGTCCAGAACAAATTAAAATTGTCAATAAAACCAAAGTTAAATGAACATGAGACAGACTGCAGCCAAGAGTTGAACGACAAAATAGAGTCGCCCACTAACAGTGTAGTGGGCGAGAAGAGGGGCTGAGGCGGGGAAGAGGTCTGAAGCAATATGTCTGAGGGCGGCGGGGGAGAAGGACGAGACTGTGAGGCGGCAGGCTCCTGTGGACTCCCGCGGCTGGTGGCAGCGACGACGGCGGTGGAGGGCAGAGCAGGAGACCGCTGTGATGACGGGGTAACGGCCACGATGGGGTCAGCGCTGTAGGGAGGGCTCCCAGCCGACTCAGGACGGGAAAAACCTCCGGAGCGTCTGATGACAGCCTCTCTCAGAAGCCTACGGCGGGAGGAGGAGGCGGCGGGCCATTCCCCGGGACGTGTCTCGTTGTATCTGCCCACTGGAGGCCGAGCTGGCCCTGCTTGGGGCCAGCGTGCCGGCCGCAGGAGTGTCCTGGGAGACACCAGCCTGCGTCAGAGGGATCTGGTCCTGCGATCCAGCTCGGGAAAGTGCTTGGTCCAGCGCGTCATCTAAAAGAGCGCTGAAGCGGTTGGAGAGGCTCAGGAAGGGGGCTGCAGAGGCTGCGTCCGAGCTCCATCTTCTCCCACGGATTACGACATCAGCCCAGTTGACTCCCATTTATCAGCGAGTTTCTTTTTGCCTCTCTCCTTCTTGTTGGCTATCAGCACTTGCCCTCCAATTTTAATGCTGGAGCCTTTCACTTTTCTGTTGTATAGCAGTGCATGTTTGTGCTGTTCTTTGGCGACATGTTCCTGAGCGACCACCATCACCTTATTCAGATCACAGACTAGACACTCAATGTGTTTATCATAGCCAGAAATAGAGGAATCATTAAAGAAAGAGTGAAACAAGACATCTACAGGAAGGCAGGGAACATGGCCGAACATAAGATAGAAAGGGGATAAAACCCGTGGTCTCGTAGGCAGTACAATTGTATACAAAGGTCAGTGCCTGTAACTTGTGGGGCCATTCATCTTTGGTTTCACGGGGCAATGCTCGACTCATCCCATCCTGGGTTCGATTAAAACGCTCTACTGAACCATTACCCATGGGATGGTAGGGTGTGGTATGGGATTTTTTGACACCTGAAACTTTTTGTAGCTCACTGATCATCCATCCATCTATCTATCCATTTTCTTCCGCTTATCTGGGGCCGGGTCTTTCGGTCATGACCCAAAGCTAATGACCATAGGTGAGAGTAGGAATGTAGATAGACTGGTAAATTAAGAGCTTCACCCTACAGCTAAGCTCCTTCTTCACCACAACAGACCGGTACATCAACTGCATCACTGCAGAAGCTGCACCGATCCGTCTTGTCCATCTCCCATTCCATCCTTCCCTCACTCGTGAACAAGACCCCAAGATACTTGGGGAATTCTCATCATCATCTCAACCTGACGGGGACAAGCAACCCTTTTCCAGCTGAGAACCATGGCCACAGACTTGGAGATGCTGATTCTCTTCCCAGCCACTTCACACTAGGCTGCAAACTGTTCCAGTGCAAGCTGAAGGTCCTGGCCTGATGGAGCCAACAGGACCACATCATCTGCAAAAAGCAGAGATGAGATCCTGTGGTCCTCAAACCGGATTCCCTCCAGTCCCTGGCTGCGCCTAGAAATCCTGTCCATAAAAATTAGGGCAGCCCTGCTGGAGTCCAACATGCACTGGGAACAGGTCTGACTTACTGCCGGCAATGTGAACAAAGCTCCTACTCCGTTCGTACAGGGACCGGACAGCCCTTAGCCGAGGGCCCCGGACCCCATACTCCCAGAGCACCTGCCACAGGATGCTGCAAGGGACACAGTAGAATGCCTACTCCAGATCCACAGAGCACATGTGGACTGGTTGGGCAAACCCCCATGAACCCTCCAGCACCCTGGAGAGGGTGTAGAGCTGGTCCAGTGTTCCACGACAGGGATGAAAACTGCATCCTCTTGAATCTGAGGTTTGACTATTCTCCTCTCCAGTAACCTGGCATAGACTTTCCCGGGGAGGCTGAGGATTGTAATCCCCCTGTAGTTGGAACACACCCTCTCCCTTAAAAAAGAGGGATCCCATCTGCCAATCCAGAGTCCCCGACCCCACGCGATGTTGCAGAGGTGTGTCAGCCAAGACAGCCCTACAACATCCAGAGACTTGAGGTACTCAGGGCGGATCTCATCCATCTCCGGCGCCTTGCCACCAAGAAGCTTCTTAACTATCTCGGTGACTTCAGCTCGGGTGATGTATGGGTCCATCTCTGAGCCCTCAGCCTCTGCTCCCTCAGTGGAAGACGTCTTGGTGGGATTGAGGAGATCCTGGAAGTATTCCTTCCACCGTCCGACTATGTCCCCAGTCGAAGTCAACAACTGCCCACCTCCGCTGTGTTAGTGTAACAGTGTATCCCCCTCCTGAGGCGCTGAACACTTTGCCAGAATCTCTTTGAGGTCGACTGATAGTCCTTCTCCATGGCCTCACCGAACTCCTCCCAGACTCGAGTTTTTGCCTGCACAACCACCCGAGCTGCATTCCGCTTGGCCTGCCGGTACCTATCAGCTGCATCAGGAGTCCCACAGGCCAACCAAGCCCAATAGGACTCCTCCTTCAGCTTGACTGCATCCCTTACTTCCAGTGTTCACAACTGGGTTTGGCTATAAGCCCCCTCCAGCCCGTCGCCTCTCACCGTGGGAAACTCCAGAGTGGTAGAGAGTCCAGCCTCCTTCAAGGAGTAGGGTCCTAGAGCCCATGCTGTGTGTTGTTGGTAATGTCTGCTGGTGTGGTTAATCTATCCAGTGGTACTCAGATCCCTACTTCCACTCATGCTCCCCGATGTGACTGTTCATGTAGCACCTGACAGGGAGCTCCAGTCGTTTTAAGGTGACACTACTGACAAAATTTCAGTCCAGGACTAGATTGACATGATTAAGACCTGTTTGAAGAAAAGAGGGACTCCGTTGCATGAGCAAGTGGGTAAAGCCAGGGATGTTGTTAAAATTGCCCTTCGTCAATGTCACAGAAAAGCCCTCTCAGAGCCCTCTTCTTCGCTATTTCAGTGATGCTCCCTCATGCCTCCCACTTGCAGACTTTTATGCCACCCTGCCCAGAAAATTCAGTTGATTACTGGATAAGGCTCAACAAGGCAGCTGACAGGGCACTAGAGGGTTAGTAGAGACAAGGTAATGAGGTGGCTCTTATGTTTGTTAAACATTGCCCAGACCCATCCCTGTCATCCACATTCAAATGGAAGGCCAAAGATTATTTAAGTAGTTCTTTGACTATCAGAGAGAAATGAGAGCAAACGAGCGAGTGTGCAGTGCAATGCAGCTGTAACGGGGGTGGTTTGGACCCAAAAGCAGTACACAGGAGAAGTGGTACAGTTGGTAATAAACTTTATTGCCACAGTAGCAAACAGGGAGCGGAGCAGAATGAGTCACTACAGCGTTCAGGTCTCTCTTCAGGCCGAAAGCCCGCACACAGTCTCTAAAGCACGGGGAAGGACTGAGGAACGAGTTCGGTTCCCCGGCCACGTGGAATGAGAGAAAGGAGCTTACTGTGGTCGCCGAAGCCGTAGCGAGGAGTCCGCAGCCCGTAGATCCCGCCGGTCGTGCGGAGGTACAGACGAGGGAAGAGCAGAGGAGCAATCCGTGACGAGCGGGGGGGTCAAAACCGGAGTAGCAGTCCGAGGAAACGGAGGCGCCGACGAGGAGCAGGCAGGGGGTGAGTCGAGGCCAGGCGGAGGAGTCGTTACCGGGAGAGCAGGACGATGCCAAGGACGCCGAGGCAGAGCGCGTGGTCAGAGACGGAAGGCAGGTGAGTTTACCGGGAGGCAGGCGAGGAGAGCAGGTCGGGGACAGACGAGGTCGGCAACTGGAGATCAGGCAGGAGAAGAACGCTGGAGAGTCGTGCATAATGCAGAGGAACAATCTGGCAAAGTGTGAGTGAACAGGTGAGTCTTACATACCGGGCTGATTGGCAGATAAGCCGCAGCCGCCGCAGCGGGTGAACGAGGAGGGGTGAACCGGTGGGAGTGGCTGGCAGGTAGAGAGGGGCCGAGGTGAGAGAATACTGGGGCAGTGGAGTATGAGGAGAGCCCAGGAAGATGAAACTGTGACAGCAGCTTAAGGTTCACAACAAAGCAGTGGCCCCTGTGTGATCTACTCCACATTCAATAAATGCACAAGTGCCTGAGCAGACCAACAAGTGTGTGGTGACCCTCCATCTCCTGGTGCGAAACTACATGCATTGTATAGTCCACCCAGTTTTCACTCACCTTGCTCCCTATCCAAGTTAAGCCTCACCTTGTGCCGAGCACTCCATGCTGTACCTCAGTTCCTGTGGTAGCGGAAAACCTGCAGCAGTCGGAAGAGAGGTTTCTCAGTTGTATGGTTGAAATGTTTCAGGAGGTGATGGATAAAGTTCAGATAAGTGTGCCCGCCCTGCTGTTTATAATAGCCCCTCTCGCACAGTTATGGAGTTAAAGTTATTATGGAGTAAAAGAACTCTAATTTCCTCTCTGTGTTCTTATTGGTTCCACCGTTTCACTCATACATCTCCTGTACATAAATTGTGTGTTTGTCTGCAGATCTTTGGGATTGAGTGGATTCTGGGCAGTTCCTCCCTGTGGCCCCTTCTGTTGGCCTTCACTCTGCTGCCAGCCATGCTGCAGAGTGCCCTGCTGCCCTTCTGTCCTGAGAGTCCCCGGTATCTCCTTATTAACTGCAATGAGGAGGGCAAGGCCCACAATGGTAAGAAGCTGCTCAGGGCACATCTCAACCATCACAACAGTCCCTGTTTCAGAAACAGAAGTGGGAAAAACAGTTTACAGTCCAGGTTAGTCTTGGCTACAGTAGCATAGCTCACCTAGAGTTGGCTAACCCTAATATTGAACTGACTGTGGACTTTATTATGGAAGACTTTGAGTCTAACCACACAGGCAGTACATGACCAGATCCTGTGTACCACCTCTGTATTTTTAGTCCTAGTTAAGCTGCGGGGAACAGATGACGTGAGTGAGGACTTGCAGGAGATGAAGGACGAGAGCCAGAGGATGCAAAGAGAGAAGACTGTGTCCATCCATGCGCTGTGTCGCTCCACTGTGTATCGCCAGCCAATCACTGTGGCTGTCATGCTGCAGCTGTCTCAGCAGCTCTCTGGAATCAACGCTGTGAGTCACTGTAATCACAGAAACTATGACCATACTGCAATGGGGACTTTATGGAATATCAATTGTGCCAGAATGCTTTTACCAAACTTCTTGACTATTAAAAAAAAACCTTTATTAGTAGGGCTGTAACGGTACACGTGGTTGTAGTTTATCATTTCGGTATGGCCTGTTTGGGTCACTTGTGCACCGTTTCGGTAATATTTTGTCATTAAAATGTACGATTTAGTGATGTGGAACAAAGTTTCACAAAGAGTTTCCGCACAGACACTTTAAATTGACAAACTGTTGTCAAGCATGGCATGGGCTTTCTCCGAATCCACTCCATAGTCCCTAACCCCTCAGTCACTATATAGTGCTGCACTATATAGAGGACTATGTAGTGAACTCACTTAGTGAACAGTTTCGGACACTACAGCGTGTTTTCTGTTGCCAATATTCATATGACAATCACTACATGGTGTACATGTAAAAAAAAAAGATTCTTTATTTAACATATTATTTATTTTTTTATGAAACTCCTTATATTGACCTGATGTCTATCTTTTATAATAAATACGTTTTGCAACTTATTTTTTCTGAACCCGAAAATGTACTGAAACGTACCGATAATGTATCGGAAAAGCACCGAACCGAGCCCTCCTAAAAACTTGAAACTTCAGAGTGAAGACAAAAAATATTGTCTCATATCAAACTAGGCCAATTTTTATGTGAATTCCAAAAGTAATTTGTTTGCAAACAGTGCTTGTACTTTGTGCTGATCGTTTGCTAAAGTCAAAAGAGTTGGGAGATCTTTCTGGCTCAATTGTAATTTCATACAACAAATAAACCACTGGTTCTCAAACTTTTTTAATCACATACCCCTGATGAAATTCTTTTTACATCCATGTACCCCCTACCAGCACAAAGCAGTTTTGGTTGAAAAAAAAAGAGATAAAATACAAAGCTGTGCCATCATTGTACAATTTTATTAAACTTTGTAACTGAAAAACACTCACAAACACATTTCAAAGAGTTTAAATATTATTGACCTTTTACAATATTCCTAAGAAATCTGTTCCAGAGTACTAAAATGCATTGATTTAACTATCATAGCGAATACAGTGATCAGACAAGCACAAAAACTCCATTAAATTGCTAAACAGTTATATTTGAACCATCCATCTATATGGTACCGACTAGAGGCTCACCTCCCCGCACAACTTGTGCTCTGGAACCAAACTCTTTGAGAGAGGCTGGACTCTCTACCACTCTGGAGTTGCGCGCGATGAGAGGCGGTGGGCAAAAGTTGGGCTTGATTATTGCTTGCTTCGGTGCCATGTGTTGGAGTTTTCTCCGGTGAACGAGAAGCTCACTTCCTTGCACCTTCGGGTCAGGGTAAGGGCCCTGACTCATCCACCTGTGGGCTCTATTATGGAAGGTCTTTAGTCTAACCACACAGGCAGTACATGACCAGATCCTGTGTATTGCCTCTGTATTATTAGTCCTAGTTAAGCTACGGGGGCACATATGGTGTGAGTGAGGACTTGCAGGTGATGAATGAATTGCTTGCTTAGGCGCCATGTGTTGGAGATTTCCCCGGTGAATGGGAAGTAGTGCTGCACTATATAGAAGACTATGTGTGTGTGTTTTCTGGTGCCGATAGTTAGTGTTAGTTAGATAGTGTCTCTGGTGTACTTGTAAAGAAAAACTCAGTTGGACTCAGCTGGTAATGGACTTTTGTAATAAAGTCTAGTAAGACTTAAGTGATATAAATAATAATAATGTGTTTTATTGAACATTGAGCCTGGTCCTATTAATGACCAAAACGGACTAGATTATTGCAGCTATTTTATGCCTCGAGAGGGAAGCATTCATATCTCAGGTAAGCTAACATCAGTGATTTAGTTTTCAGTTCCAACAACTTAATATTTAAATTTATTTTTTTGCCAAGGTGTTTAATTGTTACAGGGGTGTATTTTATGGTAGGGTGTAAATTAAGATTATTTATTTAATATATCACCAAAATGGGTCACTTTTATTATTTTTTTAATAAAACTCGTCATGTTTACCTGATGTGTATCTTTTCATAAAAAGCATGTTTTGCAACTTCAGCTTTTTTTGTATTGAAAAATTCCTGTGGGGGGTGCTCTATGGGGTCCAGGGCTCTCTGGGATGTCTGGTCCCTGTACAAGCAGAGCAGTAGCTTTGTTCACATGACCGGCAGTAAGTCAGACCTGTTCCCGATGCATGTTGGACTCCAGCAGGGCTGCCCTTTGTCACCGGTTCTGTTCATTATTTTTATGGACAGAATTGCTAAGCACAGCAGGGGCCTGAGTGAGTCTGGTTTTAGAACCACAGGATCTCTTCTCTGCTTTTTTAACTAGGTTCTTCAGCGTGTACTGGGACGGTTTGCAGCGGAGTGTGAAGCGGCTGCGATGAGAATCAGCACCTCCAAGTCCAAGGCCATGATTAGACTTAGACTTACAGTACACTTGGCTTTATTAATCCACAATTTGCTTTGGAATTGAGAATGGTATGAATTAGGCCTGGGCGATATGGCCTCCAAAAAAAATCTCAGATTTTTTTTTTCCACTTAAAATTAAACTGTAGATAACATGAAGTGTCCAAAAAGTTTCACTTTATTCTTAATTTTTTCTTTTTGGCATTAAAGTGCAAACAAACAACCCAAAAGTGTATGTTGTACAGAACCTTGGACCAAAAAGTGAAGCCATGTCCAAGAGTTCATCATTCACAGGGTCACTGTATTTGTCATCAAGGTACCGCATTGTTATTCTTTTAATTGTTTTAGTGAGCTCCACAGGGGCAGACTGCTCTGGGATGCTCTTGTCATGAAGAGATGCAAGCTCTGTGATAGCCCTTATCTTGACTTTTTTTTTTTCCTCAGTTTTTCCGGGTCAGTGTATGTTGTACAGAACCTTGGATCTAAAAGTGAAGCCATGTCCAAGAGTTCATCATTCACAGGGTCACTGTATTTGTCATCAAGGTACCGCATTGTGTTCGCATTGTGTTTGTGTTTTAGTGAGTTCCACATCTTCCTTGTCTGGCTAGAGGAGGCTGGTCTTGAGTAAATGCAGCACCGGTTTAATGTATTAAACGCTAACATAAGCCTCGCCAGAGAATGCATCGGTAAAGTCATGAAGTGGTTTAACCACCATATTTATTGCCTCCAAAACCTCCAAATCTTGTCCCGTGGGAACAAGATGGTGATTTTTCTTCTCTGAATCCAGGACATGGACTATTGCCTCTCCTGTTTGAGAAATCGGTCAAATAATTTTTGGCATGAACCCCATCTAGTTGGGCACTATGTGATTAGCTGATAAGGGGGTAGGCCAAGCTCACTCTGTCCTTCGGACAGGTCTCTTCTTTTTTCTAGCTGTAGGAAAAGGCAGAGACAGCCTTTTTACATAGCCCAATGGCATGGTCAATTCGTGGGTCCTTCACACCATTCTCTGTGTTAAATAAAAACAAATCATTTTAGTTAGGTAGGTACATAACTAATGCACACATGCCCAAGAAAACTAATAATTTAGCTCATAATAATGCACACTGTTTACTCAGTATAACAAAATTTTACCTGCACTAGACTAAATTACTATTAAAAAACTAAAAGAGCAAAAGTTATGCCATTGTAGAATCTTTCACAATTTGCTTTAAATCAATAGGGTCTGACTAAGTATCAAATGTAAAAATGAATCAAGGACATGGGAAACTGTATGACAACAATGATGAATTGCAATAGAAGTGAGTAGTGATAGCCTGAAGGCATAACTGACAATACAGGAATAAGGAACGACCAACTAAATTTTAATTTATACAACATATAAAAACACAACAATGACTCACTCAACCAAGTCTGAATATTTACAGGACTTCTGTTATAGTTGTTGTACATTTTAAACTTTTAGTAGAAACGTTTTCTGGAGTACATTTGTGTGTCTGTCTCTTGAAATTAACACTTACCTATGGCGGTATGCAGCCCATGTCCTAATCAAGGAAGGTTGGGCCAATTGTTTTCCTTCAGAGCTTTCAAAATGTTGACTGTCTGAGGTAATACAGATCAGTTCCTTTTCAGAAACCCCAAGAGCTGAGGGCATCTTTAAGGCCCTGCACGACTATTGTATGTTGTCTGGATACTACTACATTGTCTATGTAGTCCACCGAACAGGCTCATATGGTTGCATAGTTGGATCCAAACATAGATCCGATGTAGCAGTGTAGAACGCCATCTCCTCAAGCTTGCTATTGAACTTTTCACTGGTACTGTTGTACAGTTGAGGCAGTGCGACATCTGAGAAGTATTTGCGACTGGGCACCGCATACCTCACATACCAACACTTTAATAATTTGGTTAAAACCAGTCTTTTCCATTGTAGAGATTGCAATACACAAATCTGAACCTATGTGCATATGCATATGCATATGCATATGTGGTAGATTAAAAAATAAATAAATAAATAACATTTTCAAAAAAAAAATCAACCTCCACCATAAATTTGAATTTTTCGAAAATATAGATTTTTTTTGCCTAGCCCTAGTGTAAATGAAGTCTTACACCGTGTGACAGCGGAGTTGGATTAGTCAATTAGAAAATGAGCTCCACTGCCCCTCTATATTCTGGTGAAATGGATGGGATGAATGGTCCTTGATGGAGAGAAGTTTGCTCAGTGTCCCTCTGTCCCTCACTAACTCAAACGCTTCCCTACTGTACCCTATGTCTAGCCTTCCGGAATTTGTTGAGCCGGTTAATGTCCTTCTTATTAGTGAAGTCTGAAGTCGGTCAGGCCAAATGGGATGTGCTTCTTGGGTACCGGCACTATACAGGCGGTCTTCCATAGTGCCGGTATCCTTTCCAACTTCAGACTCAGGCTGATGATAAAGTGCAGGATCCCTGACAGCTGGGCAGCACAGGTCCTTAGGATGTGGGAGTTGACATGATCCAGGTCTGCAGTCTTGTTCTGGTGGACTCTCTCCAGCTGTCTTCTCACCTGGCCATGTGTCACAGTCATGGGTCGGGGGCTGGTGTCCTCAGTGGGGGTGGCGGGGGGAGCATAGTTGTGAAGCACAGGGGGTGGAGGGGTGGGGGATCTGAAGGCCAACTTCTTCAAGTTCAGCAGATCCTTCAGTTTGCTAGTGATCCAGGGCTCGTTGTCGGGATAACTGTATCCTCACAAAAGTTTATGTAGTCAGTGATACATTCTGTCTCATACCATTGATGTCATCACCATATGGCTGACACAGCATGTCCCAGTCTGTGGTGACATTGACAAGTGACATTGTTGAAATCCCCAGAGGCACCCTCTCAGTCCATACAAGCACACAGAGTTCATCCATCTTATATCCCAAAGATGGCACTTCCCCATGATAACAGATAGGACAGCAGGCTTAAAGGGCCATTGTGTAACTTTCATAAATTTCTACCAGTTACTGACACCTGTGGCCGTTAGAGGAACTGCAGTCAGTGTCGTGCTCGCTCTCGCGCGCGCGTTCGTACGAGCACGACGGAACCGGAGTATTAACGTCAACACAAACTCTTTTACAGACTCAACACAGACTCAACACAGACTCTGAGATTTACTGGAGTCATGTTTACGGAGGAGGTAAGAGAAGTTACACTTCTGAAAGTTTGACAAACTTTATTTGAGACTAAACTATACTTGACTCTCGAGACTGACACAGAGTGAACTCTTGAGACAGAGGCAAGAGAACGACTAATGTTTGACAGTAGTATGTTTTATAAAGTGTTTTTCAACACAATACAGTAGTTAGAGCAAACTCTGTGTGATATATTATCGACTGTATGTAACGTTTGTCAAAAAAGCGTTGACAAACGTTAGCTTAGCTATAGCTAGCTTTAGCACTAGCTCACGTAGTTTCCATCGAGACCCTGCAGTGTTTACACAGGAGTCTCAGCAGAATAACGGCAAAAGTTTAGTGAACTTATCTCTATCAGACGGGATACGATACATAATGTGTTACTATTACTGTTATTTTTCCGAGACATTAGAGCATTTCATTTTTATTTGATCAGCTAATGTCTAAACAGCTGCACTGTTCCTAAACCTTGTGTAAAACATCAGTGACAAGCACCAAAACAACACTCACTGACCTCTTATTTATTCTGGAGAAAAGCAAAACACATATTACGAAGTACAGGAGTTTTGCTTGTTTCTAGGTACCACTACTGTACTAACTCGGTCTGGCAATAGGTTGAGACAACATAAATGTAACCCCACTGTACCATTTCAGTTTATCCTTGTTTATTTTACTCTTGGTTCATTCAGAATACCTCTAACATGAAATTTGGCTCAATAAAAGAACAAATAAGTCATATATTTTTATTGTTCTCTTCTCAGGACTCCAGCTCTGGAGTTTGACGCTCCTGTGCAGGAGATCAGTGACTGCAACATCTGTCTCCGGAGAAGGATGAAGTGCTCCAGATGAATGGAACTCGTCTCTGAGGGTTTTTTTTTTCTGGATGTGCCGGAGAGAGTCACACCAGGACCAGCCGAACCCAACAGGGGTCAGCCAGCTCGGTGCACCTGCCTGAACTGCCCAGTCTTTTTATATTTATATGGTGTTTATATACAGGCAGAAATAAATATACATTTTATAGATTCTTTCCTGCACATATTTATTGTAAAGGAATTGCTGTATTTGAGCACTGTCTCTTTTTATTGCTGCCCTTTGTTTTTGAGGCTGAAGTCATGTTCTAAAGAGAGAGAGAGAGAATAATAAGCATTGGTGTCATTTTTACGGTCATGACATAAATTTATTTACTTTATTATAACATACAATACATAGATAATACAGATAAAGTTTGACAGGTAACAAACATGTCCACAGCATTGTAGATAAGTGCATCTTGATATTATGATGTAAATAACAAAACAGGCTAGACTGCCCCACTGGAGCATGATACCTGAACATAACGGTTCCTTCTGAGAGACAGGTAAGGACTGTGGACACGGGGCTGACATACCTGTCCTCTGCAGAGTAGTGTCTGGGCCAGTTCAGCTGTAGGTGGGGACACAACCCCAGGGAGGAGACCAGGGGCCCGAGAGTCATCTGGCCCATGACCTCTTTGTCCCACATCCAGAGGTGCATGCTGGATCTGCCGAGGGCCCACTCGTGCTCACCGCTGACGTGGTGCAGTACACCTCAGCACAGAGCCTAAATATATTGAATTTAGAGTCTAAGTTACAAGGAATGATCACATCTGAGTTCATTTTTTATCTGAAATACTAACTGAAAACAAACTTACCTGTCAGATCCTGCAGTTATTGATTCAGGATGGTGTGGCAATCCTGTCTATTTTCTCGGTGTTTTCACTGTTGTTTTCTCATAGCTGTAAACAATTCACCTATTGTTAGAATACAGGAAAATACAATATTTACAACAGCATTACTATTGATAGTGCCACTGTATTTTCAACAAAAAAACAAAATACAACTATATTTTCATTGATCGATTACCTCCATGTTACTAACCTGCTTACCATTTGATTATTAGTTACCTAACATACAAATAAATGCACAAGCACAGCTAATCCCACCACATATGTTTACTTTATTTGTATATACGCTCTATTGTGTGCCGTGCTGTGTATCACAACCGAGACAAGCGGATGTGATTTTCATTATAATAAACAGTCCGACTTGTAAATAATCATGACATGAATATAACGAGGTAACCAGTAAAAGACGTGTGGGAGAGTTACCTTTAGCTCGTCTGTGATGACAATTACATTCGGTCTAACAGACAGTTGTAACGTTAGTGTAATGGCTCGCGTTTTCTGGTGTTTATTTAGCAAACGAGCCAATGTTAGTGTAACTCAAAAATGCCACACAGAGTTAGCATTAGCTGCTGTGTGAAGACAGCCGATAAGTAAGAAAAGCTAGGACAGCACATTTGTCAGATTCATAAGCCTCGGGAGTCAGGATCATAATGAAGTTACGGTCTGAAGGTATTTAATCCATTCAAAACACAAACTTATTTAGAGACGTTGCTGTTAGCTAGTTAGCATCCCCGTTTTGGAAGCATGCTATTGTTATTTAGCATAATAACAAAGCATCACAAGATATTTCACATGGTCAGTGATGATGTCTAACCTTCTGAATGAAAAGAAAGCCGATTCTGGGTCTGTTTTATCCCGAGAGCAGTTCTTCGCTCTCGCGGCCGACTCTGGCTCGTCTTCCTCCGACGCCGGTCACACTCCTTTGGGTCTGCGGGCCTCGCTCGATAAAACGTTCTTTGTTTTTTTAATGTTTGCGGGAAGTTTGTGTCGGTGTCCGGGTTGTGCTGTAATGCTGTGCTGGAGGCCGTTCGGGGTTTTTTGTGTCTGCAGAGTCCATCTCAAAACTAACGCGAACTAATGCCGCTGACTGTCATGGCCGCCGCGCAGGAAAGTCCAAAACCAAGGAGACGAGAACGCGCACGATGTCACATCCGCCTCGATTTGGCGGGAAATCCGACCAGAATACTACTCAATGAAATGAGGCTACAGGCTTATAGAGGCAACCAAGTTGGATACTTAAAATGTCATCCCTCTCATCACAGCATTGACAGGCTGACTTCTGGGCAAATAAAAGCCTTATTTATTCTTAAAATCCTACACATAGCCCCTTTAAAGTTCTCATCCAGAAAAGGTTGGCTTGTCCCCTTCAGGTTGGTGGAGAGTTCCTGCCTCAAGTGGAGGAGTTTATGTGTCTTGGGGTATTGTTCACGAGTGAGGCAAAGATGGAATGGAAGGTTGACAGACAGATTGGCGTAGCTTCAGCAGTAATGCGGTCAATGTACCGGTCTGTCGTGGTAAAGAAGGAGCTGAGCTGTAAGGCGACGCTCTAGATTTACCGGTCAATCTACGATCCTACTCTCACCTATGGTCATGAGCTCTGGGTCATGACCAAAAAGAAAAGATCTTGGATAGAAGTGGCTGAAATGAGTTTCCTATTTGAACCAGTTTTTCAGCTGTTCAAGACACAAATACCTTTGGTTTCAAACCATTTTTTGACTTTGTAAAGTATTTGGACTCTTTTCAGCATATGTTACAACTTGTTGGGAAGTAGACATCACCACCAAGTTTTTTCCTAAACAAGCACCTGAGGACAACATTTGGAGCAACAATGACCACTGGTTAAAGATATGGAGGAGATGAAGAAATCTTTTGATTTCATGGCACAAGAAATAACTAATGTGGCTAAAGGTGCGCCGATCGATCGGTCGCCGATCATGATCGGCCAATCATGGCTATAAATAGTGTGATCGGTGCTCGGCAAAATGGCCGATCAGAAAAACCGATCATGCGCATGCGCAGAACAAGCGAGATTTGTTTAACGTTTATCCAAAGAAACTGGAAAACCTTTACTAAATAAAGGAGAAATATGTATTTACACTTATTTAAGTCCTGCAACGTTGAGAGCTACCTGTGGATTGGCAGAGATTCTTTAATGGTTTATACCCTAATCGATCCTGCCAAAAAACGCCTGAGGTGTCAATCAAACGCTCAGAGTGGTTTGAGTTTCAAAACATGCGCGCGGCACTTAGGAGCGATAAAATAAGGGAATACTCCGATCAAAATGACGAAACTGCACTCTTTGGGGATTTGTGGATGCAATAACATGTGTTAGGTGTGTTGTTCATCTTTAAATGACGAGATATCGTCTTCTGAACCATGAGCTTACGCTCCATATTTTATTGAATGTGCATTCAATATCACATCAATACAGGAAGTGTTCTACTTCTTTTTTTTTTACTCCAGCTTAACAACCTCACTGTGCATATGAGCACCTCTGCTGGTCACATTAGGTATTACAGTCAATTCAACCTCATATCAAGACACTCCCCTTTCTGTAAAGCTATGACCATACACATCACAATTTTATTTTATTTTATTTTTTAACTATCATATTAACCAGTTTGTCTTCGTAACATTAGTTCAACATGGTTTTTTACATAAGACAAAGCTCTTGTAAACATGAATTTCAAAAACATAAATCATATTTGCATCTTGTCTTATTTTGCCAATTTTTCTTTTTTTTTTTTTTTTTTTTTTAAACACATAACAGTAGAACTCAAAATATGCAGACTACAGATTTACAGATCAAGTCTAACTGGTTTCTTAATATGACGCTCCGATCTTCTTAATGTAGAGTGGCATCATTTGAGTTAGTCTGCACATATCCATCAATGTTCATCTTAGGCACTGTGTCTGCTTGTGACACAGCATTGTTTGTATCTGCATCATCACCATTTGTCTCATGAAAAGTCTCTTTGGTTTTCAGTAGATGACGACGGTTCCTTCTGAGCACATGTCCTTCCTCGGTTCTCACTTCATAGGATCTTGGGCTTACTTCTTGAAGAACAGTAGCTTTTCTGTTCCAAGCATCTTGATCTTGAATTCTCACTACGTCATCCTTTGCAAGTGGTTTAAGAGCTTTAGTTGATTTGTCAAAATAGTGTTTTTGTTTCCGTTTCATATTCTCCAGTTTTGTCTGTGTCTCCTCACTCTGTTTGATCTCTGTGTAGCAGGGTAATGTTGTGCGTAACTTGCGATTCATTAACAGTTCTGCTGGGGACAATCCACATTCGAGTGGAGCAGTCCTGTAGCTCAGTAGGGCTAAATAAGGATCTGACTTGCTGTTTGTGGACTTCTTCAGAAGCTGCTTGATGATATACATACCTTTTTCGGCCTTGCCGTTTGCTTGTGCATGCTGAGGACTGGATGTGATATGGTAAAATCCATACTGTTTTGCAAACTGCTGCCATTCCTTACAGTTATAACAGGGACCATTGTCACTAACCACAGTTTCTGGTATTCCATGTCTGGCAAAAATGAATTTTACATGAGTAATGACAGTGTTGGCGGTTGCACTTGTGAACAGAGCAATCTCAGGAAAGTTAGAGTAATAGGCTATTACCAACAAATAGTCTTTGCCATTACAATGAAACAAGTCTGTTCCTACTTTCTTCCAAGGTGCAGTCGGAAGATCGGGAATCAACATAGGCTCCCTTGCTTGTTTACTTTGGTACATCTTACAGGTTTCACATTGTCCATTCATGTTTTCAATGTCCTTGTTGATACCAGGCCAGTATACAGTGTCTCTAGCCCTCCTTTTGCACTTTTCGATTCCCAGGTGTCCTTCATGTATCCTTTGGAGTATGTCCACTCTCAGACTGCGGGGAATCACAATTCTATTGCCTCTCAATAGTAGTCCATTTGCAACACTTAGCTCTGATCTGATGTGGTAGTATTTTGAACAGGATCCTTTTGGCCAACCACTCTGATTGTGGTCCATCACTGTTTGTAGTTCTTCGTCTTCAACGGTTTCATTACTTATTTGTTTTGATTTATCATCAGACACTGGTAGAGACTGCACTATCATGTTCACATGGTCTTCTATTTCTTTTTCAGTAGAGCTCATCTGACTTAGCTCTGGCGCTCGTGGAAGTGCATCTGCTACGACTAAGTATTTGCCTGGAGTGTATATTAACTCAAAATCGTACCTTTGCAGTTTCATAATCAGGTGCTGAATCCTCGGCGACAACTCGCTCAGATTCTTTTTGATGATTGACACAAGGGGACGATGATTTGTCTCAACTGTAAAGGTGGGAAGGCCATAAACATAGCAGTGAAATATTTGTAGTCCATAAGCCAATCCAAGGCACTCTTTTTCGATTTGTGCATATTTGGTTTCAGTCTTAGTCATGGATCTAGAAGCATATGCAACTGGCTTCCAGCTTTCTCCTTCTGCTTGCAGTAATACCGCTCCCAAGCATCTGTCGAGATTTTCAGTCTTTTGGTCGAATCATAGTAGGCAAGTACTGGTGCAGTTGTCAGTGTGGTCTTCAGAATAAAAAAAACTCATTCGAGAAGACAATCTCAGCCTCCTCCTCCTCCGGCCCCCCTGCTGACAGCCCCTCCTCCTCTTCTTCCTCGTGGGATGCCTCGGACGAGGGGAAGGACAGAGTGCCAGCTTTGGCGCCCCCTCCAGCAGTGGGGCCTTATGCTGGATGCAGACTGGGCAGGTGTTAACGAACTCCCTGGTGTCTCTTAGCGTGGGCGCTTTGGACAGGTCGGTGGCCGAACAGGTATTGGATGCTGGTGGGAGTGTGTCCACCTCCCTGAGGCAGACCTGATGACAGGAGGGGCTCCACCCCAGGATGGACCCCGTAGACCAGTCTATGAGAGGGTTAAGGCGACGAAGCCAGGGGTAGCCGAGGATCACAGGAAGGTTAGGAGACCTCAGGACGTGAAACTGAATGGTCTCATAATGGGTGCCGGACAGGAGCATGGGGATGGGCGCGGTCTGATGGGTGACAGTCCCCAGGAGATGACCGTCTAGAGCGCTGGCCGGCACCGGGCTGGACAAAGGGGCCTGATCGATGCCAAGTTGGAGGGCCAGCTCCTCATCAATCAGGTTGACATCTGCCCCAGAGTCAATGAAGGCGGCGAGGGTATGAGAGCCCCCTGCCAACAGGAACTGGACGTGAAACAAAGGTCTCGAGTAAGGGGCAACGACCCGGGTCCGGCTTAGCACGATGCCCCTCTTCACTGCTGAACCCTCCCCTTTTACCGGACAGCGGGAAACGAAGTGTCCGGCCTGACCGCAGTAGAGGCAGAGATTCCCTCGGCGTCGTCTGTCACGCTCCTCTGGCGTCAGGCTGGTGCGCCCCACCTGCATAGGTTCCCCCTCCTCAGGGGTGGGTTCTGCGAGAGGGTCGGGGGCACCTGGCAACCCACGCAGGCGGGTGGACAGCCGACGCTCCACTCCCTCCCGGCGTAATTCCCCTCTCCTCGCCTGTATGCGCCTGTCCAGCCTGGACGTCAGCTCAATCAGTCCGTCGAGGGAAGCCGGGAGGTCGTACGAAGCCAGCTCATCCTTAATGTAGGGTGCCAGTCCATTGAGGAATGCATCACACTGGGCCGCTGAGTTCCAGTTGCTGAGTCGGGCCTGTGTGCGAAAGTCGATAGCGTAATCGGCTACTGTCCGATTCCCCTGCCTCTGGCTCATGAGTCCCCCACTGGCATCGGGACCCAGAGAAACGGGACCAAAAACCTTACGAAGCTCCTCTGAAAAGGCCTGGAATGAAGAGCAGGCTGGCGTGCCCCTCTCCCACTCTGCTGTTCCCCACTGACGTGCCCTGCCAGTGAGGTGGTTGATGGCGAAGGCAACCCTCGCTGCCTCAGAAGCGAAGGTATGGGGCTGCAGGGCAAACAGGATGGTGCAGTTGGTCAGAAACGGATTGCAGCTCTCTGGATCCCCAGAATAGCGCTCTGGCGCCCCCACCCGGGGCTCTGGTGCAGTACTGGCAGGAAAAGCCGGGGCTGGAACCGGCGGGGCTGGCGCCGAGGCGGCAACGGCTTGCTGAGACACGGTGGCCGCTAACTGTTGTACCTGGGTGGCTAGCGAAGTTAGCGCCCGCTCCAGAGCCGAAGCAGACTGTCGAGCCTCCGCCGCGTTGGAGGCTAGCTGGGCCTCGTGTTGTAGCAGCGCTCCCTCTACCCGAGCTAAGCAAGTCTGGGGAGAGGATGTGTCCGCTGGGTCCATATTTGGCCAGATTGTACTGTGACGGGGGTGGTTTGGACCCAAAAGCAGTACACAGGCGAATAGGTACAGTTGGTAATAACCTTTATTGCCACAACAGCAAACAGAGAGCAGAGCAGCAAGAGTCAATACAGCGTTCAGGTCTCTCTTCAGGCCGAAAGCCCGCACACAGTCTCTACAGCACGGGGAAGGGCTGAGGAACGAGTTCGGTTCCCCGGCCACGTGGAATGAGAGAGAGGAGCTTACTGTGGTCACCGAAGCCGTAGCGAGGAGTCCGCAGCCCGTAGAGTCCGCTGGCCGAGCGGAGGTACAGACGAGGGAAGAGCAGGACGATGCCACGGACGCCGAGGCAGAGCGCGTGGTCAGAGACGGAAGGCAGGTAGGTTTACCGGAAGGCAGGCGAGGAGAACAGGTCGGGGACAGACGAGGTCGGCAACAGGAGATCAGGCAGGAGAAGAACGCTGGAGAGTCGTGCATAATGCAGAGGAACAATCTGGCAAAGTGTGAGTGAACAGGTGAGTCTTACATACCGGGCTGATTGGCAGATAAGCCGCAGCCGCCGCAGCGGGTGAACGAGGAGGGGTGAACTGGTGGGAGTGGCTGGCAGGTAGAGAGGGGCCGAGGTGAGAGAATACTGGGGCAGTGGAGTAAGAGGAGAGCCCAGGAAGATGAAACTGTGACAATCATCTACATAACAACGGACTCCTTCCAGACCCTCTAACATATTGTCCATGGCACGATGAAAGATCTCAGAAGCTGAGATTATTCCAAATGGCATTCTGAGGAATCTATACCTGCCATAAGGTGTGTTGAATGTGCAGTACCGTGAGCTTTTGTCATCCAACTTTATTTGACAGAATCCTTGTGCTGCATCCAGTTTGGTGAAGTATTTGGCTCCAGCCATCTCACTTGCAATCTCCTCACGCTTTGGTATCTGGTAGTGCTCACGTTTTATGTTTTGGTTTAAATCACCAGGGTCCATGCATATTCTCAGTTCTTTGTTTTTGCTCTTTTTGTCCACACAGACCATTGAGTTTACCCACTCTGTTGGTTCCTCCACTTTTGTGATGACTTGTAGCTGACACATTCTGTCCAGTTCCTTTTTTAGATGTTCACGAAGTGGAGCTGGAACTCTCCTTGTTGCATGTATTATAGGTTTTGCGTCCTCTTTCAGCTGAATCTTGTAGGTATAGGGTAAGCATCCCAATCCTTCGAAGACGTCACCATATTGCTGTACAATGGAGTCAACTGTGTGTGTATTTACTGCTTCAGGATAGTTGACATAGTACACTCTCTTTACTAGGTTTAACTTCTTCGAGGCGGCACCACCCAGCAGTGATTCACGACCTTCAGGTACAACAGAGAACAATACATAATACTCTTTGTTCTTTGCAGTCACTTTGAGTATGCACTGACCTTTGTTTTCTATGTCTTTTCCGTTGTAGTCTTTTAGTGGCACTCTTTTGTTGACTATTTTAGGCTTTACCTTCATTGCTTTGATCTCAGTCATGCTGATCAGGTATTAAGGTATCAAGTATTGCAGTCCAAATGTCTTCATTGTCTGAGTGTTTATCACTTTCCTTTATGTTTCTGGGCTCATTTTTATTGTTACATGACACCATGCCAACAAAGAAAGTTTCACTCAGGTCAGTTTCCTCGACAAGCCGCACTGATTTGGGCTTGGTTTTGGATAGACATTGTTTTGCAAAATGATTTTTTCCATTACATTTTGAGCATTTCTTGCCATATGCTGGGCATTGTCTGGGCTCATGTTTGTTACCACATCGTTTGCAGGAATATTTTTTATCATTTGTGCTTGTCTTTTGTGTCATATCTCTTTTGATTTTGTTTTTGACCATTGCTACTCTTGCATTGTCGTTGACACTGACGCTTGGTTCATTAAATGTTTTTGCATGCTGCTGGGCTAACTCGGTTGCATGGCACATTCTCTCCACCAAAGTCAATTTAGCCTCCCTAAGCAGCCTTTCCCTTGTCCGCTTATCATGGATGCCGTACACTATTTGGTCGCGGATCATAGAGTCTTTCAGATTTCCAAACTCGCATGACTGCACTTTTAGCTTTAGATCAGTCACATAGCTATCAAAAGTTTCATTGGGTTGTTGCACTCGCGACCTGAACACATACCGCTCATATACGGTGTTTTTCTGCGGCGAACAATGTGCATTAAACTTTGTCATACTTTTGTCTGTCATCAGCTTCTACAAATTCAAACGTGTTGAAGACTTCAATAGTTTGGGGACCAGCTACGGTAAGTAGCAACGCTATTTTCCTGGCATCGGATTTCGAGTCCAGTCCCAAGGCAGCCATGTACAGCTCAAACTGCTGCTTGAAAGACCGCCAATTGCTGTCCACATTACCGACCAGTTTCAGTCCCTCCGGTGGCCTCAGCGTCTCCATCTTGAATAAAAACTGATGCGGGATAAAGCTTTCACTCCTGGTACCATGTGTTGTTCATCTTTAAATGACGAGACATCGTCTTGTGAACCATGAGCTTACGCTCCATATTTTATTGAATGTGCATTCAATATCACATCAATACAGGAAGTGTTCTACTTCTTTTTTTTTACTCCAGCTTAACAACCTCACTGTGCATATGAGCACCTCTGCTGGTCACATTAGGTATTACAGTCAATTCAACCTCATATCAAGACATTAGGTAGATATTTTTACTGTATTTGATTCTCTGAATACTTGCTAACAGAACAGGACCGTGTTTGTTGGATTATTTTGTATGTTTGAGCCACAGGAAGACTTCAGAGGTGAGAAGCGCCAGTAAGTTTCGGTTTCGATTTGTTTGTTTTTTTCGAAAGAAGCTTTAAGTGTTCGTAATGTTGATGCTGTGTCTAGAAAAGGTTTACATTGCTAAAAAGATAAGAATCTAAGCTTTCCAATGATGTGCTGCATGTGTACGGAGCGGTTGTCTAAAACCGAGAAATGAATAAGTGACGATGGCCGCTGGAATGGTAACAGGTTAATTCAGTGGTTCATTTTTGTTTTATAGCATTCTTAATTTAGCCCTTAAATACACATTTAATGTGATCGGTATCGGCTGTGATTGGTATCGGCCGATCACAATTTCGGTGATCGGTAATCGGCCTCATAAATCCTGCTCGGAGCATCTCTAAATGTGGCAAAACAACGGGGGGGGGGGGGGCTACAGGAAGTATTGAATGACGTCAAACTATGACTAAAGGCCTTGATACAAGAAAAGGACAAAAAATGGAACAACTGGAAAGAAGGATTGATTATTTGGAGCAGTATTCAAGGATGGATGACCTCCTGATATCGGGGCTTGAAATACATCGCACATTGCACAGGCCGCAGCCAGTGACATGGGAGATGACAGTAGGCTAACTCCTGCTCTAAATCCAGATTCTTCTTCACTTGAAGATCAGGTAATAAAGTTCTTAAACAGCAAAGGCATCACTATAGACAGTAAAGACACTGTTGCCTGCCACTTGCTCTGCCTCAAAAATGCAGTAAAAAGCCAAACATTATTAGGAAGCATAAAATGGAGGTGCTGAGAAATGCCAAAAAATTGAAGGGCACAAATGTATATGTAAATGAGCACCTTACAAAAAGAAATTCTGAGATTGCAAGACAAGCTAGGATCCTGAGAAGAGAGAAAATACATGATACTTGGACAAGAAACTGCAAAGTACTGATAAAGCTGAATGGAACCCCGGAGCAGGCAAAAGTGATAGTCATTAAAGATATCAAAGAACTTGAACGAGACAAATGACACATTTATGTTGGGGATTAACAGTGATGGCAAGATGAAGGCAACCCACATCATGTATGGAAGATACAAAAACAAGACCTATGATAAATCTAGATGGACCAAATTCCTCAAATATTAATACAGTAAGAACTGAAACTGGTAACTCTAATTATGAAAGTTTACAGTTGCAAATGTTTGACTACACAGAGTATAAAATAACAGGATATTCAAAATGACATTGATCCAGAGAATAATTTTTACAGTACAAAATTATTGTGAATATACTGAAGGCCAGTTTGAGAGCAATGTGATTACAAAAGATAAATTATCTGTTATACATTTCAGTTGCAGAAGTCTAAACTCAAATTTATCTAAGATTATACACTAGTTGAGACAAAAAACTAATTTACTGCAATAGCAATCTCTGAGACTTGGCTACATGAGGAACAATATCCTATGTTTCAAACTGAAGGATATAACATGTTCTTAAAATTTAGAGATTGTCAAAAAGGTGCCTTATATATTGATCAAAACTTTAGAAGTAAATTAGTGAGTAACATGACATTTGTTATTGATAAAATTATGGAGTGTGTTACCGTGGAAATAGAGATGGAAAAGTCAAAGAATGTAATAATCAGCTATATATATAGGAAACCAGGATCCTGTATTGAAAAATTTAGAGAAAAAATAACTTATGTATGATGGCATAAGCAACAGAAAAATGTGTTTTGTTTGTGGGGATTTTAATATTGATAAAAAATAGAACAGAGGTAGCTGAACAAATATATAAAACTTATAAGAATAAATTAATAAGTATTATGAAAACTAGCAAAAGAAATTATATATAGTGAAATACTGGAAGAAAAAAATTTCTAATTACGGACCAATTTCCCTTTTATCTCAATTTTCTAAAATACTGGAAAAAATATTTCATAAAAGATTATATGATTTTATTGTAAAATATAATATTCTCTGTGAACAACAATATGGGTTCAGACCTGATAGAACTACTACTCTGGCACTTGTTGATCTTGTGGAAAAAATATCTGACAAATATCTAACAAACAATATGCTGTAGGTATGTTCTTAGATCTAACCAAAGCTTTCGATACTGTCAATCATGAATTATTACTTAAAAAACTGTGTAGATATGGGATCAGGGGTGTTGCTCTCTCTTGGATCAAAAGTTTCTTAGAGAACAGATCACAGTATGTCCACATTGTCAACACTGATTCACAGTTGCTGACAGTGACCACTGGTCTCCCGCAGGGGTCAGTGTTGGGTCCTTTATTATTTATTCTTTATATTAATGATCACTTTTGGTAAAGATTTAAAAACATTAATGGATACAAGAATTAAATATATTAAAGTGTTGGTTTGACTCAAATAAATTAACCACGAATTTAAATAAAACTAAATTTATTATATTTAAAAATCGTGCTGTCAATGTGGACACAAATCTCAAAATAAATGATACAGAAATTGAATGAGAGAGTGAGATAAAATTTCTTGGGGTAATAATAGAAAAAAGTTAAGTTGGAAACCACATATTGATTATATTAGGGCAAAGCTGTCCAAATCATTAGCAGTTTTGTACAAAGTTAAAGAGTTTTTAAATCAAAAAACTCTATATCTCTTGTACTGCTCCTTAGTTCAGCCTTACATAATGTACTGTAAGTGTGGGGAAACAACTACAAAACTAATTTAAACCCTTTATCCATAATTCAAAAGAGAGCAATACAAATTATAAATAATGCAGCTTACAGAGAGCATACAACCATTAAAATTTTGAGATTTAGTTGATTTTAAAATTGCGCAATTCATGTTTAAAGTGAAGAATAATTTGTTGCCAATACATATTCAGGGCCTGTTTCAGATCAGAGATAGTGTTTATGATCTTAGAGGGTATAATATGTTTAGAAAACCAAAAGTAAGAACAAATATAAAACAACATTATATTTCCTTTGTTGGGGTTAATATATGGAACAAATTAGAACAGGAGCTAAAAGACTGTTCTACATTAATTAAGTTTAAAAACATTTAAGACAGATGTGATTAAACATTATGAATCATGTGAATGTAATTAACAACAGCAAAATAGTTAATGACTGTATTCATTTTCCTTATTCCTTATTCCTTATTTCTCATTATTGTAAACTGTTTATTTTTTAAATTCTTGTTTTCTTTATTTTCTTAAATCCTATTATTGTATGTAGTACCTAAGGTAAAGGCAGCTATCTTTATTTCCAATTCAATGTAAAATGTTTTGGGGGGTGGCGTTATGAGCTTATGCTTCTGCCTCAACCCTTTTCAGACTGTCTTTAAGTTTTTGTCAACAAAGATGTCTGAATAAAGCTAAAACTGAGATCATCAGCTTTCAGCCCTCGGGAAGAAAAGCTTCAGTGTCTCTAGAACCGTGATGAACTAGATGACTTGTCATCGACAACGTTGCAAAAAACTGCCTAAAATGCCTTTTACAATGGCATTTAACAGCCCCTAATAACTGAAACTGGGGGCAGTGTGCACTCAAACAACAGCTAAACAAAGGAGACAGAAGCAGAGCTGTTAATTCTAACGCTCACTTGGTGAACCTCCTCCATCTGCTCACGTCAATGAAAGGCAATAATTCAACTGTGACTTTATCAGATCAAAGTCCTTGATAAACTATCCTTTCTATTTTTTTATTTTTCTATATCAAAATGTTTATTTGACAGGAGCAAAAAGTGTATGGATTTAATGCCACAAACATTTTTTAATAAGACAAATTATTATCCTTCCTCCTGTGGTTCTCCCTAAAATTTCTCTTCTTTCCCATGGCTGGGTTTTTTTCTTTAGTTTTTCCTCCTCCTGATGGAGAGTTTAAGTCAGGGGTGCCCATAGTAGGGCCCCACCAAGGGGTTTGATTTGGCCCACTAGGGGTCGTCATGTTTTGTCACTGAAGTTGCATACTGACTACTGATTTAGGTACCCACCCCCTACTGGTCTGGCAGATGTACTACATTGTTTTGGGTGGCTTCTTATGAAAGTGCATTATGTTGTAACGTTCTGTAATGTTCAATCTTGTCAACATGACTTGGCAATGGCATAACTGATGTGTATTCCTGAGCAGCATTCTTCAGAACAAAATGCATTATAGACAGTGGCAAACAGACAAAGGGCATTTTAAACAAACCTGGGAGGAAGAGTATTTCTTTTCATTACATACAAAAGAGTGTTGCGTTTTCCCCATGGCCCACTAATACATTTCTGTTTGGGACAGGGAGGTGTTGTCTAGTACAGCCTTTCAATTCGCTGCCTGTGAATGAACAGTTTTGTTGTTTGCTATGAGTGGTGAAAGTAACAAAAATTAATCCAAGTGAATGTGATAACAGTCCATGTGCTTTAAAGGGGACATATTATTCCTTTTTTTTTTACATTTAATACACATCCTTGAGGTCTAAATAAAATGTATGAGACATACTTGAGTCTGAAAACCTCATGGATTACGCCCCACTGGCCTCTTTTGTAACCCTCTTTTTGAGTACCTGAAATGCTCGGTTTTGGCTGCCTGGCCCTTTTAATTCTCAAGCACTGCCCCCTTCATGCGTATTTACTGTTGTTCCTACTCAGTCACAATATTAGTTCCCTGTTATTTAGTGCGGTAAAATAACTTTTAGTGCAGATTAAATTAAGAGTTTGACACTGAGCAGAAAGTTGGTCTAAAGAAGAAGCAAAGACGCGACTTGTCACAGAGGTTTGTTTATTTTAAGTTGAATTTTCGTCTTTAGCAATTAAGTCTGATAAGATCACATAGTTAGAGCACAGCAAGTGACTTAAGAGAGTTCATATTTTTTAAGTAAAGCTCTATAGCATCGTGTATTATTGCATTGTAAAGACATCCAAGCAGACACTCGAGTACACACCAAAGTGTTTTTTCATTTATAATAAGAATAGAATTGTTATTACCAGCCCACAGAGCAGTCTTAACGTGACCAAATTAGTCTGATAAATTTATTCTTTTATGTCTGTATGTGTGAAACATGTTTAATAAATCTATGTGTTATTCTCATCTAACAGATAAACATGAAGTGTGCAAGATGTTTTCCACAGAAGGCAGGGATTCAAGGTGAACGTATCTCTAATCACTAGTCTTTTCTCCAAATATACTACCACATAAATTATTCTAGAATTATAGAAATACAACAGCCTTACCCCCAGTGGCGGGCCGTGCATTTCACGCTTAGGCCTTCAGTGACGTCCCACTTACACATTACAACATCATCTCAATACAGGCTAGTCAAGCAACACTTAATTTCAGGAGCATTTAAAACCAATAAGCATGCATTCACAATTAAGAGTAGGAAACTAAATTCACAGATACTGTCAAAAATAAAAAATAAATAGGCGATTTAAAGATGCCAAACAAAATGCCACCAATTTGCAGTGTTTCTCAGAAGCTGAGAGCCACGGGTACCGTTCATAGTTGCTCGTCTGGAAATGACGGACAAACCCTTTTCCTTGCTGGGACAATATCAAGCTTTTCGTGAAAGGCCTGTCTTGAAAATAGCGTGGAAAGTGTATCTGCAACCAGATCAATGTCTTCTCCTCCTTCGGCCATTATGGGTTAAAAATACAGCGATAGCTGTTTGATCTCCGGGTTTAGTTCGAGCTTTCAGGCTCTAGTAAGTGCTTATCCAATAACAGGACGCGTACATGTCCAGTTCAATGTAAAACCTTCTAGCTGGCCTTGGTCTGCAGAATCGAGATCTGATTGGCTATTGCAACTGACTGTGTCCGTTCACTTACAGTGCACATGGGCCTGCTCTGTTGATTCTGAAGGTCTCAGGCAAATAAAATTTGCCTGACAACACAAGCTAGCTGAAATATAATTGGATAAAAACTCTACCATAATAAACAACATTGGAAGCCACTCAACTAAGTGGATATAATATGACATAAAGAGAACAGAGAATCAAGAATAATTTTGTTTCCATATTTATGAAAATAAAATAAATGTACTTTTCTGAGCATGTTTAGGCCAGCAGAGAAGGCCTTGCTGGCCCTGATGGCCCCCTGACTTGCAAAAGAGTAGTATAACCAACTTATGAAGAATTAACAGGTTTTTGACCCGGCTACATTTATAAAGCAAATTTTGCGTGCAGGTGTGTGTCCGCCTGGTTTTATAAATCTGAATATTTTTGTATGTATAGGACTTTGCGGTGCTGCGGTACATAAACTTTTAGTCAGGATTCCACGCACAGTTTTATAAATGAGCTCCCTGTGTGTTGTGTGTTCTCACGTAATGTGTTTGACAGCTTTCACCTCTAACAAGCTTTTATGTTTAAAATTATCAGTCATGAATGCAAGAAATTCATAAGGAACAAAAATATCAATATTATTAAATAATACAAGCAAACAGTCTGTGAACTTTTATAATGAGACAACTGAAAAAAAAAATCCACAAAGCATTCTTTGTATTCTATATAAAAGCTTGACAGAACCTAACTTATAAGCACTATTGGTTTTTGCACATTGTGCTTCTCTTTTGCAGACACTTGAGCTGGAGGGCTGATGTGATACTTTGGCCCCTTTGAAGATGGAGGCAGTTGTGTTGGGTTCAGCGCTGCTTTGGCTGTGACTCTCCTCTGGTCTCTCCCAAGGTCTCTCCTCTAGTCTTTCCTCTGGTCTCTCTCCTATGGTGTCTCTCCTCTGGTCTCTCCTCCAATCTCTCCTCTAGTCTCTTATCTGGTCTCTCCTCTGGTCTGGAGGAGCAAAGTCAAAATCTGCAGCAAAAGACAAAATATCTTTAGGGTACTAATTGTCTCTTCCAACACCTCACTGTTAATGTAATTATTTTATGATAAAATAATTATTATATTGTAGCTCCATTACAATATGATGTAGAAATACATGAGAGATATGTTGAATAAAAGCAAGTTGATTTACTGATGGTTGGCTCAGCTCTCAATGACTGTGATGTGCTGTTGCTCTCAGCGCTGATGTTTTTTTTCTGTAGATGAACAGACCTTTATGGACATGAGGGTTGCCAGGAAGTGTGTGGAAAAACAATGACCACCATTTATCAAATCTGCACAATATGTTCAAATATTAGTCTTTGTTATACTCTTGACCAACCTGACAGAGGAAGCAACTGTCCAGTAGAACGGTTATTTTTTTCTTCAAAGCCACTGTTCTGTGATGTCCTCTCTTTTATCCTTAAAAGTCTAATGCAAACAAACATAAATAGTATGGACACAAAGATAGACAGGTAAGGTAAGTTTTCTGGTGTGTTGCAGGTAAACTTGTAGACTACTAGACTACTATATGTTTGGCTGCTTATATATAACAGCATGTGTTTTCTGGCCATTAGATAAACTAAATCCAGCTTTTCCATAGTTTGGCTCTGACAAGTGTGCAATAAACCTGCCTTGTAAATAATGTAACCATATACATACAGTCTAACCTACAAGGCAACAACCAAAATATGTTTATTTAGACTAAAACAAGGAATGCTACAGAGATTACCCGTTGCCAACATTTAACAGTCTGAAAGGTAGCCTGCTAAAGCAGGGGGTAAAATTGCATATAAGAAAACGATACATTTATCTAATAATGCAGCTGGTTTAATGCCTCATTAGTGTTTCAAAATACCTTAACAAACTGTAGTATCGCAAACCTCTGATGTCGTTATGGAGCTAAGCAAGTAGAAAGTAGCTAAAGTTGCAAACTAGCTAGAGTTGAGCTGAGCTAATAGTCAAAGAAAATATGAGCCATTATGTCTATATCTATTATTAGCTCCGGATTATTACATAAATAATACTAATAGATAGATCACCTTTTATTGTCTCATAGGAAAATTTGTTTCCACAGTCACAACATGTAACATAGCATACAACATAAACAAGAAAAACAAAACACCAACCTAAACAATGAGCATAAACCATACATAAAATAATACTTGCACATACACATTGTCACAGAGTCATGGATTGTTCAATGCAGCAATGGTGGAGGGGACAAAACTCTTACTAAAACGTGCCCGCCTCCACCTGAGTGGTCTATACCTCCGACCTGATGGCAGCATTGCGAAGTGTGAATGGAGGGGGTGTTCTGAGTCAACTTATTTCTCTCTTGTCAGCAGCATGGGCAGTCCTAGTTAAACCCTCTTAGTAAAAGTGTCTGAGCAGTCCTAATGCCAGTGGCGGGCCGTGCATTTCACGTTTAGGCCTTCAGTGACATACCACTCATAGTTGCTCGTCTGGAAATGATGGACAAACCCTTTTCCTTTCCAGGCTAGCTAGCCGTTGTGAAACACCTTAGTACACCATGGGACACCGTGGAACACCGTGAAAACTAAAATAAAGACAAATACGATGTTTCAAACTCACATAAATCACACATTTCCATTGTAACAAGGCTATAACAGCGTTACAAATAAACTTTACCGTGTGTGCCTGTTTGACCAGTAGTCTTTATCACTGTTTTTCGTATTTCTCTGACTTCTCTCGTGTCTTTTATCTCCCGCTACTGCTCAAATAGACTTCCAGTTCGCAAGATCACGTGACTCATTAAAAGTATAATTTCTAATTAAGCACAGGTAATTTTACCAATAAAATAAACACTTTAAGGTATAAAGCCATGTTACACATTACTATGAAATGATTGTGCAATTATTAACCATAATTAACCAAAAAGAAATCTCGTAGCATATTTGCACTTCCTGTTGTCATGGTAACATATATACAGTTCATTATAGCGTCAGCTACACCAATCACAGGACGCGTACACGTCCAGTTCAACGTAAGACCTTCTAGCTGGCCCTGGTCTGCAGAATCGTGATGTGATTGGCTATTGTAACTGACTGTGTCCGTTCACTTACAGTGCACAGGGGCCTGCTCTGTTGATTCTGAAGGTCTCACGCAAAGGAAATGTGCCTGACAACACAAGCTAGCTGAAATATAATTGGATAAAAACTCTACCATGATAAACAACATTGGAAGCCACTCAACTAAGTGGATATAATATGACATAAAGAGAACAGAGAATAGAGAATAATTTTGTTTACATATTTAAAATAAAATAAAATAAATGTACTTTTCTGAGCATGTTTAGGCCAGCAGAGAAGGCCTTGCTGACGGCCCACCTTGGAGGCAGGAGGCTTTTTAGACATTTCTGTTGCTCTGGGTTGCACACAACAGCAGTACTATTCAAACAGACCACTGTAGCAGACAGACAGCTGGATGTTGTCTCCTCTGACTCGCCTGCTCCACTCCTCCATGGTGCGTCTTTATGAACTGTTATGCAACAGATTTGCGGAACTCGAAAACCACATGTTTGGATAATACATGGATGTATAATAAGAGCAGGATAAGGCACTGCCCCTTTCCCCTGCCCTTGATTAGTGGCCACTTGAGGTATTGCAACGAAAAAAATCGCAATCTAAAAAAAAAACCTGGCATTTGGCTGACAGGACACTTACAATTGTCAAAATGGTCGGATTTTTTAGTGTGTCTATTTTCATATCCTGGACTTTTTTTCTGTTAAAAATCTGTTTAAATTCCATAACAAATAACTTTTAATGTTTATGGCGTCCCCTCTCAAGCACACCTTCGAGCCCATCGGTCAGAATGGATCACATAGCGAGTAAAAGACTGCATTTGTGAGTGACGTTGTGTGCCTGCTCTATGGGCCGCATAAAGCGGAAATAACGCAGAAGCCAAAAACTTTTTGGGCGTGCTGTGCCAGCGAGCAATGTCCTTCAAAAATAGTGGGCGGATATTCTTTTTTTGTTCTCAGGGCTTGACATTAACACCCGCCAACCCGCCAAATGCAGGTAAATTTAGGCTGTGGCGGGTAATGCCGTGTCTCCAACTAGCCACTGTGGCTAGTTCGACTCGATACAAATAAATGTATAATTGTAGTCCTCTCAAATGTGCTTACTACTGTATATGCTGTGCAACTCATTGATACAACACTACAACTCTTATGAGCACCCAGTGTAGAGCGCGCGTTGAGCCCACTCTAGTTGCCGGAAGTCCGTTCGCGCCACTGGGAGAAAAAATGTGGAGACATATGGCAGGAGAAAGACGCTAGAGGAAGATGTTCAAAATCAAGACGATAAGCCAGAAGCTAAGAAAAAGAAAAGACAATTTAATTATAAATGGAAAGAAAAGCAAGATGATTTATTCACAGGTCACCTACTGTATATTAAATTAATATTTAAATGTTGGATTTTTTTAATGATTTTGAACATGTTATTTACAAACTTAATTTTGGCTAGTTAAAACATCCAATGGTTAATAACTTTTAAAAACCAAAAAAGTTAATTCAAGCCCTGCCTGTTCTTATAATACATCCATGAGATAGTATTGATACTTGCAGCACCCAAACTGAAAGATTTCTTAGCAGTCCCTGAACAGATCAATCTAAATTTTTATGAGACAGTAGTCACCCCAAATACACAAATACATGAACCCAAATACAATAAAATTAGCTTTTGCATAATATGGCCACTTTAAAGCGTAAGTACAACAATTAGCGTCTTTAAATGCATGAACCAAAAGTAAAAGAATTTCGTCGACGTGAAATGATAAACATTGTTATGAACTGTCAGTTAACATAAACTTTCATCTGTTAGTTTATCAAATCACATGCACTTTTATCACATCCAGTTTTATCAATTTACATGCTTGTTAACTTTTTTTTTTTAAATATATGCCTTATCCAGTTTTATCAATTTACATAAAGGGCTGTACAAACTACAAGATGACACACTCTCCATCAGGATAAGATGAAGAGAAAAATAAACACGACCTTCAATGCATTAGAAGTAGCCACCTGCTCTACGACCTGAGCCACTGCGTCCCACTATAGTAAATAAATAAATAAATAAATAACAATAAGTAAAGATTGTCAACCATTTCACATGGGGTCAGTGTGTCTCTGTTTGGTTTGGTCCATTAGGTGTTCTACTACTCGACTGGGATCTTTGAGAGGGCAGGGGTGTCCCAGCCAGTCTACGCCACTATCGGGACAGGAGTGGTCAACACTACCTTCACTGTCGTCTCTGTAAGTCACAAATGTCACATTCCTACAGACAGTAAAGCCTAGTGCCTCCAAATCTGCTGGCTGTAAATATGTGGTAAGACATTGTGCAAACATTGTGCAAAATATTTCTATTAAAGTTCTTTGAGCTGTTGCAAATATAAGTTCTGAACTAAAGGAGCTGCATCCTGTTCAGTGACATGGTATTTACGTTACATTACTATTTGAACAGTGTGCATAGATGTTTTTGCTCTTTATGTTGCAGACAAAAGGTAACTAAATTGGCTGCGTATAAAAAGAATTACTTCTTTACAGAGCTACAATTTCAAATTTTTCCAATTTTTCAAACTGACCCCCAATTCACACAAACTCAACAGCAGCGCAGAATGACACAGTCATGTCACTCGCTGTGCCATTCCGCTCAAGATGGGTTTGAGTTCTATTTTCAGAGTGGCTCAGCGTCCATCTACCGAGCTACAGTCTGGGAAACACAGGAAATAGGCACATAATACACTTAACATACACATACACTAGCCACTTTTGCTTCTCTCTTCCCACAACATGTCTTAAACCAGGAAAAGAAAGGTCAGGGTTTGCCTTCTACTTGGCGATGTTTGTACATAGAAAGATACAAGATAATTCTGATTATACTTCTTATAAGCACAGTTTGGGTAGTCTGTGTTGTCTGATCACTGAGTCGTAGCAAACAAGTGTAAATAGACCATAATTCTTATTTGTATTTAAGATTAGTACAATGTAGTGCAACAAACAGAATCTGGTATTTGAACCAGCAAATATATACATAAATATATGATCAAGTTGGCAAAACAGAGACTTCTTTGGTGTACAGCCTATATGTCTTTAATAAAACAGTTCCAAAAGAAGGAAACTCAAAAGTTTAAATGCTGCACTTGTCAAGTGACCAGGACAAATAGGAGCTGAGCAGTCAGCGTTCTCAGGAAAACCTGTCATTTTTTTAACAGTGTGTGTGATTGATCTGATCTCTCCTGTCTTCTACAGCTGTTTGTGGTGGAGCGAATGGGCAGGAGACCCCTGTACCTCATTGGTCTGATGGGAATGGCAGTATCAGCTATGTTTCTCACTATCGCCATGGCATTGTTGGTTAGTTCTTTTACTACACACAAGATGTATATTAAATAAACTCAAGGATATAGATTTAGAGGATGTAGAGGTCAAATCCAGAAGTGATGACATGATTTCACCTGCCCTGTTCTTATTTAAACCAGGGGTCCCCAACCTTTTTTTCCACCACAGACCACATACGTGTATGGCATTTTATTCGTGGCCACGAAGTGGTGACGGGGTGAACTTTTGTCACTTGCAATTAACATTTTTCAACATTTAATTACTACACTTCATATAATACAGTGGTCCCTGGGTTACGTTCCAAAAATAACCTGCAATAGGCGAAATCCGCAAAGTAGTCAGCTTTATTTTTTTACAATTATTATATATGTTTTAAGGCTGTAAAACCCCTCACCACACACTTTATACACTTTTCTCAGACAGGCATTAACATTTTTTCACATTTCTCTCTTGTTTAAACACTCTCAAAGTTCAAACCTTAGCATCTTCATCTGCCTTTTGGGTGTGACCGCAGGTGCCTTTGTCGGTGCAGAACGTTTCGTCGACATTGTGGGTTTTGTTGGGGAGAAAACTTGCAAACATACAGCACTTCAGAGTCACACTGCTAGAGATTGAACATTTATGTAAATTTGGCAAGCCGAACGCATTCTGTACTGTACAGGAGACACGGCACGGAGGAGATTGATTGTCAATGGTCTACAGTCCCTTAGCCAATCAGGACGCAAAACACAATGCACGAGTTCTCCCTTAGCCAATCAGGACGCAGAACACAATGTACGTTCAAACGCTGTAAAAAAAAAAAAAAAAAAAAAGTTCGTTGAGCAGGTGAAATATGTCATATAAGCACATGCCTACTTAATATGCTGCAATTGATGACTTTTGAAAAAAAACAAACAAATAAAAAACCATGAATGAGCATGAATGAAGCAGCAATCAAAATAACTCAGTATCTCTGGCCAGTGTTCGCCAACTAGAATGTCATCTCATTTTAGACTCTATGTTCTGAGTTCATCTTATCATGGAGCTACTCAAATGCATGCTTACTGATCATGTGGTTTATTGATAGCATTCAAAACAATACATGAAATACATGAAAGATCGCAATCGTCTGTAAAATGAAAACTCAAATAAAATACAGATTTCCTTTTTAAGCGGACCAGCAGCACATGAGCCACGGACGTTGGGGACCCCTGATTTAAACCCTGTGAACACAGTTCACACTGTCTCTCTAACCTTTTGTCACAGTTCTTATAAGGACCCAAAAAAGAGAGCACAGCAGGTGAGTCTCAAAAAAAGGTTTAATGTAAGAGTAGACGGATGTAATAGTTGTAATCTTGACAAAGAGGAGCAGGCGAGCAGGCAGGCAGGCAGAGACGAAGGCAGAGAAACGGAACCAGGAGCAGGTAGGCAGACTGGCAGACGGCACCTGGACACAGGAGAAGGTAAGTACAAAAAAGTACAAAAATACCAAGACAAAGTTGGACCAATTGTTCACTGACTAGTGGTAGCAACAACGAACTGGCGAGGAGTGAATAAATGACCTGGCTTCTTGTACTGCAATTGATGAAGGTTGAATTGGAGACAGGTGTGCCATCTGCCAAGGTCAGGTCACGCCCACTTCACGCCCAGGTAAGGTGGAGACAAACACACAGAAGGGAGGGGAAACATACAGAAGGGAGGAAGGCACCAAAAACCAGGAATGGATCCTGACACCTTTGGGTAAAAAGGGGACAGGATACAAGAAAATGCATTCTCTGTTACAGGGAGAGGGACTGGGACAGACTTTTATTTACATATGTTTAATGCTCATTCTGTCAATAATAGAATAAGCATTGTTGCTTCATTACCAGTGTTATAACGACTTGCACAAAACCTATGTAAAATGTGCCCTTTAGGACCAGCTCACTTGGATGTCCTATATCAGCATTGCAGCCATCTTCAGTTTTGTGGCCTTCTTCGAAATTGGCCCTGGGCCCATCCCTTGGTTCATTGTTGCTGAACTCTTTAGCCAGGGGCCCCGTCCTGCTGCCATAGCAGTTTCTGGATTCTCCAACTGGTCTGCCAACTTCCTAGTAGGAATGTGCTTCCAGTACATAGAGGTAAGACCCAATGCTTGGCTTGGGCAAACTCTATATTCACACAGGTCCACTTCATTACAACATGTCAAATACTATTCAGCATTTAACAAATAAGTGAAAACAGTCTTAGGTGTAGTATAGCCTTCCTATAGTGTATGAAACTAAGATGTCCACTGGCCTGCGTTTTGGGCTTTATTACAGCATGTAGAGATGGGTCTGTGTGGTTGAGGACATACATACACTAACAATATTGTTACATAACAACACTGATGCAAAGATGTCCCCTTTTTCCACACTCTATTCTTCTTTTTTCAAAGCATACATTGTTGACCATTGAGTAGTAGCCAACAATTTATTGCAGATTCTAATAATTACACAGCATTTGCAGAGTTTAGCCAGGTTTTCCAATTTATTTTTTTTAGGATTAGGATTTTTCTGATTAAGGAACAGAAGTTAAGCTGCTGAAGGGCTGTGCCTGTGCCCTTCAGGACCAGCTCACTTGGTTTAGACGTTACACTGCATGAGTCTGAGTGTAATGTCTATTTGGTATTATGGGGAGCAGTTTGGATTGTTGCTAAATACGTTAAAATGATCTTTTAATTAATGTCTAAAGTATTTATCACTTGCACTTACACTTTATCTCTTGCAGCAACTGTGTGGTCCCTACGTCTTCATCATCTTTACTGTGCTTCTGTTGGGCTTCTTCGTGTTCACATACTTCAAGGTCCCTGAGACGAAGGGCCGCACCTTTGAGGAGATTGCAGCGGGCTTCTGTCAGCAAGGCAGTGGTGACAAATACTCTGCTCCTGAAGAGTTCAACACTCTAAGAGGGGAAGATCTGAACCTGTGAAGACTGCCTCTGCCCTCCCTCAGTACACATACTTCTGTCTCTGTGAACATGGGCCACTTTAGTCAGCTGTCTTTTCTGATTGAACTTTTTTTCTGTATATTGAATATATCACTGAATATGTCCCATATCCGGATTAAGGTTCATGTTCAGGTTAAGACTATCATATAATGTGTGACCATTTACTCCATTAACAGGGTTCCTCCTGTTTACTCTAAAGGAGCAATTTGTAATTTTTAAAAATAATTCCACCTTTCAACACCAGAGGGCTATATTGCCACCACTGTTAAAAAAGTTAACTTTATGAACATTAGGGGGCAGTATCAAGAGAATATTGTTAATGTCATTGCATGAAAATTACAAAAAGTAACCATCAACCCCCTTCCCGCATCACCCCCCACTCTGATATTATAATTACTTAAACAATAAAGTAAAATAAATAAATAAATAAATAAAAACAACTTACTTTTATGACATGATAAATGATCATTAATGTGTTTTGTGGTGTATAACATAAGATGATTAAATTTGTAAATAAAAAGTACTAACTGAAGTAATGTATGACATAGACAAAATACCTGCGGTACAGCAGCTCCCACTCTGTTTTGCATTGCTTGTTTATACAAAGTATTACAGTAGTGCACTAATATGGTGAAAATACTTTCTCAACAAACAGGATACAACTTTTGGGTTACACAATAATGCATTCGTTAGCGGCTACAGAGTGAGCCCACTTTCATCCGCAGATATACACATAACTCTGTAGACTCCCGTGTTATTGACCATGACAGATATGGACCGCTCGTCACCATTATTCATGTATTACACATAGATGTCCTTTGTCAGAATTGCAGAATCTTCAGTTTTGTTTCCTTCTTCGAAATTGGCCATGGGCCCATTCCTTGGTTAATTGTGGCTGAACTCTTTAGCCAGGGGTCCAGCTGCCATAGCACTATGGGGATTCTCCAAGTGGCATGCCAAAGATGGCTCTTAGGCACTTGGCATGCTGCCAAGAAGGATATTTTTGAAGACTCTAAAGATATTTTATGAGTTTTTCAGAGTATCTTAAAAAAAAAAGGATTAGAAAATCTTACAAATTGTTCCTTTAACAGCATGTTCTGAACTAACCAGCCACATACCTACATGGGAACAGTATCCTTGTTGGTGAGATAGCTCTGACTTCGTAGACTGTAAGGTGCTAGAACGAGTTTGCCACTGCTACTATCCTGGAGTGTCGGCCAGAACACTACTTTAAAGCCAGGATGAATATTCGAGTACAATATAGGTAGACTCAGCCCAGTCTAATCCCCCTTGGAGGCAATGAAGAGACGTTTCTGTAACTTCTTGTATTGAACAGTATCTTGAGATGACATACAACAGTAGTTTGTGTGAGGTGTGTATGTGTGGTCTCTGCAAATACAGAAAGGATAATACTCAGTAACCAAAATGTACACATAACATAAAGTACAGGCTGAAACATTACTCAAGCTTCATGCCCATGGCACCACTACACTTATTTAACTAATACATGTGGCACAAATAATCTAAATACACAATATTCATATATGCCTGCACGATCACATAGACCGGAGCATTAACGTAACTTAGCTGTACAGGCTGCAGGCTAAGATACTGACAGGAAAGTTTAGCTGCTAGCTTCGACACATTCGCTAATATAAACACTGATTACAGCCACCAAAGTTACAGAACTCACTTCAGTCATGAACGCACACTGGCTTAAACACAACCACCGTCAGTCAACCGGTTACATTAGCAAGAATCATTAGTTGTTTTATCATCACGTTTTACAGTCGTCTCCGTCTCAATCATGCACGGAAGTAGAACGCCCTCTGGTGGACACATCCAGAACAAGCACTAACCAAGCTACTAAGCGTATTCTTATAGAAACATTGCAAACATCACTGGGGCCTTTTGTACAGCCGCCCCCAAATGTATGAAGTACATTTGCTCATAACAAAGGCTAATCTACAAACAGTCTAAGAACTAACAACTCAAGGTGACTGTCCTTCGTCTTCGGCCGGGAGGGCTGGCAGGATCACCAGCCTGGCCACAGGTCGAGTAAAAGTCCTGTCCTTTACCTTGATGTCAGCAGACCTGATATGTCCGTTGGGACTGGGGTGCACCTTGGAGATGCGGCCCACTAGCCAGGAGGCACGAGGCAGCTGCGGATCGACAATCATTGCCACAGATCCTTCTGTGACATCTGCAGAGGATGACTGCCACTTCTGGCGGAGCTGCAGGCCAGGAAGGTACAGCCGGATGAAGCGGGACCAAAAATGATCAGCAAGCACCTGGGAGTGTTTCCATCTACGGCGACTCAGGAGCTCTTCCTTGGGGTAGACCACTTGGGGAAGTGATCCATCAGGCCGCCCCATCAAGAGGCAGTTAGGGGTCACAGGGTCGGGATCGCTGACATCAGAGGGAACATAGCCTAGTGGTTTGGAGTTAAGGATGCCCTCCACTTCCACTAGAACAGTGCGGAGGACTTCTTCCTGAAGAGGTTGGGCCCCAGCTGTGGTGTAAAGCGCTGTCTTGACCGATCGGATCTCCCTCTCCCACTCTCCCCCGAAATGAGGAGCTGCTGGAGGATTGAAGTGGAAAAGGATTTTCTTTGGAGCTAGGAGCCCTTTCAGGTCAGATGTCATTGACGTAAAGGCTGTTCGCAGTTCTCCCTCTCCGCCGCGGAAGTTGGTGCCTTGATCTGAGTACAGCTCAGCTGGGATTCCTCTCCTAGCTATGAACCTTCTGAGCGCCATGAGGAAGGAGTCGGTATCAATAGAGGTCAGCACATCGAGGTGGACAGCTCTGACAGTAAGGCACTTAAAGATTATGCCCCACCTCTTCTCCACACGCCGCCCAATCTTGACCTCAAAGGGGCCAAAGCAGTCCATGCCTGTAGAGTAGAAGGCAGGCTTAAAGAGGCGAAGTCGGGCAACTGGTAAGTCTGCCATCTTGGGGACTTTGGGCTGGGATCTCCACCGACGACACTCAGGGCAGGTTCTTTGGAAGCGTCGAACCGCTTCCCGGCCTCTCAGGATCCAATAAGCACGCCTAATCTCTGCAAAGACTCTTTCGGGCCCTGGATGTCGCAGACGGCTGTCAAAGTCTTGGATGAGCAGGCGAGTGACTGGGTGAACTGGGTCTAAGACTAAAGGGTGGACACTACTGTAGGCTAGGCCTTCAGCGCAACGAAGACGTCCACCTACTCTAATCACTTCACTGACTCGGTCAAACTCCGGGGACACAGCTAAAAGACGACTGCTGCGGTGGATGGGTTTACTAGACTTAAGAAGACAGTACTCTTCAGGAAAGCTGTCCTGCTGAGCTCTTTGATAGACGAGGATTTCTGCCTGGCGGTAGTCTTCAGCAGAAAATTATCCATCTCCATCGGCCGCCCCGTGTAGCTGCCGGATTGTAGCTTCCAGCAACTGCATCCATGTGTGGTACTTACTGAAGCTTTGTGTGGCAGGATCTGCCGCAGTAGAAACTCCGCAGAAGGCCTTCTTGCAGAGCTCAGTGGGATCTGGAAGCTCTCTCAGGGATTTGCTCGGATCTGTGGGCCACTGGTCTAAGTGAAGAAGCAGGAAGGAGGGACCTTGGCTCCACCTGTTGGGTCTTGTCAGCTCTAGAAGTGACTTCCCTCGTGTTATGTCATCAGCAGGGTTCTGGGCGGAGTCGACATAACGCCATGTGTGAAGATGAGTCAGTTCTTGGATCTCAGCTATGCGGGTGCCAACGAAGACCTTAAAGCGACATGACTCCGATCTTAGCCAGGTAAGCACTGTTGTAGAGTCAGACCACAGAACTGTCCTCTTAATGTCCAGGGTGAGCTCATTTTCAAGCAGACTGGAGAGATGAGCTCCGGAGAGGGCGGCACACAGCTCGAGTCGGGGCATAGAGAGCACACGCTTGGGAGCGACTCGGGAGCGAGCCATCAGGAATGCCAGATGTGAGTTGCCATCACTCGTCACGATTCTTATGTAGGCCACTGCGCCATAGGCTTGTTCTGACGCGTCGCAGAAGCAGTGGCGGAGCCAGCGGGGTAGCCGGGGTGGCCATTGCCACCTCCAACAAAGCCCTGGCCACCCCCGGTGCCACCCCGCTGCAGATGGCAATGTGGCGATGATCCGCTATTAGGCTCTTCTAAACATTTTCCGAAGAAATCTCTAATTTCGTACATTCCCAGCGCACATGAATGCACCCTCACGCAGCTAGCTCGTGCCTGCTGGACTCTGGTTTTCATTGGTTAAAGGTGACACGCGGTTCGTTCGTGCTGCAAAACATAGCGACAGCGGCGGCTTGGCATATAGTACTGACATCGATGAAGAGCGTTTTGCGGTATGTACGTCTTTATCGGTAAAATAAGCAAACAAGGCAATGAAGTTAAGATGGAAGTAAAGAAGACGCTGGACTGTTTAACACTAGCCTGGTTTTTGGCTCTAGTCACTTGTGCACCAGACTGACAGTGACAATCGTGAAAAATCTCTTCATCTAGTAATCTGTAATGCAGTGCATTGCTACGTTTATTTGGTGTCAAATAAACGTTAATGTTGTTAAATTTAGTAGTTATATAAAGTCATTGTTTTAGTAATTGTTTTGTAGGACACTCGTGGTAAATATAGGCTAAATTAAACTGTACCAAATTTTGCTTTGTACATGAGGTGTAATTGTAACCAGGCTTTCCTCTGTATAGGGACAGTCTGAAGAGAAAAGGGGATATCTCCAATTTTTTTTCAATAGAAGCCAAAATCAGGTGCAGATCAGGACCAAACAGCTCTCAGCCCCAGTGTCAGCTGTGATCAACTTTCAGGAGATGGACAAACACAAGAACCAAATGTGTCACCAGCAGGTCAGAGCAGAGACAGTAAGCTGCCTAATTCAGATTGTGTGATGACTTTTATGTAAACTAATATATGCTATGATGATATACAGTATATAATTCAGTTTTAGAAAAAGATGAGGGTGAGACAGAACTATTATTTTTGTCTTAATTGAACGTTTTGTATATGGACCCCCCAAATAATCCCTTGCCACCCGTTGGCCACCCCTTTTTTAAAAGTCTGGCTCCGCCACTGATTCATATATGCCTGCACGATCACATAGACCGGAGCATTAACGTAACTTAGCTGTACAGGCTGCAGGCTAAGATACTGACAGGAAAGTTTAGCTGCTAGCTTCGACACATTCGCTAATATAAACACTGATTACAGCCACCAAAGTTACAGAACTCACTTCAGTCATGAACGCACACTGGCTTGAACACAACCACCGTCAGTCAACCGGTTACATTAGCAAGAATCATTAGCTGTTTTATCATCACGTTTTACAGTCGTCTCCGTCTCAATCATGCACGGAAGTAGAACGCCCTCTGGTGGACACATCCAGAACAAGCACTAACCAAGCTACTAAGCGTATTCTTATAGAAACATTGCAAACATCACTGGGGCCTTTTGTACAATCCTAACTTAATAATAATGATAATGATAATGTTAGGCACCTGCTTTCAGTGCCCAGAGCAGCTGTGCGTGTTCAGTTGAGATCGGAAAAGAAGACCAGGAATCAAGAGATTTGCGTCCAAAAATTGTATTGCCCTTTTACAATGTTCTACAGCTGCAGGGTTCAACCAGTACAAACAAAAGGCACAAGGAAGAACAAAAGAAAATCATGGAATACAGATTTTTATGGTACACCTTATCTAAGCTCCACCTTAGAGATGGGCTGTTATTGTTTTAGCATTAAACAAGCGTGTCTCTTCGTGATTGGCCCAGTGGTCAGTATTTTTCCAGTGTGGTACTTTTCCAGTGGTCATTTCTCTTCCAATAGTATCTTTCCAGAAGGCCGTTGGTGTGGCCTTGAGCATTGTGGTCTGATACACTCCCTGAACAGAGGAACAAAGCATGTTGTACAATATCACGCCACTACTAGTGGACGCCTACACAGTTTTTAGCACAATGTATTAATGTAAAACTTGTAATAAAATAAGCTGTTATAAAACATAGTATTAATGTATATGTCCCTTCATTCTAATGTATATATCCCTTCATTCCCCCTCTTGTTCTAGTGAAACTAGAACACAACCAAAATGTAAGTAGAAGTAAAACAATATATCAAAATCCCCGAAAACAAAACCTAAACCAAGAGTAAACCAAACAACTAAACCTCTAAGTTCAAACATAAAATTACCAACACGTAGATATAAAATATAAAATATAAAATATAAAAGGCAAAAGAAAACATAAAACATCATTTACGCCAGAGTGGTCAAGTAAGACCCGTCCAGAGGCTCACCTTCCTCAGGTGTCGGGGTCAGAATAACAGCATAGTTGCCCTTAGGCATGAGGGAAGTAATCATGCGAGACAGAAGAACTCTAAAACATGTAATACAGAAACAAACAAGCAGAAAGAGAACAAGCAGCACAATGCCGATAGCTGTAAAGAAGGAAATGATGGCAGCTTTCCAGGTAGAAAACAGAGACGTAACTTTCCAAGCAGGGGCAGTACCAGAGTGGTTTTTCATTTTTGTGGTCAGAGTTTTAAGACCTTCGACCACCTCAGTGAGGCGACCACCATGGTCAGTATTGTTAGGAATGAAAGTGCAACATTCATCACCAAACATAGCGCAGACTCCACCCCTCTCAGCCAGTAACATGTCCAAAGCTAAACGATTTTGGAAGGCCATGAGGGATGTGGCTTTGAGTTGCTCGTGGACGGCTACAAACCCATCACGAGTATAATTAGCCAAACGTTGAACATTGTAATGAATGTAATTAATGCGATCTACATTTTTATTGACAGTGATCCAGGGCAGAATACTCTCAAACCCATTAGCAATAGGATTGGCCAGTTGGTATTCGTAGGGTACGCCTCTAGGTATGCCCACGACATCTAGATAAGTGGGGTCTTTGTCATACAGCCAATCAGGGCGCTGGAGATCACGTTTGGAGCGATGTACTGGCGTGGGGAGGGACGAGATGGGGTCCTGCGACATGTCTGGAGAGAGAATACGAGAAACATTAACAGAATAAATTTGAGCTGGTAAAAGGAAAGTTACAAGAGCACATGTACCAATTGCATCAACAGAAACAAAGTCGTACAGTTTATCATTTCCACACCACCACCATAGGTCAGAACGGGGAAGCATAGGATCTCTAGTAGTTCTTTTAACAGTCTCATTACAGAAAACCTTAGGAAGTTGGCCAATGTGAGCATTTGAGGTGAATCTGAGAGAGGTCGGATAGTGGTTAGGAGAGAAGTCAACACAGGAGAAAGGAAGTGGGGCCACTCTTTTGTCAAATGTGGGGAGTCCATTAGTGACGGGGTCACTCCCCGGGAACAGAATGTCGAATGTGGCCAGATTGTCTTTGTGTGATAGGTCGTCAGAGGTCATTACAGTAATGATGTCATTGGCGGGGATAGGAGCAGGTACTAGTCGTAATTTGGGGCGAGCAGTCAGGCAAACTAAACAGTCGTCTCTAAAGGATTGTGCGGCCTGTTCAACCATTAGGAACCAGTTATTATTGTCCTTATTAATGCCAGTCCATAGGGCAGTCCATTCATCCAGAGTGAGGGGAGGAGGTCCCTCAAGGTCCATATCTAATTCAGAAACAATGCGGTCTGGCGTGGGGTCGTCAGTGGGTTGTGGGCTGGGAGTAGGAGCAGGAGTAGGACGTGTAGAACACTTGGGTTGTAATTTCAACCGGTCTCTCAACGTAGTCAGACGAAAGTCATACTCACACTTAATTTTAAGGTTAGTCACTGAGGATATATCGTCTTCGGATAAAGTGTAGCGTCCACAAATAAAACACCACATTGTAGTCAGTTTGCAGGTGGTTGGGTCAATGACACATGAATGAGGTGTGAGGATGCTGTTTAAGTTTAGTTGTCCCCATGCTGCCTGTCCGTCAATTTTGGGAACTGTCTCCCCTTTCTCCCATACCAGAGTTGGTTCTTGTTTTTCTACATCATATTCCTGACCTGTCAGGTCACGTAATCTGTCTTGGAGGAGTCGCAGAATAACCGGAACTGTGTCTTCCTGTATTAGGGTGGTGTAATAGTGTTTATTTATGTTTTTGATGGATGTTTGTTGTGCCCGGGTTTCAAGTAGGGCGGTGGCGATAATCGCTAAAATAGTGGCAATAGTTCCTGTAATAATGCAAGTTTTCAATTGTTTCCCCCTCTTGGACTGAGTTAAACTAAGGCCATTATTGCGATGCATGGCGACTATTGTGAGGCGTTTCTAAGCAGAGAAAAATGAAACCACTTTTGTCCTTTGCCTCTCAACTGCACAGCCCTGCTCGTCCGAGCAGTGACAGTGAAGGGACCAGTCCAGCGAGGAGAGTCCCACTTTCTGGAGCGGACCTTCAAGTAGACGGAGTCAGCTACTGATGGGAGGGGAGCGTTGGCAGAGTCCAGAGAATCACGAACCTGTTGAGAAAAAGAGGTAGCAATATTGTGGACCAGGGAAAAGTAGTCCTTGTGTGGGAGTTCAGGAAGAGAGTCAACAGGTAGAGAAATGAGAGTAGATGATGGGCCAGGCATGAAGCGTCCAGTGTGGAGTTCAAACGGAGAGTGACCTGTGGATTTGTTAACAGTTTGTCGCACAGAGAGTAGAGCAAGGGGAAGAGCATCCAGCCAAGACATGCCAGTAGAGTGACAGATCTTGGCCAGCTTGTCTTTCAGAGTGCGATTCATACGTTCAACTAGACCTTGGCTCTGAGGGTGATAAACACAACCAAATTTGTGCTGTATCCCCAACATGCGTTCCACAGCCTGTAAAGCTTTGTTGTTAAAATGCGTACCGTTATCAGAGCGAATCCTGGTGGGGAAACCGTGGTTAGGGATGTAATGGTTAACTAGAGCTTTGACAACAGAGACAGAGTCTTCTTTTGCCACGGGATAAGCTTCGACCCATTTCGAAAAAGCATCAACAATGACTAGTAGGTAGCGTTTGCCCTTATGGCGCTGGAGCATGTCAGTGAAATCAATAACGATTTCTGCACCAGGCCACAGGGCTGGAAGGAAAGATCCAGCCGGAGGTTTGAGAGTAGGCTTAGCGTTAAAGAACTGACAAGTAGAACAGTGCTTACAGTAGTCAGAAATGAGATCCAGGAGATGTGGATGCCACCATGGAGCGAGAAACACAGCCATGGAATGAGCACCAACATGAGAGGGTGTGTGAGCGAGTTTGAGGAGATATTTGGACAAGGGTCCCATAGGGAGGACAGGAAGACCAGCAGGACCCACCCACAGGCCGTCAGACCTGCGAGTAGCCCCAGCTGATCTCCAGAGTGACAGTTCCTCTGGTGAGGCCTTAGACTGTTCTGAAATGACAGAAGAGAGATCAAGAGAATCAGGAGAACAGTCAGGAATTGAGTCAGAGCGTTGAACACACATAGTAGAAGGAGAAATGTAGCCAGCCGTAAGCTGATCGGCAGCCTTGTTTCCTCTGGCAGTGACAGAGTCCGCGGTCGAATGACCGGGAACTTTAACAACCGCAAGCCGGGAGGGGCCAACCATAGCCGCCTCCAAGCGATGCATCAAGTCAGAGTGGGCGATAGGGTCACCTTTAGCAGTTTTAAAGTCATTGCGCTTCCATTCTGCAAGATTGACAGTAGCTGCTGCATAAGCATAAGCGGAATCAGTGAAAACAGTCACAGAGCAACCAACAGAGTCTTCAAGTGTCATACAGAGAGCATAGATTTCAGCGGCTTGAGCGGAGAGATGGGAGCCTTTCAGGAGAACACCTGTACCTGGGAAAGTAAAACCATCAGGGTTAGGAGTGCGGGTCACAAATGCGGCCGCTGCATGGAGGAAACCAGAACTGTCTCTCCAGCAACAACCATCAGAGAATTTCCAAACACTGTCAGTAATAGGAACAGTGAGTAGATCGGGCCGAATCAGAGAAGTTTTTGCCACTTCAAAAGTACATTCATGCGGACCTGTTGACATGTGATCGGCCACATTGGTCGTGGCGTGTGTGTAGGTGATGTTGGGGGCAGTGAGGACTCTGAGAAGTTTTTCCTGTCTAAGAGCGGACATAGTGAAAGCTGAGGACAAAATAAAGGATGAAACACTATGGTCAGTGTGTATGATTAAGGGGTACCCCATAACAAGATGTGCAGTTCTGTCGACCAGTCTAGCCAGACCAGCCGCGTGTTGAGTACATGGAGGCTGTCTCAGTTCGACGTTGTCCAGTGATGCACTCGCGTACATGAGGATTCGTCTGTGTCCATGTTCTTTCTGATAGAGACAGCCGTGCACGAGTCCATCCTTGCAGGAGATGTCCAGGTGGAAATCCTGAGTGTAATCAGGCGATGCCAGTGTAGAGGCTGCGGACATGTCTTGCACAAGAGTCCTGAACATTGCGTCATGGTCAGAAGTCCAAGTCAGTTGGGCAGAGAAATTTTTAAAACCCTGTTCTTTAGCGAGGTTTCTCAAAAGTGATGTTTTTATCAAAAAGTCAGGAACGAAGTTCCTGCTGTACCCACAGAGACCTAGAAATGACAACATTTCTCTTACAGTCTCCGGTCTTTTGTGATGCAGGATAGAAGATCGATGCTCCAGAGACATAGACAAACCATGAGCAGAGAGACGTCTGCCCAGGAATGTCACAGTGGTTCTGCAGCATTGAAGCTTCTTTCTGGAAACCTTGAACCCAAATTCATGTAGACGTATGAGGAGGTGTTTTGTTACCTGGAGACAGGAGTCAGCGTCAGGAGCAGCAATGAGGAGGTCATCCACATATTGCACCAGTTTGCAACCTGGAACAATATCAAACGACGACAACATGTGCAGAAGTGTCTGATTGAAAATACCTGGGCTGTTTTTAAAGCCTTGTGGTAGCCGTGTGTACTGCAACTTGCAACCCTTGTACCTAAATGCGAAGAATGGTCTTGATTCAGGAGCCAGTGGAAGACAGAAAAATGCATTTGCCAAGTCAATCACAGTAAACCATTTCAAGTCAGGGCCTAAAGTAGTCAGACATCTATGAGGGTCAGGTACAGCCAGAAGTGGAGTCTTTGTCACGTCATTGATGGCTCTCAAGTCATGAGCCATTCTGTAAGTCTCACCGTCCGCTTTGGGTACAGGTCCTAACGGAGTATTATATGGAGAAGTTGATTCTTCCAAGACTCCAGCGTCCCATAACCCCGAGATGGTGTCTTCCATGCCCTGGTCTGCTGCCTCAGGCCAAGGATACTGAGGCTTGTAAATGGGAATAGAAGAGGTTAGTTCAATTACAATTGGAGATATTGCTGAACAGTTACCCACATCAAAAGGAGAGGAAGTCCATAGTGAGTCAGGTATTTCTGTCAAAATGTCTGCAGTCCGTTCATGGTCTGTGAGTTCACGTCCGTGGTCTCTAGACACTACATGATGTTCTAGAACTGACAGGTCATGTGTTTGTTAGGTGAAAGTGATACGATGTGATTTCTGTGATGGACTATACATAACGTCAGGTGTAGTCGTGCTAGTCCAGTCTGTCTCTCCACTCAGCCGTCTGACCATGGGGCCGAGCTCTCTCGCCTCATGACCAGGTCCCAGGGCCAGAGAGATCCGAGGTGTCTCCCATCCAGTACCACGGTAGCTGTTCAGGAGTCAACTCACAGTCAGCTGCAACACTTTCTGGACCAACATAAATGACAGAAGAGGTTAGTTCCCAGTTTTCACCCTCAATTGACCTAAACATCTCAGCATAAACAACAGTCTGATTTCTGTCGTAAAACAATGTACAATGTAATGGATCAATTGGAGGATTATAGTCACCCAAAGTTTGGATGAAATTTTTCCAGATTAAATAGACCGAAAAAACACCGTGTGAGGAAGGACTCTCAGGGGACAGGGCACACCAGTATATGTCAGCAGTCTCTGGGGGAACCTCAGACCGCACCAACCACTGTCCCTCGTCTCCACAAAGGGTGATATTACAGGCATATCGGACTTTGTTCGGAAATGTCACTGTTATTCCATTGTTATCAAACAGGATTGTCGCACCAGTTTTCAGAAGAATGTCACGTCCGAGGAGATTTACAGGAGTGTCCGGGGAGTGTATGAACTGGTGGAGGAACTTATAGCCGGCCAGTTCAGTGTGTAGGGGTATGGTGAATGGCAGATGTTGGAGTTGACCCGAGAAACCAGTCAGCCGCATGGAGCGTTGGGAGAGAGCTGACGGCGGCAGAGGAATGCAGACGGATGAGAAAGTGGCTCCCGAGTCCGCCAACATCAGCAGTCTCCTGTCAGCGACTTTTGCTGGAAGTAATGGTTCTGCCGAGCCATCACCTGGTCCCTCTGGGCACCCCTATTCAAAGTCTTGGTCCCACTGTCTAGCAGGATATTGTCCACCATTAACCCCCATCTGCCAGGGTCGAGCTCTGCCTCCACCTCGAGGGCCATTGTTGAACCCTCTCTGGGCCGGACCACCCCTGTGTCCACCTTGTGGTCCGTAGTTTTCCTGGTTCTGACGATTTAGGGGGCATTGTTTTGCCCAATGGCCTGAGTCCCCGCACAGAAAGCATGCCCCACCCCTGGGAGGTCCCTCCTGGTGCCTCTGTCTGTTATTTCCCCTGTAACTATTGTTACCACCCCAATTTCCTCTACCTCTTCCATTTGATCCACTCTGCCAATAAATCCCCTGATTTTGGGGTTGATTTTGAGACCCTGTGTTTTGATTTTTCTCTTCTTTCTTTTTGTCATTTACTTTTTCTCTGGCTTCAGAGAGTTGGAGTTTAACCAGTTGGTTTTGCATTGTTGTCACGTCTAAGTCATGTGCTTTAACTTGTTTGTTATGTCTTGTGAGTCTGTGTTGCAGGAGGTGTTTGAATCGTGTTTCGTCACAAACAAAAGTGTCTGGGTCGTCTTCTAAAGCTGTGGCGACAGAAGAAGGAAGTCCAGTCACAATTGCATTTCTAAAAGCTTTAGTCATGAATGCAGTGTCCATGTGTGCAGGGTTGTTACCAGTGTGTGTGATCCAGGACTGTACTGCGTCAGCATAATATGTCAGTGGGTCTGTCCCGTCAGTGAAAGGAAACACAGTGGGCATTGCAGTCAATGGTGTGGGGAACTGTTGTCTTATGGCGCCAAACAGCGCCTCAGCTGCACAAGCCAGGGGGGCTTCACGTGCATAACGTTGTATGTTGGCCCTAGCCAGCACACCAGCACAATCGGCATGTGTACAACAAGCGGCTATAACTCTGCAGGCGTCAGCTACAGTCAAGTCCAGTCCATTAAACAATGCAGTCATTTTGAAGATCCACTTTGCACCTCCCTCCGCCAGAGGGGGCAAACTGTCCTTCACATGTTGCATGTCTGTCAGTGAAAATGGTTTGTAATGTTTGCGTCCCGGAGCCCCCACCAGAGGCATCTGATGGAAGCCCCCAGGACGACCCGTTTCTCTGCCTCCCACTGGACGTTGTTCATATGCAATCTGTTCCCACCCATAGTGTTGTGAGCTTGAATGTTGTGTGTCTTGTAGTGTTGAGGGAAACCATTGGTCCAGTGTGAACAATTGTGAGTTGTCGGGATACAGCAGTGAGGAAGTGGTTTGACCCCCACAGGGGTCTGCGTCTTCTCTATACATATGTGTTTTGGGTTGAATTCTCACAAATTCGGGTTTTGATTTAACCGCTTCCTCCTTTGTGTCAATATATGTTTTGGGTTCGGCTCCCATAAATTCGGGTTTTGATTTAGCCGCTTCCTCCTTTTTGTCATACTGAATTTGGGCTGGTGTATCAAATACAGTGTCTGTTGCTTTTAACCACTTTTCTGCTATTTCTGTCTGTGCCGGTGGGGGTCTATAGTCTGGGTCGTTGGAGTCAGTCTCACCAGCGGCCAGTTGGGTTCTTAAGTGATGAATTTGGTGTTCTTTATCTGCCATTTCCGCCGCCTGATCCTTCATTAACTTCCTCATTCGTTCATGAAGTTGGTCGTGACTCTCCGTCACCTGTTTCTGTAATTCCTCTTGATGTTTTTTAACTGCTCTCTCAATCACAGTCTTATTGAGGAACTGCGCCAATGCATCCATAAGATTATCCAGAAGTGAACTAGCTTTGTCTCCCTTTTCACAGTCAAGCATGACTCTGCCTGCTACGCTCAACACTGGATACATGGGGGCAGTGTCGGACTCCGCTGAGTAAGCGGGAGGAGAATCAGAACACAACTCCGCCCCCTGACTCGAGCGCGCCGTCCTTCCTGTTCCCATGCCAGTGCTGCTGGACACAGCGTAGGGCGAGGAGCCATTGTACGGAGTTTCGTCCACAAACGGGTTTTTGGACTTTTTAGGGCAAGATCCCGCGTCTACGGCCGCCAGGGCCGTCGCCGCCATCACCATTTGATGTACCACAGTATAATCCTTTCTCTGATTCTCACATTCACGCTTCTCTTTCCTTCTCTGCAACATACCAAGGCTTTCCATTGTTTTCTCTCTCTCATACAGCGCTTTCGCTAACTGCTTTTCCAACACTTGTAATCTCTCAGCCAGATCACTATAACTGTGATCTCCTCTCTCACCCACAATACGTTTCTTATTCAGATTCAACCACATATTCTGCAACCGTGTTTTAGCTTTTTCACACATGGTGGGCGCTAAACAGGCGAGAATCTGGCGCGCCACTCCAGCAAACATCTGGTTCCAGTGCGGTTCACACCCATACTCCTCACACTCACGCTGAAACTCATCATCCATTTCCACAGTCTTTTTAACCTTTCACACAGTTTCGCACAATAAAACCCCAAAACCTCTTAAAACGAACTCAAAAACACTTGGAGATTCACCGCGGCGGATGAATCTCAACACAATCAGACAATATAGAGACCCAAAACCCGGAAACAGATAAGTCTGGTTCCGATCCTCGTAGACCAGGAAGTGCCACACCCAAGATAGAAGAAGGCAGATTTATCAATCAAATTTGGTGTATGGTTCAAATTAATCAGATTAGAATTTAACCTTGGTCTTTTTCTCTCAACCGGCTTTAATTCTAATAATTTTTAGACGTTTTCAATAAAATCTACCGGACTCTCATGACTTCCGTGAGCGCGCTCCCGAGCTTCCTCCGAACTTTGTAACACGGTCCGACCGCGTACTTTACACAAAATTACACTCAAAATACATGAAATATTACACTCAAAATACATAAAATATTATACACACTCAAATACACACGACCATCGTGCGAACAGCGATCCAATCGCTTTAATCAGCGGTCCAACCGCTTGGCTCAGTCCAACTGGCCTTAACTGCGTTCCAAACGCACCGTAACTTTTAACTAGCGGTCCAACCGCTTTTGGGCTCAGTCCAACTGGCCTTAACTGCGTTCCGAACGCACTGTAACTTTTAACTAGCGGTCCGACCGCTTTTGGGCTCAGTCCAACTGGCCTTAACTGCGTTCCGAACGCACTGTAACTTTTAACTAGCGGTCCGACCGCTTTTGGGCACAGTCCAACTGGCCTTAACTGCGTTCCAAACGCACTGTAACTTTTAACTAGCGGTCCGACCGCTTTTGGGCACAGTCCAACTGGCCTTAACTGCGTTCCAAACGCACCGTGGTCCAACCACGTACTATTCGTGACTACTTTTAACAGTTTTAGGACTTTATTCAACAATCTACTCCACTCAAAATGTTACAGTATTCAATAGCAGAAATTTTGTGTATTACAAACAGGGGTTCTGCTCACCTTTGTTAGTTTCAGGCCTGAAGTGGAGTCGAGAGTAGAACGCCGTCTGTTGATTCAGATTTTCACGAACACGATCGCAGAACCCTTGTCGCGGTCCCTGCCGTCCGGAGTCGTCAATTTCCTCGCGTTAAAACTCTGCAAAACTCGTTAGAAATCACGTCGGGGTCACCATTTAAACTGTTAGGCACCTGCTTTCAGTGCCCAGAGCAGCTGTGCGTGTTCAGTTGAGATCGGAAAAGAAGACCAGGAATCAAGAGATTTGCGTCCAAAAATTGTATTGCCCTTTTACAATGTTCTACAGCTGCAGGGTTCAACCAGTACAAACAAAAGGCACAAGGAAGAACAAAAGAAAATCATGGAATACAGATTTTTATGGTACACCTTATCTAAGCTCCACCTTAGAGATGGGCTGTTATTGTTTTAGCATTAAACAAGCGTGTCTCTTCGTGATTGGCCCAGTGGTCAGTATTTTTCCAGTGTGGTACTTTTCCAGTGGTCATTTCTCTTCCAATAGTATCTTTCCAGAAGGCCGTTGGTGTGGCCTTGAGCATTGTGGTCTGATACACTCCCTGAACAGAGGAACAAAGCATGTTGTACAATATCACGCCACTACTAGTGGACGCCTACACAGTTTTTAGCACAATGTATTAATGTAAAACTTGGAATAAAATAAGCTGTTATAAAACATAGTATTAATGTATATGTCCCTTCATTCTAATGTATATATCCCTTCAATAATAATAATAATAATAATAATAATAATAATAATACACTTAATTTATATTACACTTTACACTTGAAACAAATCATCAAACAAAAATTGAAAACAAATCAAAGTGCTAAAAGTGAAAAAAAAAAAACATTATAAAAGTCACAATAAAACAAAGTAAATGACTACATCTTAAAACAATTTGGAAAGGAAGGTTTACATAGATGCATTATTTTCCAGCAGCTGTTCCCACAGTAACCAAGGAAAATCAGCACTAGAATAATCTACGTGTGCGTCGCGCATTAAAACTAAGTCAGTGATGAGCACAGGGCGGTTTCCCAACAATTTTCTGATCCTTTATCAATGGGCGGTGAGGGCCGATCATAATTGCTTGTGGCTTTAATTTATATTGTTTTTTTGTTTTTTTAGAAGTTTAATTGTGAACCTGTCTTGCTTAAGGTAAAAGATACATTATCAAAGAGAGTGGTTTAAACCAGATGTCTATTTTTATTGTGAAACGCAGTCTAAACAGGTGAGTCATTAGCCTACCTAAATCAAGTAAGCTTTCTACTTTCACTGAAAGAAATTCTTTCACTCTTACATTAATATTTGTAAATATTTGGACATTACTGTCCTTTGTTATATACTTGCTAGTATATAATCTCTAATATTAATGAAGAGGCGAAAGACCAGGAATACTTCACAAGCAAGGTTGTATAGCTCAAACTCTTCAACTCAATACAGAGCGGAATCAACTGTACGTAAGTACAGGGGCCCTGTCACATAAGGGACAAACTTACGATGTCAATACATAACATATCCCTCCCCCTTTACTTTTGATGTTCCCTTAACAAAAAGGTAAACATTTTACTATCTCTGTATTTTCTTTTTCATTTTCTAACTTAACTGTAGCAGTCTATGGTAAATCTTCAATAAATATATCATGGCTGTAGAACTTTTACGTAAACTACGGAAAGAGGGTTGATTACCTCAGTCCAACTGAACCCTGGGATTTATTCTGTCCCACCTGTGTTTAAGTCAGTCACATTGTCTTTTGGTGAGGATTGCATTAGTCCTGGTCTGGAAACTATGCCAAGAGGAGACACTTCAGTAGTCTATGCTGTGTTCACACCAAGCCACATGATGGTGTGAACACAGTATTATGCTGTGTTCACACCAAGCCACATGATGGTGTGAACACAGCATTATGCTGTGTTCACACCAAGCACGAATTGCGCGAATAAATCGCGCTATTCGCGCGTAGTTGGACGCTTGAACATTTTGAGTTTACTCGCTTCATTCACGCGTGAAATTCGTTTCATTCGCGTCTGTTGTAGACGCGAATTCGCGTCATGGGAGGGGCTTCTGCCGAGCGAGTTTTCTCACAGTCTTGTTGCAAAATGGTTGAGCTTTATTTTGGTTTATTTTGTTTGCCACGGTCTATTTACTTACTAAACGGCGTAGACCCGTTCGGTGCCGTGCCTGGCTCCATCGGATGCTTCAGAGACACTCCCACCTTGATCCAGGAGCTGCCCCTGGATGACAGCAGCTTTCAGCGGTACTTCCCACTGAGCCAGGCCCAGTTCGATCACCTGTTGCCCTGTGGCGGTGCGACGATTTCCTGCACGACACCAACTATTGACGCTCTCTTCAAATCTTCAAACTGCCTGTCCTTCTGTCTCCAGTCAGTAAATCATGAAATATTATGTGTGATTACAAGTTATTAACAATGATATGTTGTCAACTGTAGTCTGAACACACCCAGTTATCAGTACAATCAATGTTTAATACCTATATGCCTACCCCCTATATCCCATTGTTTTGGATTAAGCAATAATTGCTAGAAAGCGAATGTCATCAAATAATAAGGTAAAGCATTAAATGCATCGTATCAAATTAGTAGTAAGTCTAAAGTAATATTGTTTTTACTGTAAAATACTAAAGAGAAATGATGTCAAGTATTGTCATTGTATAGCTGCCAATAAGGACATACAGTCTGCATTTATTACATTGTTTTGTACATGTCTTTGTGTTTAATAAATGGAAACAGCCCCTGTCTTGTCCCGTTGTTTCTCATTAACACTGGTCCAGTCACAAATAACTTTTCATTTTCTTTCTATACTATTGTGGGTGTTCTTGCAATAGGATATAATAAGAAATATTCTAGTGTTAAATAGTGGACAAATAACATTACATTATCCACAATTAAATCAGTCTTAAATATTGAAGTTATTTTTGGGACAAATAAATTAATAAATCATCATCTACTATGTTGTGCACAATTAACACATCAAAACTTTATTATAAAACATTTATTTCAAAAATATCTATGGAAATGCAAATATCATACAAATTTACAAGTACCTATATGCTAGCCTGGCCAGCCAGACCGACTTTCTCATTGTATTACATACAGAGAAAGTTAGTCTGGAATCGCCCAATCTGCCTCCGATTTCTGCTCCGGCGCTTTCTTTCCGACCAATTGTAGCGAGGGAGGCGGGATTTTGTTTCGCGTCATATTGAGCGCAAGAAAACAGTAGCAGGTTTCGGTAGCTTACAACGATCGAAATAAGCACTAAACTCGATATTACACCCCGTGTCCTCAGATTTTTCTGACAAAAACAACAGAAGTCATTCACCGTCACCGAAGCATCTTCTCTCTCTAGCCACGCTGGTGTACGCTGTGGTTTGTTGACAACCAGAATAAGTTTCGCTTTCCTTACGTCACATCCGTGGCTTCTCTGATTGGTTCACTCAGCGAGCGTTAGTTCTGCCCATGGTCCTGCCTTGAAATCCTGTTTAAATCCATCGATCCCAGACTAACTTTCTCTGTATGTAATACAAAGAGAAAGTCGGTCTGGCTGGCCAGGCTACCTATATGCAGGAATAAACAGAATCTCACTTGGAAGAGGATAAAGTGAGGGTGAAGGAGAGGAGAAGTGATTGTCTGGTTAAATTCCTGCCAGCTGCCTCATTTTTATACTGTACTAACTATACAGTGGCTTTCAAATTAAGGAGAAGACATAAATGAATGTATATATTTGACAAATTCTTTCATCTGAGACGGCAACCTCTGCAGGGAAGGAACCAGACTCAAGAGAGGAGCTCATCCTCTGCGTGTGTTCGTGAAGATGGAGCTACAGGACGGGTCTGGAGGGTTTCCAGGAGGTGCAGTGGGTCCTTGGCCTTCTCTGGGGTCTTCTCCTTGGTTTGAAATGACACATGACAAAGCAGAAAAAATATTTTTAGAAGAACTTATCACAAACCAGCAGGGTTGTGTGTTTGTATGTGAATGTAAGAAGCTATGAATGCCTACTGTAAATATGACTGTCCATGTAAACATGGTCATATATTGTTTGAACTCAAGCCTGTACACACTTTCGGTATTGTCATGACAATATAGTAGTATAGAACATACTCTTACAATATATGACACCAGTCAGAAACAACAACATATGCCCTGTCTGTGTCTTCATTTGTCAACACTCCTCCTGGATGTCCTGCTGCTGCTTCCGTCTCTCCATGACCTGCTGATGACCCACTGCTCTTCTCTGTCTCTTTTAAATAAGTGTCCCTCTGGCTTTTCAGTTTCGTTCTACACACTTACTCTGAATAAAATTAAACTCGTCAGCGGGAAAGTAGTTGTACAATACGACAAATTAGCTCAGACTGGAGCTAGCTAATTGGCTCAATAAATATACCATATTTTCCGGACTATAGAGCGCACCTAAATATAAGCTGCACTCACTAAAATTTAAAAGAAATATATATTTTGTCACATATAAGCCGCACCGGACTATAAGCCGCCGATATCCAGGCTGAGAAATAAGATATTTACATAGAAAGATTTTGTACCATAAGTGTTTATTCATATACCTGAACTGATTGTTTCCGAACAGTGCCTGTAACACGGCAGCAAAAGTGCTGATCAAACAAAACAGAAAAGTCATTGATGGTTTTATTCATCTTCCTCCTGTGCACTAAAACCAAGTTGCTTTATTTTTCTTCCTCCTGCGTACTGAAACCACTGAACACCAAACCACTGTCACTTTTCTTCCTGCGCACTGTTAAAGCGCCACTGCGCAACTATTAGAGTCGCTTCATTCTCCCGTGCACTGAAACCACAAGTCACTATTCATCTTCCTCCTGAGCATTGAAACTACTGAACACCAAACCGCTGTCACTTCATTTGTTTTCCATTATGAGGGGGTGAGGGTGTAAAAATATTACCGTATTTTGCTGTTGTGCGTCTTGGGTTGCCTGTGCTAAGAATAACACTGGCGCTTTCTTGTTTGTACTGACTACCACTGCCTGTCTCGTTTTTGCACTTCCTGCTAGAGCGCCCCCCTGAGGGCTGAAGAAAAATTCATAGAAAAGCCGCATTTCTGTATAAGCCGCATGGTTCAAAGCGTGGGAAAAAAGTAGCAGCTTATAGTCCGGAAAATACAGTATCTCGATTTAAATAAAGGGCGTTTTTTGCAACTTACCTGAGTTTCCGACCTCCACACACACTTTCTTCCAGACAAGGGCCTTTTTATTCCAGTTTTCTGTTAAATTACGAAGATGTCTCATAGCCTACAGCTCCGGGTGCCCGCACAGCCCCAATAAAGTTTGTCCTCCATTGTTGTTTCGGACTTCTGCCTCTATGGCAGCCTCCGCTCATTACGTAGTAAGTACGTCAGTACTAGTTCAAGATCCTGATTGGTTAACGCAAGTTAAGTTCAGATTTTTCAACTCGCGCGAATGAGGCGTTGGACACGATTCGCGCATCAAACGCGTGATTCGCTCAATTCGCTTCGCGTGATTCGCGCTGCCTCATTCGCGTCATTCACGCCGCAGGATTTTTACTCACGTCTAATCGCGTCTTTGCATTGACTTAACATGTAAATCACTTGCGCTAGACGCTTCATTCGCGTTTGGTGTGAACGCACCATTAGGGGTACCTGGAACATAGTCAATTTGCTCTGATGTTTTTGTGGTTCCTCAGGAGATGAGATGTTGTTCCTGACAAATCTCCAGCTACGGAACAGGGGATATTCCATGATGCAAGTCATTACATGAACCAGAACAGTGGAGCAACTGGTCCATGTGTTTTTTCCAGATTAGATGATTGTGGTTTTCACTGTGTATGACACTGGACCTGTTTGAGCAACAACTATTGCTGGTCTCCACTTGACATGGCTGGTGTAGTTCCGAGCTAGCACTTTGTCTCCAGCTGCAAATGTCCGGAATTTGGCCTTTGATTGTCTTTCCATTTGAGCTTTTCCTTGGAGGTGCACAATGTCTTTTAGGGTCTCAAAAGATTGAGTCGAGTGTGCAGTTGTCTTTTATACATGGCTGAGGCAGGGGATGAGGTATATTTTGATATGACAACAGAAAAGCATTTACTCAGCGGTTGAGAGACTGGGTGCTTGGAGAGGACAAATCTTTCAGCAAGCCTGTTTGTGGCTGGATATTATGGTGCAGATTTAATGTGCTGAATACTGCGCCGAATGTTTCGAACTCCTCAGAAACAAGCTGTGGGCCATTATCACTGACATGATGTTGGGGAAGTCCATAACGGCTGATCATAGCTCCTCAATAGTTTTTTCAGATGATGTGCTTTTCATCATTGTCACTTCCGGCCATTTGCGATGACTGTCAACTGCCACAAGGAACGAAGCATGTGTTTTTCTAATGATCCAGCAAAGTCTATGTGGATTCTTTGCCATGGTTCTTCTAGCCAGTCCCACAGATGTAAGGGTGTCAGCTGTGGTTGGTTTCTCAGTTTCTGACAATCAGAACACAATTTTGCTTTCTCCTCAATCGCTGCCTCCAAACCTGGCCACCAGAAATATGTTCAGCAAGCACTTTCTCTCTTAAGGGCAGTGTAATGATGACACGTTAGCCCCACAATAAGCATCCACACTGTACTGTAACTTCATTGCGTCTTGTTAGATAAGGCTTTAACTTTTGTGTCATCTCTCCTCCCCTACCCCGAGTGACAATGTTCATAAACTCTGAAAGAACAGGGTCAGTGCGTGTCTCTTCATGAGCTGAGGTCACTGGAGCAGCAGGCACTTCTTTGAAGTAGAAAAACTCAGCTTGTGAGTACTGTGCTGTTCTTATTTGATCTCGTACTGGTGGGCGGATAACAGAAGAGCCCATCGTTGCATGCGACTGGCTACCAGTAAGGGGATGCCTGTGTGAGGACCAAAAAATAGAGATTAGCAGCCGATGGTCTGTCAGTAGTGTGAATTTCCTCCCATAGAGGTACTGGTGGAATTTCTTTAATCCAAACACTACAGACAGTGCTTCACGCTTGATCTGGGCATAGTTACTTGCCGCTTTGCTCAGTATCCTTGATGCAGAACTATAGGTCTCTCTTCACTTGATGGCATAATGTGACACACGACTGCATCCACCCTGTAAGGTGAGGTATCACGTGCCAGTTGAATGGGCATTTTGGGGTCAAAGTGGGCAAGGGCCTCAGGTTGGGTGAGGGCCAGTTTTGCTTCTCTAAAAGCAGTCTCACATTTGTCTGTCCACTGCCATTTTGTTGTTTTGTTTAACAGTCCGTGCATTGGCTTTAGTCTGTTTGCAATGTTAGGCACAAATCTCACATACTGTCAGCAATCCAAGAAATGACCATTTGTCGGTAATGGAGCCTCTACAATGGCACTCACACTTGTCCTTCCATACTTTAAGTCCATATTCCTCCAGTTGTTTTAGGGTTGTGTAACCCCATTAGTTTTAGTACCCAGTAATGTTCTACTTTTTGTTAAGTGAGATTTATCCGCGCTGAGCCCACATGAGCCCCGTATATAGGCCTAAAGGTCGAAGCCTCATTGGTCGAAAAAACTTAGTCCCGCCTTCCCCTGCTCTTGACCGTCGGACTTTCCAAAACGTTCAAAAAACGCTGAGAGACTCGTGCATGGGAGACCGCTGCTGATCCTCACCGAAAAGTTAATCACTAAAAAATAGACAAATCAAGCAAATACTCATAACAAAACCCTACGTGGACCTTGGAGGGAAGGACCTGAGTGTTTGGAGATTATTTTGGACCTTAGAATTGACGCGGTGAGTCAAACTAAAGGAAGCTAACTGTTGGGCTAACGGTTGGGCTAAGCAGCTAATAAGCAGCTAACGGAGAATTAATGGTCTGAATATAATGTTTATAGATCAGCGCGGGACGAAGTGGACCAAACTCAATCCTCTCTTGAGAGCTGAACATTAGGAGAGACCTGGTGAGTCAATTGGGGCTCGGGCTCATGTTAATTTAGCAGCCATGTCACTGCGAATGCTAAGGCTAACCCCGTTTTCCCTGTGGCGCAGATGTACCGGGTTTCCCCCGAGTTAACTTGTTTTCATCGGCACTAACTTGTTTTTGAAGCACTTCGGTAGTGTGCTAGTGTTGTTTTAGTGCTAATGGTTGAATATTTATGTCCCAAAAAGGGGTTTAATGTTAATTTTGAAGTCATAAAATGTTAAGCTCTTTTATTTGTATTTGATATTGAAGGGATATATACATTAGAATGAAGGGACATATACATTAATACTATGTTTTATAACAGCTTATTTTATTACAAGTTTTACATTAATACATTGTGCTAAAAACTGTGTAGGCGTCCACTAGTAGTGGCGTGATATTGTACAACATGCTTTGTTCCTCTGTTCAGGGAGTGTATCAGACCACAATGCTCAAGGCCACACCAACGGCCTTCTGGTAAGATACTATTGGAAGAGAAATGACCACTGGAAAAGTACCACACTGGAAAAATACTGACCACTGGGCCAATCACGAAGAGACACGCTTGTTTAATGCTAAAACAATAACAGCCCATCTCTAAGGTGGAGCTTAGATAAGGTGTACCATAAAAATCTGTATTCCATGATTTTCTTTTGTTCTTCCTTGTGCCTTTTGTTTGTACTGGTTGAACCCTGCAGCTGTAGAACATTGTAAAAGGGCAATACAATTTTTGGACGCAAATCTCTTGATTCCTGGTCTTCTTTTCCGATCTCAACTGAACACGCACAGCTGCTCTGGGCACTGAAAGCAGGTGCCTAACAGTTTAAATGGTGACCCCGACGTGATTTCTAACGAGTTTTGCAGAGTTTTAACGCGAGGAAATTGACGACTCCGGACGGCAGGGACCGCGACAAGGGTTCTGCGATCGTGTTCGTGAAAATCTGAATCAACAGACGGCGTTCTACTCTCGACTCCACTTCAGGCCTGAAACTAACAAAGGTGAGCAGAACCCCTGTTTGTAATACACAAAATTTCTGCTATTGAATACTGTAACATTTTGAGTGGAGTAGATTGTTGAATAAAGTCCTAAAACTGTTAAAAGTAGTCACGAATAGTACGTGGTTGGACCACGGTGCGTTTGGAACGCAGTTAAGGCCAGTTGGACTGTGCCCAAAAGCGGTCGGACCGCTAGTTAAAAGTTACAGTGCGTTTGGAACGCAGTTAAGGCCAGTTGGACTGTGCCCAAAAGCGGTCGGACCGCTAGTTAAAAGTTACAGTGCGTTCGGAACGCAGTTAAGGCCAGTTGGACTGAGCCCAAAAGCGGTCGGACCGCTAGTTAAAAGTTACAGTGCGTTCGGAACGCAGTTAAGGCCAGTTGGACTGAGCCCAAAAGCGGTTGGACCGCTAGTTAAAAGTTACGGTGCGTTTGGAACGCAGTTAAGGCCAGTTGGACTGAGCCAAGCGGTTGGACCGCTGATTAAAGCGATTGGATCGCTGTTCGCACGATGGTCGTGTGTATTTGAGTGTGTATAATATTTTATGTATTTTGAGTGTAATATTTCATGTATTTTGAGTGTAATTTTGTGTAAAGTACGCGGTCGGACCGTGTTACAAAGTTCGGAGGAAGCTCGGGAGCGCGCTCACGGAAGTCATGAGAGTCCGGTAGATTTTATTGAAAACGTCTAAAAATTATTAGAATTAAAGCCAGTTGAGAGAAAAAGACCAAGGTTAAATTCTAATCTGATTAATTTGAACCATACACCAAATTTGATTGATAAATCTGCCTTCTTCTATCTTGGGTGTGGCACTTCCTGGTCTACGAGGATCGGAACCAGACTTATCTGTTTCCGGTTTTGGGTCTCTATATTGTCTGATTGTGTTGAGATTCATCCGCCGCGGTGAATCTCCAAGTGTTTTTGAGTTCGTTTTAAGAGGTTTTGGGGTTTTATTGTGCGAAACTGTGTGAAAGGTTAAAAAGACTGTGGAAATGGATGATGAGTTTCAGCGTGAGTGTGAGGAGTATGGGTGTGAACCGCACTGGAACCAGATGTTTGCTGGAGTGGCGCGCCAGATTCTCGCCTGTTTAGCGCCCACCATTTGTGAAAAAGCTAAAACACGGTTGCAGAATATGTGGTTGAATCTGAATAAGAAACGTATTGTGGGTGAGAGAGGAGATCACAGTTATAGTGATCTGGCTGAGAGATTACAAGTGTTGGAAAAGCAGTTAGCGAAAGCGCTGTATGAGAGAGAGAAAACAATGGAAAGCCTTGGTATGTTGCAGAGAAGGAAAGAGAAGCGTGAATGTGAGAATCAGAGAAAGGATTATACTGTGGTACATCAAATGGTGATGATAACGGCCAAGACGCGGGATCTTGCCCTAAAAAGTCCAAAAAACAAAAAAAACCCGTTTGTGGACGAAACTCCGTACAATGGCTCCTCGCCCTACGCTGTGTCCAGCAGCACTGGCATGGGAACAGGAAGGACGGCGCGCTCGAGTCAGGGGGCGGAGTTGTGTTCTGATTCTCCTCCCGCTTACTCAGCGGAGTCCGACACTGCCCCCATGTATCCGGTGCTGAGCGTAGCAGGCAGAGTCATGCTTGACTGTGAAAAGGGAGACAAAGCTGGTTCATTTCCGGATAATCTTACGGATGCATTGGCGCAGTTCCTCAATAAGACTGTGATTGAGAGAGCAGTTAAAAAACATCAAGAGGAATTACAGAAACAGGTGACGGAGAGTCACGACCAACTTCATGAACGAATGAGGAAATTAATGAAGGATCAGGTGGCGGAAATGGCAGATAAAGAACACCAAATTCATCACTTAAGAACCCAACTGGCCGCTGGTGAGACTGACTCCAACGACCCAGACTATAGACCCCCACCGGCACAGACAGAAATAGCAGAAAAGTGGTAAGACGCAACAGACACTGTATTTGATACACCAGCCCAAATTCAGTATGACAAAAAGGAGGAAGCGGTTAAATCAAAACCCGAATTTGTGAAAATTGAACCCAAAACACATATTTATAGAGAAGACGCAGACCCCTGTGGGGGCCAAACCACTTCCTCACTGCTGTATCCCGACAACTCACAATTGTTCACACTGGACCAATGGTTTCCCTCAACACTACAAGACACACAACATTCAAGCTCACAACACTATGGGTGGGAACAGATTGCATATGAACAACGTCCAGTGGGAGGCAGAGAAACGGGTCGTCCTGGGGGCTTCCATCAGATGCCTCTGGTGGGGGCTCCGGGACGCAAACATTACAAACCATTTTCACTGACAGACATGCAACATGTGAAGGACAGTTTGCCCCCTCTGGCGGAGGGAGGTGCAAAGTGGATCTTCAAAATGACTGCATTGTTTAATGGACTGGACTTGACTGTAGCTGACGCCTGCAGAGTTATAGCCGCTTGTTGTACACATGCCGATTGTGCTGGTGTGCTGGCTAGGGCCAACATACAACGTTATGCACGTGAAGCCCCCCTGGCTTGTGCAGCTGAGGCGCTGTTTGGCGCCATAAGACAACAGTTCCCCACACCATTGACTGCAATGCCCACTGTGTTTCCTTTCACTGACGGGACGGACCCACTGACATATTATGCTGACGCAGTACAGTCCTGGATCACACACACTGGTAACAACCCTGCACACATGGACACTGCATTCATGACTAAAGCTTTTAGAAATGCAATTGTGACTGGACTTCCTTCTTCTGTCGCCACAGCTTTAGAAGACGACCCAGACACTTTTGTTTGTGACGAAACACGATTCAAACACCTCCTGCAACACAGACTCACAAGACATAACAAACAAGTTAAAGCACATGACTTAGACGTGACAACAATGCAAAACCAACTGGTTAAACTCCAACTCTCTGAAGCCAGAGAAAAAGTAAATGACAAAAAGAAAGAAGAGAAAAATCAAAACACAGGGTCTCAAAATCAACCCCAAAATCAGGGAATTTATTGGCAGAGTGGATCAAATGGAAGAGGTAGAGGAAATTGGGGTGGTAACAATAGTTACAGGGGAAATAACAGACAGAGGCACCAGGAGGGACCTCCCAGGGGTGGGGCATGCTTTCTGTGCGGGGACTCAGGCCATTGGGCAAAACAATGCCCCTTAAATCGTCAGAACCAGGAAAACTACGGACCACAAGGTGGACACAGGGGTGGTCCGGCCCAGAGAGGGTTCAACAATGGCCCTCGAGGTGGAGGCAGAGCTCGACCCTTCCAGCAAAAGTCGCTGACAGGAGACTGCTGATGTTGGCGGACTCGGGAGCCACTTTCTCATCCGTCTGCATTCCTCTGCCGCCGTCAGCTCTCTCCCAACGCTCCATGCGGCTGACTGGTTTCTCGGGTCAACTCCAACATCTGCCATTCACCATACCCCTACACACTGAACTGGCCGGCTATAAGTTCCTCCACCAGTTCATACACTCCCCGGACACTCCTGTAAATCTCCTCGGACGTGACATTCTTCTGAAAACTGGTGCGACAATCCTGTTTGATAACAATGGAATAACAGTGACATTTCCGAACAAAGTCCGATATGCCTGTAATATCACCCTTTGTGGAGACGAGGGACAGTGGTTGGTGCGGTCTGAGGTTCCCCCAGAGACTGCTGACATATACTGGTGTGCCCTGTCCCCTGAGAGTCCTTCCTCACACGGTGTTTTCTCGGTCTATTTAATCTGGAAAAATTTCATCCAAACTTTGGGTGACTATCATCCTCCAATTGATCCATTACATTGTACATTGTTTTACGACAGAAATCAGACTGTTGTTTATGCTGAGATGTTTAGGTCAATTGAGGGTGAAAACTGGGAACTAACCTCTTCTGTCATTTATGTTGGTCCAGAAGGTGTTGCAGCTGACTGTGAGTTGACTCCTGAACAGCTACCGTGGTACTGGATGGGAGACACCTCGGTTCCACACATCTCTCTGGCCCTGGGACCTGGTCATGAGGCGAGAGAGCTCGGCCCCATGGTCAGACGGCTGAGTGGAGAGACAGACTGGACTAGCACGACTACACCTGACGTTATGTATAGTCCATCACAGAAATCACATCGTATCACTTTCACCCAACAAACACATGACCTGTCAGTTCTAGAACATCATGTAGTGTCTAGAGACCACGGACGTGAACTCACAGACCATGAACGGACTGCAGACATTTTGACAGAAATACCTGACTCACTATGGACTTCTTCTCCTTTTGATGTGGGTAACTGTTCAGCAATATCTCCAATTGTAATTGAACTAACCTCTTCTATTCCCATTTACAAGCCTCAGTATCCTTGGCCTGAGGCAGCAGACCAGGGCATGGAAGACACCATCTCGGGTTTATGGGACGCTGGAGTCTTGGAAGAATCAACTTCTCCATATAATACTCCGTTAAGACCTGTACCCAAAGCGGACGGTGAGACTTACAGAATGGCTCATGACTTGAGAGCCATCAATGACGTGACAAAGACTCCCCTTCTGGCTGTACCTGACCCTCATAGATGTCTGACTACTTTAGGCCCTGACTTGAAATGGTTTACTGTGATTGACTTGGCAAATGCATTTTTCTGTCTTCCACTGGCTCCTGAATCAAGACCATTCTTCGCATTTAGGTACAAGGGTTGCAAGTTGCAGTACACACGGCTACCACAAGGCTTTAAAAACAGCCCAGGTATTTTCAATCAGACACTTCTGCACATGTTGTCGTCGTTTGATATTGTTCCAGGTTGCAAACTGGTGCAATATGTGGATGACCTCCTCATTGCTGCTCCTGACGCTGACTCCTGTCTCCAGGTAACAAAACACCTCCTCATACGTCTACATGAATTTGGGTTCAAGGTTTCCAGAAAGAAGCTTCAATGCTGCAGAACCACTGTGACATTCCTGGGCAGACGTCTCTCTGCTCATGGTTTGTCTATGTCTCTGGAGCATCGATCTTCTATCCTGCATCACAAAAGACCGGAGACTGTAAGAGAAATGTTGTCATTTCTAGGTCTCTGTGGGTACAGCAGGAACTTCGTTCCTGACTTTTTGATAAAAACATCACTTTTGAGAAACCTCGCAAAAGAACAGGGTTTTAAAAATTTCTCTGCCCAACTGACTTGGACTTCTGACCATGACGCAATGTTCAGGACTCTTGTGCAAGACATGTCTGCAGCCTCTACACTGGCATCGCCTGATTACACTCAGGATTTCCACCTGGACATCTCCTGCAAGGATGGACTCGTGCACGGCTGTCTCTATCAGAAAGAACATGGACACAGACGAATCCTCATGTACGCGAGTGCATCACTGGACAACGTCGAACTGAGACAGCCTCCATGTACTCAACACGCGGCTGGTCTGGCTAGACTGGTCGACAGAACTGCACATCTTGTTATGGGGTACCCCTTGATCATACACACTGACCATAGTGTTTCATCCTTTATTTTGTCCTCAGCTTTCACTATGTCCGCTCTTAGACAAGAAAAACTTCTCCATCATTTCTTTCTTTACAGCTATCGGCATTGTGCTGCTTGTTCTCTTTCTGCTTGTTTGTTGCTGTATTCCATGTTTTAGAGTTCTTCTGTCTCGCATGATTACTTCCCTCATGCCTAAGGGCAACTATGCTGTTATTCTGACCCCGACACCTGAGGAAGGTGAGCCTCTGGACGGGTCTTACTTGACCACTCTGGCGTAAATGATGTTTTATGTTTTCTTTTGCCTTTTATATTTAATATTTTATATTTTATATCTACGTGTTGGTAATTTTATGTTTGAACTTAGAGGTTTAGTTGTTTGGTTTACTCTTGGTTTAGGTTTTGTTTTCGGGGATTTTGATATGTTGTTTTACTTCTACTTACATTTTGGTTGTGTTCTAGTTTCACTAGAACAAGAGGGGGAATGAAGGGATATATACATTAATACTATGTTTTATAACAGCTTATTTTATTACAAGTTTTACATTAATACATTGTGCTAAAAACTGTGTAGGCGTCCACTAGTAGTGGCGTGATATTGTACAACATGCTTTGTTCCTCTGTTCAGGGAGTGTATCAGACCACAATGCTCAAGGCCACACCAACGGCCTTCTGGAAAGATACTATTGGAAGAGAAATGACCACTGGAAAAGTACCACACTGGAAAAATACTGACCACTGGGCCAATCACGAAGAGACACGCTTGTTTAATGCTAAAACAATAACAGCTCATCTCTAAGGTGGAGCTTAGATAAGGTGTACCATAAAAATCTGTATTCCATGATTTTCTTTTGTTCTTCCTTGTGCCTTTTGTTTGTACTGGTTGAACCCTGCAGCTGTAGAACATTGTAAAAGGGCAATACAATTTTTGGACGCAAATCTCTTGATTCCTGGTCTTCTTTTCCGATCTCAACTGAACACGCACAGCTGCTCTGGGCACTGAAAGCAGGTGCCTAACAATATGTAAGCGGTGCTCTGTAATGAAACGAGTGTGTCACTGCATGGCCTAACTGCACTGTAAAACTATGCGATATGCGCATTTATTCATTTTTGTCATTATTGGACAGGTTTAAAATAACAAGTTAGAACAATGTACTTTGACAATATTGTAAAGATTTGTTTTGCTAAAAGTATTATATTACTCTAAGAAAAAATGAGAAATGTTGAAATATGTATTTGATCATTTTATTTTGCAAATTTAAGTGTTTTAAACATTTATTGATTGACATGCATTGTAAAGAAATGGTACAATAATTCATTTTAAAGGTACTATACTGTAAAAGAGAAATAATTTACTATAATTCATAGTGAATTCATGATTTCTGTAAAATGTGAACTTCTGATAAACTCATTAGCTGGGATTTAAAAAATTTACATTCCATGATCAAGCTATATGATAAAAATACTATTATTAATGTTTGTGCTGTTAGTAAAAATTAAAGCACTTACATTATTGAACATGTGGCCATATAAATGATATAGAAATATGAACTTAATTAGTAATAGCACTGTTGTACACAGGCTAGGTTTTTTTCTTGGGATCGTTGGATATGGAATTCTTTCTGACGAGGAGGATGGCGAGCCTTGTCCCTTGAACCCAACTGGTGCCATTCCAAGTTGGCCTTGAGAGAACAGGAGTTCTCCCACCACGAACAATTACAATTGCGCGGTAGGACAAACCGCACCTCTCACAGACTTTTGATCTTTGGAACTTACTTGACACTGACTATAAAGCCGGCAGGACTACAGTATCTGAGCTCAGATAGGACACTTGGGGTATTATTTGAATGGAATTTTACTTTGTATTATATGTGTGCTCGAATGTGCATTGTTAAATTGTTGCCAAAAGTTCAATACAATTAAGAGCAACGTTATTTGTGACTCCAGTCATTCTTCTGCATGTGGTACTCTTACTTTAGCCCTCCTACGAACCTAGTCATTGGTCCAATCTCTACTTATACCTAAGTTACACTACCTCTTCCTGTACCTGGTTACAGTTGCATCCAGATTTCTTAGATGGGTCTGTTCATTGGGTCCAGTTATGAGCAGATCTAGGTAGCACTGAAAACCCTGAAAGTCCACTCAAGATCTGGTCCATTTCTCTTTAGAACAATGCAGGAACTGATGCTCCACGTGCATCTGTAGATAAACGTAGAGCAAATCTATTTCGCTAAATTGCTGACCTTCAGCTAGGCCTGAGAAGAGGTCATTGATGATTGGTAATGGATACTGCTATGCCATTAAGACTGGATTCACTGTGAGCTCCATCCCTTTTCATGACTGGAACAATAGGTGTAGCCTATTCACTTGTGCTTACTGGTTCCAGCACTCCGCCTTTCACAAGCCTATCTAACTCTGACTCGACCTTTGGCTTGAGGGCATATGGGACAGGTCTAGCTTTTAAGCACTTGGGTATACTGCCTGGCTTAACTGACAGGTTGACTGTAATGTCTTCAAGCTACCAAATTCACTGCTAAAAACTTTGGGCTACTTTTTCAAGATCTCTTTCAGTGGGCTTGAGCATTTATCCACAACCATGAAAATTTCGTTCCAGTTCAGCTTCAAACTTTTTGAGCCACTTGCGACCAAGCAGTGCTGGGCGGTTTCCTGATACAACGTGCAGTGGGAGAATCTTTTTCTGATTGTTGTGTTCCACGGTGACGTCCACAGCTCCTAGCACTTGCAAGGGTCCACTTGTGTATGTTCTTAGCTTTAGCTTTGTCTCTTCTAGAGGAAGGTGTTGCAATTTGTCTTTGTAGAGAACTTCTGATATCAGTGATACTCATGTACCAATGTCAATCTGCATCCGTACTGGTTCATTCTCGAACAGTGGTGTGACCCACTATCCGTCCTCATCCTCATCCATGATTAACAGGACATGCACTTCATCATAATCAAAAGTTAATCTTGTCTTGTTCATGTTCCATTTTGTTCACACTTTGTTTCTTTTTGTTTTTGTGAGAAAAAAACCCTTTTCTTTCTCATTTTGTGTTGTTTGTTTTAGTCTTTTTATTTCTGCATGCATGTTCAATGTAGGTAGAAGAATGTAGGTACTTCTGACTTTATATTGTTAGCCAGCACAAAATACTCACATTTTTCTGTATATGAACTCCACTGGTCAGTATTTTCATCAAATTGTATTTTAATTGGATGTCAAAGGTTGCCCCAAAGTAAATTTGTTTTCATAGACCATCACAACACAGTGAACATAATTGGCATTTTACACAATAAACATTCAGTACAATAAACATTCACATGACAGCCTGCAGCCAGAGGGCAGGAGTGGGTATTGAAGAGGTGCTGAGTGTTGTTTCTGTTCTGAGATGTTGGGTGTGGTGGAGTGGGGTTTTTTTAATCTATGTGTGTAATTTTGTTGAGTTATTTATAGTTGGAGACTAACAGCATGGTATAAAAACTGGGAGAACAATACAAGAGAATGGGTTGGATAATTCTCCTATACAGAAATAGCAGAAGCAGTTTTATTATTGCCCAGAGTTAGTCCGAGGTATTTGAATTTATTGGCCTGTTCTATTGTGTTGCCATTGAGCCCGTTTACATGACCAGAATAATCCGATAACTTTGAGTAATCAGATAATTGTAAAAATCATATTTAACATTTGCATGCACTTGCGATATAATCAGATTATGCCGTTTACATGGTCACTCAAGATTTTTAGTGTAAACATAAATTTCCATCAATGAGGCCATTGAAACAGATACCTGTTCACAGGTAAGATGTGTGTTTGTGTTTTGTATGTAAAAATATAATATTTGTCTGATTCAAATGTTTACTTGTAGATGGAGTGGAAGTGTAAACACTGTATTTTTACCAGTGAAAAAAGAGGACAGCTTTTGAAGCATTATCGCTTGCAACATGGAGGATTCACACGGCAGCAGCCTTTACTATGCTTGCATACGAACTGCTTGTGCACATTTAAATCTTTTAATGCACTTAAAGTGCATTTATCTGTTTGTCACTCAAAATCTGACTCTGGCCAAGTAAGGAAACCTACAGTTGTATTTCACTGTCAGTTGTGTGAATTTGAAGAGCCCTGCACTGTTTTTCACACACTTAAGAAGCCATTTAAAATTAAAACAAAAAGCTTTCATAGTATTGTGTACTCAACATTTAACTCTCACAAAAATAGAGTACATGCCAACAGTGATTTAACTCAGTTTAAAACAGAGGTTATATCAAATATTCAAAACACATATCAGACAGATGTCCACGAAACTGAGGCATCACAGGATGAGACTGAGACTGACATTCCGACTGAATTGGAGGAATCAATAGGTAATGCTCAGGATTTGGAAAGTCAACTGGAGCATAACATTGCTGCCCTGTTCTTGAAAATGCAGACAATTCTGCACATATCAGATGCTGCGGCACAAGAAGTTTTAGAGCAGCTTAATCAAATCTACTTACTATCACAGCCATTACTACGTAGTGCTGTTCATAATGTTATAAATCAGCATTGCAGTAATGTGGATGATTCTTTTGTGGGCGATGTGGTAAATGCTGTTTTACAAAGTAATGTCCTATTCAGATTTACCAATACCGGAGGATCCCTTTCAACACATTGCAGAAGAGTGTCTTATTTACAGCAACATTTTCCTGTTGTTATTCCTGTTGAATTCCGTCTTGACAAAGAGAGTTCTGTTGTTTATGTCCCAATTCTCAAAATGTTGCAAGCCTTGTTAAGCCGTGATGATATTTTTGAAAAATGTTTTCACTCAGAAACAATCTTTTCAGAGGACTACCACTCATACAGAAATGGCTCTTGTTTTAAAGAAAATGCTCTTCTAAATGTGGATGAATTTAAAATTGCTCTTGGACTGTACATGGATGAGTTTGAAGTGGCCAATCCACTGGGAACATAAAAAAAAAAACATAAACTGTGTGCAGTTTATTGCCTTTGTCCTTGCTAATGTTGACTCCAGATATCGATCAGCACTTCACTCAATACAACTGGCACTTTTATGTAAGACTACGACTATAAAGGAACATGGATATGCAGAAGTACTCCATCCTCTGCTTCAGGATCTTGCGAGTGTAAGAGGCGCAGTATTGTATGTAGCTGCAGACAACTTAGGGGCCCACTCTTTGGCCGGGTTTCAAGAGAGCTTTTCAGCTGAATACTTTTGTCGGTTTTATATGGGCACGCAAAGTGACATATAGAACAAGAATGTGAGCTCTGGTTTGATACAACCACGCACAAAAGAGAACCATAACAGACATTTGAGGGAAGTTGCACAAGACCCAAATATGGCAAGAAATCATGGTGTGAAAAGAGGGTGTCCACTTAATGAAAAGTTGAAACATTTTCAGGTGTTGGAAAGTTTTCCACCTGATATCCTCCATTACTTTCTGGAGGGTGTTGTACCTGCAGAAATGTCATTATGCCTTCACAGTTTAATAACAAAGAAGTACATTTCATTGGACAGTCTAAACAGCATTATAAGGAAGTTTCCTTACACCTTTTCTGATAAAACTGACCAACCCCAAATCATCCCAAAGGCCTTTTCCTCTAAAGGCACAATTGGGGGCAACGGTCACGAAAACTGGTCTCTTTTGCGCCTTCTCCCCCTGATGATTGGCCATGACATTCCCGAAGGAGACAGTGCTTGGGAAATACTTATGCTTCTTAAGGAAATCTTGGAGATGGTTGTGTCATCAAGCTTTACAGACGAGCTGATCCACTTTTTAGATTGCAAAATCTGTGAACACCGTGAGTTATTGCAAACCACTTTTCCTTCTTACAAGCTACGTCCAAAACACCATTTCGTGGAGCATTATCCGCAACTAATAAAAAAGTTTGGGCCTCTAGTGAATGTGTGGACAATGCGCTTTGAAGGGAAGCACAAGTTTTTAAAAAAAGTTGTTCATGACACACGCAATTTCAAAAATGTTGCTCTTACTTTGGCTGCAAGACATCAGAGGATGATGGCCTTTTTATTTGGCTTGCCCAACATTCTTCAAGCCCCCACTGGAAGTCATCAAAGTGAAGCCTGTTATGGTCACCAGTTTTCCTGAAAATGTTCAGGCATGCTTACAAGAGCGAACTGGCATGAAAGATACAGTACTTGTGGCCTCTTCTGCGACTGTCCATGGTGTGAAATACAGTGCAGAAATGATCATATCAGTTGGCAGCTGTGCAGGTCTCCCAGAGTTTAGAGAAATAACACACATTGTTGTTGTAAACACAAACATTGTATTGTTATGCAGACTTTTAACCTCAGGGTATCAAGAACATTTGCGCTCCTATGAGTTGTCACAAGGAGAAGAAGAATCTTTGGTGGTCACTGAGCTTTCTGAGCTTAATGATGTTTTTCCTTTGTCCTCATATAAAGTCAGAGGGAGGGTATACGTGACCCTAAAGCGTTTCATTTTGTGTTGAGCTTTGAGTGTTGGTGTCTCAAAACCAGGTGATAGGGAGCGCCCTTGAAGCTGCACTACCTGATTTCTTTTTCCTTGTATTTTGGCAAAGATAATTATTTAGTAATTATTATAGCATACCAGAAGCCATTTGAGGAAAATAAACAGTTTGAGGTCATTTGTGGGCTGTTTTTGTTTTAGACTGAGGGAAGGAACTGACAAATTTCCACAGTGATTGGTTGAAACTGTGAAATTGTTTATTTTGAACTAGGATCCATCATATATAATGAGTGAGAGGTGATGTTTCATTGTAAAGTGTACAGCTTATTAACAGATAATTGTTTTTTTTATTTTAAAGAATTAAAAGCCAACTCTGCATATCTGTTATTTGCATGCATATGTACTTTCTGGTTAGTGTGAGACCATGATTGAGGTTTGCAAATGTGAGGAATTTGGAAAGTATCATTCAAACTTTGATTTTTTTTAAAAACATCACTTTTACAGTCTCAAAATCAGGTAGTTCAGCTTTAAAAACCACTATTCTTTCATGTTTGTCATATAACATTGTGACAGAAGCGATGCAGATGAAGTGACGTTTGGACTAAATACCTTACGCTATGGCTGGAAAAACACTGAAGCAAATGTTCTACAGCATTGTTTTCTTTTTCCCCCAGGACCATAGCCAGTTACAAGATAAGAATATTATTAAACACTGATGATATTCGAAAACTGAGTTTGGAAGGAAAACCACAATCTCTACTAGATCTCAAACTAAAAAAAAAAAAAAAAAAATGCATGCTTGAAGATGATTTTAAATTGATGTATGAGGACCCGGACTTCAATGCCCTGTGCAACCTTGAGGACATCACAGATTTGCCACCGGATAAAGCCACTCCATTGATAACACTGACAGTAGAACCAGTTCCTGGCACCAGCACTCCTATTGACAGTACTTTCTCAGATGACAGTGACATTATGTCAACTCTCAGCACATCAAGTAGAACAGAGAGATGGCCAGACCTTTTTGAAATCCCTCAGTTTGCATTGGATGTAGAATTCAGGCTGAAGCAGGCCAACCTTCAATATATGCAGGATGGGACTTGCTTTAATGTCCCTAGGAACATGAAGCATGAGATACTGGAGAAACTGGCAGAGGCCATATATAGATACGATGCATACCCCAGTGTTGAGAGATGTCAGTCAGTTGCTATGGCTCTAATCAACACCCAAGCTTAAAGGAACGAGGCTCTCCCGATGGCTGTTCAGGGTGGAAAAACAGCCTGGTTTATAAAATAGGCAATTACCGCCAGAAATTGAAAAATTCAGGATGTTTTGAAGTTTCAATAAATGCAAAAAGCAGAGCTACTGGAATGCAGCAAAAAGGCTTGAAGCGCCCCAAAAGATTTGAAGTTAACTATCTACCAGATCTACCAGAGGGACAAACAGAAGAAACACTTGAAGATGACAGAAAGGCCCTTGTTGAAAAAATGAGGAAACGCAACCCAAGTGAAACTCTGATCGCGATGAAGATGGACCGAACATTTTCAATCAGGCGGCGGGAGATTGTCTATTCAGCACCACCAGTCAAAGTTGTCAAGGAGCGTTGGCCAGCTCTCTTTATAGAGAAACAGGTTAGTGCAGTGTAGTTCTACTTTAATTAGGACTAAGTACCATTCAGATCTTTTTTTCTATAAAATATATAACTAAATTTTAGAGACAGCTGGGTTACTTGTGATTAATAATTACTATACTAAACTAATTACATGGCGCTACAAATCATGGTGTACATGAAAAAAATACTAAAAATTAATTTTGGGACAGTGATCCGGACTGGAATAATGTATATATATTGTTCATTTAATATAACTGTTAAAAGCCCTTCTAGGGACAGGTTTTGCAAATTAGCCAAAGTGTTTCTAGCCATGGCCATGGGGGGTTGGTAGCTATATTGGGTAATATTGAAAACTGGTGGCCATACAGCATCTAAATAATATATTTTTTTTTTTATTAGGAAACATACCTCTACACATAAAGCTAAATGTGATGCCACTGCCATGTAGCTTCTGTAGTGCTATTTTATAATCTGCCATGTATCACAACTTATACTGCCCTACTTGAGCTTTTTGGTGAGTGTCATAAGGTTGATTAATGGTACTTAGCCCTAGCAAGTAATTTTGTCTTTAGCTCTTAAAACTTGTGTTTACTTATTGTCTTCCCTGTAAAAAATATGTTTCAGGTGAAACATATCGGATTGCTACACACCACAATTTGTTGCGGTTTTCAAATCCAAAAAAGGAATCACTGGGGAAAAGCTGTCCATGATTGTGCAGCAGATTGATACATGTGTAAGTTTAATAAGCACAATCCGAACCTGTTTACTTATTTACATGGTAGTTGATATCTTTGGTAATAAAATTTGTTATTGTTTACCTAGGCACCTGATATTACAAAACTGCGCACACTTGTTCTTCGAGGCCTTCCTGTTCTTCTTAGAGAAGATCCCAGCAACTTCTTTGTCCCTTGCCTTGTAAGTTTTTGTCAATTAGAATTAAACTAAAAAATAACTAGAAAGCACTCTGAGTGCAGACCTCTGCTAAGGCAGCTCATTTCCCCTATACACTCTTAAAAGTAGTTCAAAATAGAAGTGAGACAGTTATTGCTGTATAACTGTAGTGCTGTAGTAGATAACTATAATCCAAATAATAATAAATTGGTTCCTTGTTTAATTTTTGACCTATACTGAAAATTTAATCCAAATCAGTTACTTTTGAGTTAAGTCGCTTAAAGACAGACAACAAGCCATTTAGGCTTCTGCACACCGCGAATAACGACTTGTACTTTCTTAAATTGAGCAGCATCAACATTAACACTTTCAGCCTTTTTTCATTACCTCCGCCAAGAAGGTTTTTTAGTAGTGTTTGTCCATCTGTCCTCTGTCTGTAAGCGACTTGACTCAAAAACTACTGAATGGATTTTAATAAAGTTTTCAGGGAAGATTGGTGTTTTTGTTTAAGGTGACAATAGATTCTTTTCTTTACTTACTATAAGTTTAATGTTTGGGAACTATTAAGAATCTGGGATACAAGTGGACACACAACATAGTACTCATGCTGTGACCCATTATGGGGTAATTTATTTTAGTCCATTAGGTTTTCTACTCAAGAAATTTACAGAAATGTCTATTAATGTGCACTATTTCAGTCCCAATTTCCACTTGCATTGTATCACAAAGTGTTAAGAACCATTTAGAATTGTGTGTGTGTGGGGTTTTTTTTTTGTTATTTTTCCAAACCACATTAGAAAAGAAAGGAAAAATGATGGCACAGTGCTACTCAGTCACATGATTACAGTTTAGAAACCTACAACAAGTGTATACATTTTTTAATGTGTATTCCTGTTTATACAGAATTCAGATGAAGACAATCACAAACGTTGGGAAAACATCAGCGTTGGAATCCTGATCCTGTTAGATAAAGATGCTCCTCACACTCTGTATCTGTACTGCATTTGAATTGCACTTGGATCCAGTGTCGTGTTCCGTTGTACTTGAAGGAGGTATTGTAATAGATGGACTTCATAGTCTGCCAGAAGCTCTTAGGCTCCTCTTTGGCCTTACTTATGCTCTGCATTTGGATTACCCAAAAGGAATGAAAAACACACTGGGTTTCATCCAAAGAGTAATGCTGGGCTTGGGGGCCAACAAACTACCTGCTAAACTACAAACCTTGAAAAACCTCCTTTCACTGTAGGTAATGTTAAAGATGTTTTGGACTAAATGGCATGTTTGAGTTGAGTTTTAGGAAGATTTTAGAAAGAAAATGGTCTTAGATGTGTAGTTCCTTCACATTCCTTAAAATTATACAGCACTTGTGCCTCAAGTGGTACCGTTATCATATAATTGTGATAGAAAGATGTTCTAAACTAGAAGTATTTTCTACTATCAAAAGTTCAAACCATTAGTTGACCACTCTTCTAATCAGAACACTTTATTTGTTTTATTGTATTTTTCATTTAATGCCATTTTTATAGTAAAAGAACACAGTTTTTTCTGAGAAAAATATATTATTTTAATATATTATTTTACTTAATAAGTTATTTGGTTTTAGGATATTGGAACTTTGCATTGTTAATATTTAATAAGAATGGTTCAGATCCTTCTTTGAGTTTGCTCCTAACCAGAATATATTGTTGCCTTTGACAGTTTTTAAATGTTGGCACAATTGTTGCAGTGCATCATAGTGTAGAATAAAGGGGGTTTGGGTCTGTGTATAGAGTATACAGTTGTGTTCAAAATATTAGCAGTGTGTTGAAAAGGGACTAAAGCTGAAACTACTTATAATAGCCTTTATTTTCATACATGCAGAAGTATTGGGGACACTGCACATTCTGTTCCAAATCAAAACATGAACCAAAAGAAGATTAAATTTGTTATTCCTTGATAGAAAGCGAAGAAAATGGAATATTAGGCTGTTCAAAAAAATAGCAGTGTATAGATTTCTCTTTACAAACTCAAACATTTACCCTATAAACTAAGAAATGCTTTACATTTAGCTGTTGTCTGAACTGAACTAATATTTCATGGTATAACCACTGCTTTTGAGAAGCTGACACATCTGTGTAGAATGGAGTTGACCAGCTTCTGGCTCCAGTGAACAGGACCACTGGACTATTCCTCTACATTTCTTGATTTTGCCCCAGAAACAGCATTTTTTATGTCATCAACAAGTCTTCTTTTGGATTAAGGTCCGTGGATTGTGCTGGACACTCTGTAACATCAATCTTGTTGGTCTGGGACCAAGATGCTGCTCACTTACTGGTGAATTTGAGGTTATTGTCTTCAGCATAAGGCTAGTGACTCCTTCAAGTGTTTTGATCTATTCAAACTGATCTATGATCCCTGGTGTACAATAAATAGACCTAACACCAAAGTATGAGAAACCTCCCCAGATCATGATGCACCACCATGCTTGGCTTGAATTCTGTTTTGAGGGGCTGCAGACAGTTTGTCAGATGACCCCCAAACACAGAATTCAGGCCACTGTGAAGACAGTGAAGCATGGTGGCACAAGCATCATGATGATGGTGGTGCTTCTCATACTTTGTTGTTGTGTCTATTTATCGCACACCTTGGATCATGGATCAGTTTGAATACATGAAAACACTTGAAGTCACATTGCCTTATTCCGAAGAGAAAATGCCCTTGAAAAGTGTGTTTGAACAAGACAACAACCACAAACACAGCAGTAAGAGCAGCATCTCGGTTCCAGACCAACAAGATTGACGTTATGGAGTGTCCAGCACAATCAACGAATTTTAATCCAATAGAAAACTTGTGGGTGGCATTTCTGAGGGAATTTAGTCCAGTAGTCCTGGCTGTTCACAGGAGCCAGAAGCTGGTCAACTCCATGCAACACAGATGTCTCAGCTTCTCAAAATACAATGAAATATTAGTTCAGTGATTTACAGGAAAGCTAAATCTAAAGCATTTTTCAGTTTATACAGTAAATGTTAGAGCTTGTAAAGAAAAATGCAGACAGTGCTATTTTTTGAACAGCCTAATATTCCCTTTTCTTCACTTTCTGTAGAAGAATAACAAATTTGATCTTTTTTTTTTTCATGTTTTCATTTGGAACAGAATGTGCAGTGTTCCCAGTGCCTTTTCTTGTATGAAAATAAAAGGTATTATAAGTATTTTGAGCTTTAGACACTTTTTTAAACACACTGCTATTATTTTGAACATAACTGTATATGAATACTTTGACTTTTTGAAAATAAGGTAGGATCTAGAAAACCATCTAAAAAAAAACATAATTTTTACATCACCACACCACATAACTAATTGATTAACTGATTGATTAATTTTCACTGTAGCCCTGTATAGAATAGACAAACATTAAACCCCAATATAAAAGACACATTGTGTCCCTAAAAAGATGTCGGCCTATAATAAAATGTCAAATTCTTCACATTATAATCGAAAAGCACAAATTGAGATGGAAAGTCCTAAAAATAATGAGTAGTGCAATAAAATTTGGTTCTATTTTTATTTATGGTAATTGTTCGGGTCAGCCCACCCTCATCAATTAGGGGCCGGAGTGTTAGAGCCAAATTTGTATTATTTGGTTTGTGTTTGTTCTATGTGCACTATTTTGTTTGGTCAATAGATGGGTACACATTTTGATGGTCCAAGGAAGTTAAAGGGTGAAGGTGACCTCTTTCAGGTGAGGCTACCGGAAGGAAGCAACAGTCTTTTGACCGTGCGGGAAAGGTTGTTGGCTTGGTTTAGGGATTTGATACATTTGTACACAGGACATTTTAATAAGTATATTTAATAAGTATTATTTAATGCAAACATATGTCTGGAAGTTCTTGGGCCATGGCGGTCGCTAGCCTGTACGGTTCTAACGCTAGCTGCTAGTTGTTAGCTGTGTCATTTTTTGCTCTTCAGAGAAGTTTTGCATTAAACTACTGAGTTTTTTTTTTTTTTTTTTTTGTAGTATTATGTGCCCTTCATTAACAGACTGTCCAAGAAGCTTGGCTCCAGTCTTTTTGGTGAGAAACATTCAAATTGTATATTTGTCTTTATTAGCAATTTATTTTAGCAGATATACTAACAACCCTTAATTCTATTACCAGAGTTATCAAAGCCGTTAAAACCAGTCTCAAAATGAGATGGAAAAGTCCTATATATTTTGAAATTTAAGGAATATTTCTATGTTTATGTTAGATCTGGGGAAGTGCAGTCTCATATAAAAAGATGTGGTGGCAATATTTTAATTGTTTATTAAGACATTAAAAGGTGGTTACTACTGTAATTAGACTAGTTTTATAATATTGATTATGCTCTTAAGACTAAGTTTATTTGTTCTAAACATAAAGCAATATTTTGTTAGTAGACAAAATTGAGGTTAATGATGCAGTACTGCAATGCTTTACTCCCTCATGCAGATTTAAATCTTATTATTGCTATTTTAAGGCAAAAAAAGCTTACATTTTTTGCAATACAGTAATCCTATAATTTCAGAAAAGACTGAATCTATATTAATATTACATTCTTAAAATAGACCAATCAGTATAATTGGGGCCTTTGTTGAACTGTATTTCACATTGTATTTCACATTGTATTTCACTGACTTTGTGTATTGTTTCCTGAAGGAGGTGATCCAGACAAACCTGACCAGTGTGTGTTGAAGACCAGACTCCTGCTACTTTGACTTTCACCTTCTATTTCATCAGACATTTTACATAACATAGAATAACAAGCATTTGTGTTTGTGCATTACAGGAATGATATTCTATGGTACTATCTACTACAATACATATTTTTCACTTTCTACATGTGCTGTCACAGTTTGCAGTCAATTAAAAATGAACAATGCACGGCCTTATTTTTCATTTTGTTGCACTTATTTTTCACACGACTTCCTAATTGTGGCCTGAGCATAAAATCCTTACGTATATTATTTAGGGTTCTCATGTAAGATAATTTTAAAACGCTCTCAGCCAACAGTTAAAGACAGTAAAGTAAATTGTGTTAATAAATGTTATAAAGACAGAAAAGATAAAGAAAAACATATTTAATCCGTTCACATTCTGGTTTCTACTACCTTCAGCAATTAATTATTGGGAGTACGTTTTTTATCAAATCAGATTCATGTCCACGTCTAGTTTAAAAATTATGAACAGTAAATATTAGTCCTAAGTAAAACACAGATCCTGAGGTATGGCAGACATAATTTTTATTTTCAGGGCACTGCAGGTGAAGATGGTCCATGTTCTTCTTTGTCACAGGTTTGACACAGGTCTAATCTTCATGTAACTGCTCCACAGTGGTTCACAGTCGTCTAGTGCTGCTCTTCTCACTGGGCACACACAGACACAGTCAAAAACAAAAAACAGTATTTAATATTTAGCCAATAAAACATATAGAAATACAAAGCTGTTTCTGCACAGTAAGTAACGCTGAGATTATATGTGTGACTAAATACTAGTATGCTTCTTAACTTAAACACTCATCAATGTCACACTAAGAAAAAAAAAAACATTAAAAGTGGGCCTGAGTGTTGCTTTATCTATAGTTTATGTGTAAATGGAAAATACCGGTCTTTCTAAATGCTGCACATTTGCAGGGGTCCTGGGTTTAGCGCTATATGAACTAAAAGATCATGGAAGCATTATAAATCTAACCTGGCCAGCCAGACCGACTTTCTCATTGTACAGTGGTCCCTCGTTCATTGTGGGGGTTACGTTCCAAAAATAACCCGCAATAGGCGAAATCCGCGAAGTAGTCAACTTTATTTTTTACAATTATTATACATGTTTTAAGGCTGTAAAACCCCTCACCACACACTTTATATACTTTTCTCAGACAGGCATTAACATTTTCTCACATTTCTCTCTTGTTTAAACACTCTCAAAGCTCAAACCTTAGCATCTTCCTCTGCCTTTTGGGTGGGACCGCAGGTGCCTTTGTCGACATTGTGGGTTTTGTCGGGGAGAAAACTTGCAAACATACAGCACTTCAGAGTCACACTGCTAGCAATCGAACATTTATGTAAATTTGGCAAGCTGAACGCATTCTGTACTGTTCAGGAGACACGGCACGGACGAGATTGATTGACAATGGTCTATAGTTCCTTAGCCAGGATGTAGAACACAATGCGCTGTACATACACATACGCTGTAAAAAAAAAAAAAAGCATGCAAAATTGCAATAAAAAAATCTGCGAAACAGCGAGGCCGCAAAAGGTGAACTGCGTTATAGCGAGAGACCACTGTATTACATACAGAGAAAGTCAGTCTGGGATCGCTGGGTTTGAACAGGATTTCAAGGCGGGACCATGGGCGGAACTAACGCTCGCTGAGTAAACCAATCAGAGAAACCACCGATGTCCGATTCCCAGTTGTCAACAAGCCACAGCGTGTAGCAGCATGGCTAACGGGAGAGAAACTGTTTCTGTAGTTAATGACTTCTGTCGTTTTTGTCAGAAAAATCAAAGAACACAGTGCTTATTTTCAAGCAAAGTAAGCTACCTAAACCTGCGTTTGAAAGATTTGCTGACTTGGGCCCTGCTTTGACTCGCAACAAAAACAAGTCGGTGCGTATGTGTAAAACATGTTTGGCATTGGTCGTACGCGTAACAGACATTATGGACTATGATATTAGTCACTCTCTCCCAGGACAGGAAACACAAAGTCACATTCGCAGTCTTGGGAAGCAGAATCCTAACTCATTATTTGGACGCATTTAAACCTTTTCCAAATGTTGTGGTACATCACATTCCACACAAATATTCCTATGAAGCATCAGAGCGCTCCAGTGATGTAAGTTAATACGAAGAAACACACACATTAAGATTTAACAATTGTAGCAAAACTAAATTTCCATTACATCAAATAGAACATAAGTTCTAATGCTTATTTGTTGATGTAATTCAAAGTGAATTTTGTTTACAGACACTCCAAAAGACTTCCCTGATGACATTAGGACATGGTCAGAGGAGGAGATGAGAGCTTGGTTACATGCAAAAACAACAGAAGTGGTTGACCTGTTTGTCATGCTTGATCATGCTATGGACACAACTGAAGACTCTCAAAAAGGACACTTTCAATGTCGACTAGAAGGTTGTGGGAAAATCTACATTTATGAAAAAGCACGACAAACACATGAGAGGAAGAAACATAATAAGGTTGTGTCACCTTCTGAGTCATGCCCAATCACAACCATTACACCCATAAAGGACCATAGGAAAGAGCACTCAGAAGCAAGACTTGGGTTTGGCTTTTTGTTGCTCGACTTGATGGATGCAGTCAAAGAAGGAGATAGTGAACGTCTGCTGTGGCTTTACAAAGTTGCACTGCTCTTCTACAAAGCATACGGCCATAGCCATTATGCTTATAGCACATTTCTTTTAACCTTACAGGTTAATTACACACTGTCTCCACGAATAGCTCACAGTGTGACCTGGAATCGGTTCTGGAATGGTAGAGGAGGGAAAGGCAACAACATTCCCCTTGATCTTCATTTAGAACATTTAAATAACTATCTGAAGTCGTTTCTGAAGGGCCTCGGTCCCAACCTGAATGAGGATTCGGCTGACAGAATAAGCCGGTCCATTGGTATAATAAAAGAATTCATGGACAATACTGACAGGGAGCTCGAGGTCACAACTCTAAGTGGCCTACAGCGTTCAGCTCAAGACATTAATGATGTCTTGACTCTGGAGATAGGAGCAACTCCAACGCAGGGACGGGGAGTTCTTGGCCAATCACAAGCCTACTGACGCCCAGGGACTTAACAGAGAACCCCATTGGCTGTACAATGTCTTTGCCATGGTCTGCGCGTGCACAACTGGTAAACAGAGACAGCATGACGGCTGAAGTCTCAGAGGGCAAGGTAGCTATTCCTGCATTAGCTGTTACTGCATACACTGCTAAACATCATAAACAAAGGAAAACAGAAGGAGTAAAGAGACCAGAAAAGCGCAAATGGGATGATGAATAAATATTGGAACCGCATTCCAAAGATGTTGAGAACGCGACTGCATTGGTGTAAAACCTGGACTCTGAGCTGGCTGCTTATCTTCTAGTCTGGTAACTAACTTTCTATTCACTATATTTTTATTAGCATTGTGGTCAGTTTCTCTTGTCTCGTTACATTTTAAACGAATTGCAAACAGGAGCTAAGGGCGCGGCTTCCGTTTGAAACTCAACTGTCTCTCTCTCTCTTGGTTCTGAAAAAGTCAATCAGGTACAGGAGCTTTAAGGAGGCCAATAACCGATATTTGGAGGCGATATTCATTTGCAGCAAAAGTGTAAAAATGTTGAATAATACAAACACTTAGAGAAAGTGTTAAAGGTGGGGCAACATGCTGACATATGCTCTACTCATCATGCTTAATTTATTACAGCATTTGGGAGCCTAAAGTTAATTTCATTATTAAATTTTATATTTTACCATGCGATAGCAGGGACCCTCTCATTCAAAACTATGTTGCTACATTATTAATGTTTAATATGACAAAAGCTACATAAAATGTATCTGTCTCTGTCTGTCTGTCTGTCTGTCTCTGTCTCTGTCTGTCTCTGTGTCTCTGTCTCTGATGTCTCTGTCTCTGACTGTCTCTGACTGTCTCTGTCTGTGTCTCTGACTGTCTCTGTCTGTGTCTCTGACTGTCTCTGTCTCTGACTGTCTCTGTCTCTGACTGTCTCTGTCTCTGACTGTCTCTGTCTGTGTCTCTGACTGTCTCTGTCTCTGACTGTCTCTGTCTGTCTCTGACTGTCTGTCCCTCTGTCTGTCTCTGACTGTCTCTGTCTGTCTCTGACTGTCTCTGTCTCTGACTGTCTCTGTCTCTGACTGTCTCTGTCTGTCTCTGTATCTGACTGTCTGTATCTCTGTCTGTCCCTGACTGTCTCTGACTGTGTCTCTGACTGTCTCTGTCAGTCTCTGTCTGCCTCTGTCACTGTCTCTGACTGTGTCTCTGACTGTCTCTGTCAGTCTCTGTCTGCCTCTGTCTGTCTCTTTCTCTGACTGTCTCTGTCTGCCTCTGTCTGTCTCTGTCTCTTTCTCTGACTGTCTCTGTATGTCTCTGACTGTCTCTGTCTCCATCTGTCTCTGTCTGTCTGTGTCTCAAAATGTCTCTGTCTCTGACTGTCTCTGACTGTCTCTGTCTCCATCTGTCTCTGTCTGTCTGTGTCTCAAAATGTCTCTGTCTCTGTCTGTCTCTGTCTCTCTCACTGTCTCTGTCTCTGACTGTCTCTGTCTGTCCCTGTCTCTGACTGTCTCTGACTGTCACTGTCTCTGTCTGTCTCTGACTGTCTCTGTCTGTCTGTCCCTCTGTCTGTCTCTGACTGTCTCTGTCTGTCCATGACTGTCTCTGACTGTCTCTGTCTGTCTCTGACTGTCTGTGTCTCTGTCTGTCTCTGTCTTTGACTGTCTCTGACTTTCTCTGTCTCTAACTGTCTCTGTCTGTCTCTGTCACTGTCTCTGTCTCTGACTGTGTCTCTGACTGTCTCTGTCTCTGTCTGCCTCTGTCTGCCTCTGTCTCTGACTGTCTCTGTCTCTGACTGTCTCTGTCTCTGACTGTCACTGTCTCTGTCTCTGACTGTCTCTGTCTGTCTGTCCCTCTGTCTGTCTCTGACTGTCTCTGTCTGTCCATGACTGTCTCTGTCTCTGACTGTCTCTGTCTGTCTGTCTCTGTCTCTGACTTTCTCTGTCTCTGACTGTCTCTGTCTGTCTCTGTCTCTGACTGTGTCTCTGACTGTCTCTGTCTCTGTCTGCCTCTGTCTGTCTCTGTGTCTGACTGTCTCTGTCTCTTTCTCTGACTGTCTCTGACTGTCTCTGTCTGTCTCTGACTGTCTCTGTCTCTGACTGTCTCTGTCTCTGACTGTCTCTGTCTTTGACTGTCTCTTTCTCTGTCTGTCTCTGTCTGTGTCTCTGACTGTCTCTGTCTCTTACTGTCACAGTCTCTGACTGTCTCTGTCTCAGTCTCTGACTGTCTCTGTCTCTGACTGTCTCTGTCTGTCTCTGTCTCTGTTTCTGACTGTGTCTCTAACTGTCTCTGTCTGTCTCTGACTGTGTCTGTGTCTGTCTCTGACTGTCTCTGACTGTGTCTCTGTCTCTGACTGTGTCTCTGTCTGTCTCTGTCTGTTTCTCTGTTTCTGCCTGTGTCTCTGTCTCTGACTGTGTCTCTGACTGTCTCTGTCTCTGACTGTGTCTCTGACTGTCTCTGTCTCTGACTGTGACTGTCACTGTCTCTGACTGTCTCTGTGTCTCTGGCTGTCTCTGTCTGTCTCTGAATCTGACTGTCTCTCTGTCTGTCTCTGACTGTCTCTGTCTGTCTCTGACTGTCTCTGTCAGTCTCTGTCAGTGTCTGTCTGCCTCTGTCTGTCTCTGTCTCTGACTGTCTCTGTCTCTTTCTCTGACTGTCTCTGTTTGCCTCTGTCTGTCTCTGTCTCTGACTGTCTCTGTCTCTGACTGTCTCTGTCTATCTCTGTCTGTCTCGGTCTCTGACTTTCTCTGTCTCTGTCTGTCTCCTTCTCTAACTGTCTCTGTCTCTGACTGTCTCTGTCTGTGTCTCTGACTGTCTCTGTCTCTGACTGTCTCTCTGTCTCTGTCTCTGACTGTCTCTGATTGTCTCTGTCTGTCTCTGTCTCTGTCTGCCTCTGGCACTCTCTCTGTCTCTGACTGTGTCTCTGACTGTGTCTCTGACTGTCTCTGTCTCTGACTATGTCTCTGTCTGTCTCTGTCTCTGACTGTGTCTCTGTCTCTGACTGTGTCTCTGACTGTCTCTGTCTCTGACTTTGTCTCTGACTGTGTCTCTGTCTGTCTCTGTCACTGTCTCTGACTGTGTCTCTCACTGTCTCTGTCTCTGACTGTGTCTCTGTCTGTCTCTATCTCTGACTGTCTCTATCTCTGACTGTCTCTGTCTCTGACTGTCACTGTCTCTGTCTCTCTCTCTCTCTGTCACTGTCTCTGACTCTGTCTCTGACTCTGACTCTGTCTCTGACTGTGTCTCTGACTGTCTCTGTCTGTCTCTGTCACTGTCTCTGTCTTTCTCTGTCTGTCTCTATCTGTCTCTGTCTGTGTCACTGTCTCTGACTGTCTCTGTTACTGACTGTGTCTCTGTCTTTCTCTGTCTCTGACTGTGTCTCTGTCTGTCTCTGTCTCTGACTGTGTCTCTGTCTCTGACTGTGTCTCTGTCTCTGACTGTCACTGTCTCTGTATGTGTCTCTGTCTTTCTCTGTCTCTGACTGTGTCTCTGTCTCTGACTGTGTCTCTGTCTCTGACTGTCACTGTCTCTGTCTCTGAATGTGTCTCTGTCTGACTGTGTCTCTGTCTGTCTCTGTCTGCCTCTGTCACTGTGTCTGACTGCATCTCTGAGTGTGTCTCTGACTGTCTCTGTCTCTGTCTGTCTCTGTCTGTCTCTGTCTCTGTCTCTGACTGTGTCTCTGACTGTCTCTGTCTCTGACTGTCTCTCTGTCTCTGACTGTGTCTCTGACTGTCTCTGTCTGTCTCTGTCACTGTCTCTGTCTCTTACTGTGTCTCTGTCTCTGACTGTGTCTCTGTCTCTGACTGTGTCTCTGTCTGTCTCTGTCTCTGACTGTCTCTGTCTGTCTCTGTCTTTGGCTGTCACTGTCTCTGACTGTGTCTCTGTCTGTGTCTCTGACTGTGTCTCTGTCTGTCTATGTCGCTGACTGTCTCTGTCTCTGACTGTCTCTATCTCTGACTGTCTCTGTCACTGTCTCTGTCTGTCTCTGACTGTCTCTGTCTCTGACTGTCTCTGACTCTGTCACTGACTCTGTCTGTCTCTGACTGTGTCTCTGACTGTGTCTCTGACTGTCTCTGTCTCTGACTGTGTCTCTGACTGTCTCTGTCTCTGACTGTGACTGTCACTGTCTCTGACTGTCTCTGTGTCTCTGGCTGTCTCTGTCTGTCTCTGAATCTGACTGTCTCTCTGTCTGTCTCTGACTGTCTCTGTCTGTCTCTGACTGTCTCTGTCAGTCTCTGTCAGTGTCTGTCTGCCTCTGTCTGTCTCTGTCTCTGACTGTCTCTGTCTCTTTCTCTGACTGTCTCTGTTTGCCTCTGTCTGTCTCTGTCTCTGACTGTCTCTGTCTCTGACTGTCTCTGTCTATCTCTGTCTGTCTCGGTCTCTGACTTTCTCTGTCTCTGTCTGTCTCCTTCTCTAACTGTCTCTGTCTCTGACTGTCTCTGTCTGTGTCTCTGACTGTCTCTGTCTCTGACTGTCTCTCTGTCTCTGTCTCTGACTGTCTCTGTGTCTCTGTCTGTCTCTGTCTCTGTCTGCCTCTGGCACTCTCTCTGTCTCTGACTGTGTCTCTGACTGTGTCTCTGACTGTCTCTGTCTCTGACTATGTCTCTGTCTGTCTCTGTCTCTGACTGTGTCTCTGTCTCTGACTGTGTCTCTGACTGTCTCTGTCTCTGACTTTGTCTCTGACTGTGTCTCTGTCTGTCTCTGTCACTGTCTCTGACTGTGTCTCTCACTGTCTCTGTCTCTGACTGTGTCTCTGTCTGTCTCTATCTCTGACTGTCTCTATCTCTGACTGTCTCTGTCTCTGACTGTCACTGTCTCTGTCTCTCTCTCTCTCTGTCACTGTCTCTGACTCTGTCTCTGACTCTGACTCTGTCTCTGACTGTGTCTCTGACTGTCTCTGTCTGTCTCTGTCACTGTCTCTGTCTTTCTCTGTCTGTCTCTATCTGTCTCTGTCTGTGTCACTGTCTCTGACTGTCTCTGTTACTGACTGTGTCTCTGTCTTTCTCTGTCTCTGACTGTGTCTCTGTCTGTCTCTGTCTCTGACTGTGTCTCTGTCTCTGACTGTGTCTCTGTCTCTGACTGTCACTGTCTCTGTATGTGTCTCTGTCTTTCTCTGTCTCTGACTGTGTCTCTGTCTCTGACTGTGTCTCTGTCTCTGACTGTCACTGTCTCTGTCTCTGAATGTGTCTCTGTCTGACTGTGTCTCTGTCTGTCTCTGTCTGCCTCTGTCACTGTGTCTGACTGCATCTCTGAGTGTGTCTCTGACTGTCTCTGTCTCTGTCTGTCTCTGTCTGTCTCTGTCTCTGTCTCTGACTGTGTCTCTGACTGTCTCTGTCTCTGACTGTCTCTCTGTCTCTGACTGTGTCTCTGACTGTCTCTGTCTGTCTCTGTCACT
>CM072154.1:520156-548813 GCA_036850595.1 Rhyacichthys aspro
AGGCGGCCTCCAATGAGACCTGGAAACAGTACAGACCATCTCACCGTCTTCGGGATTATGGACTATTAACTTAGGAGTTTGTAAAGCCATAGCTGTTGTCTTTTTAAGGGACTTTTTAATTATTGCTTTGATACAGGATCCCAAAATGCACACAATAACAATAAGTAAAGCTACAGTCATAAGGAATTTGACTATACCACCTTCCCACACTCCAAAAGCACTTGTAAAATCGCCAAGATTGAACCCATGCGTCTCATGCAATTTCTTCAGGCCTTCTTGTGTACTATGTACCATGTCCATGACCTCGTTTGTTGCGTCAGAAACATACGTGCAGCATTCAGTTCCAATCACTTTACATGTACCACCTTGAGCTGCGAGCAGCAGGTCCAGAGCCATCGTATTTTGCAAGGCTATAGTCTTTACCTCTTGTAATTCTTTATGTTCTGCAAGAATAGTATAATTTAGCTGAAGCATTAAGGTGAGTTTCTAACACTTTAGAGAGTGCAACCATTTCCTGTTGAGTAACATATATACCATACCACGGCACCAACACACTAAATACTTTGTCAGTAGGTGTTAAAGTACGCTTATGTCTATGAAAAGGAGCATACAATGCAGCAATTTCTGATGAGTTAACTTTTCGAATCATAGGAATTAAATAAGCCAGATAACAAATACCATACATGTTGTCGAAGGGGACGCAGCTGTAGGCGTTTCCTCCACACACCATGTAGACTCTTTCAGGGAGCGGGGTCTGCTTTACCTCTATCTCAACACTGTGGATGCACTGGCTGCGGCCAACATCCTTTCTCTTATCAGCGCCCGCTCCCTGGAAGCAGAGAGAAACATTAGTCAATTCATTAACTGACACCGGTGGAATATACATTGAACAATCACGTTGACCAGATATTTTAGGCTGCATTGGTTTCTTACAATCCAGAATATTGATTTTTACTTCATCCACAGATGTTGTCCCGAACCATGGCTGTATGTATACCATAGCTTCGACTAACAACGTAGGAGTGTAAGGCTGAGACGTACATATTTCATTCTTGATGTTATTACTACAATTAGTTTGCACTAGGGTTAGTTGTAGCCTATAATTAAACCCCAAGTTAGTATATAATTGTGCATACGTTAGTCTTAAGAGTGTTGTTATGTTAAATCCGTGTGGTAGGTAATTGGTATTAACTTTATCAGTGACATGGCTAGCCATTGCATCATATTTGTTGTGAAAATACTCAAGTGGATAGGTAGGTGTGTAACAATCATCTGCATGATCCATCAGACGGGAAGCTATGTCATTCCAGTTGTACATCTCATAGTCCGCTTTGCTAAAAGGAATAGGGGAAAGCATAGATGAATGTATGGATTTAGGCATATATTGACACACCCAGCAATTACTGATATTACGCTCTCTGACATAATCTACCATGAGCCCAATGGCTGAATTAGATTTAATGTTGATGGTTTGATTGTCTGTATTGTTTCCAAGCTCCTCATTGATCTCTAAGTTAATCATATTTCTTGGAGTAAAGTTTATATACTCAATCTTTTCACCTTCTACTGCATTATTCTTACAAGTTGTTATTGCCTTTTTTCCTGGAGGATAGTTTATTTCCCAGTCAGAACAGCTAGGTTGTGTTTTCATTTGATGTTTGTGAGCTGTTCTCTATTATCGGATAAAACTGCCTCAGAGTTTAAAGAAGCAATTCAGCCAATATTAGCCAGGAATGCTCCAGTTAATACAGAGACCAGCCTCCACAGCTCCAGTCCAAGTGGAACCGATCAGCTTGTCAACACTGTAATGCGTTCAATGCAAACAGCTCTGGATAGTGTAGCTCCACTTAAACCGAGGGTCATCAGAAGTTATAGAGAATCACCCTGGTTTAACCCAGAAACTCGTCTCCTCAAACAAGCCACGAGAAATTAGAACGACAATGGCGTCACTCCAACTCCGAGGAGTCTCTCAAGGCCTGGAAATACAGTCTATCAACTTATAAACAAGCCCTGCGTAAGGCTAAAACGACGTATTATTCTACATTGATAGAAGAAAACAAAAATAACCCTAGGTTTCTGTTCAGCACTGTAGCCAGGCTGACAAGCAGTCACAGCTCAGTAGAACCTAGCATCCCTCCAAATCTTAGATGTGACGACTTCCTCAATTTTTTCAATAATAAAATAAACACAATTAGAAATAAAATAAACCAAATCCACCTCACTTTTAGCTCAGAACAGATTAGTGCCCTAAAAGCTCATTCCTCAATCAAACCTCTTTTAATGTTAGACCGCTTCAACGCCGTAGATTTAAATGAAATAGCCTCAATCGTCGTGTCTTCTACAACATCCACCTGTATCTTAGACCCGATCCCTTCCAAACTTTTTAAAGAGGTCTTCCCTTTTATCACTGAAACTATTTTGAATATAATAAACTCTTCCTTGGAAACAGGCTATGTCCCACAGTTTTTTAAATCAGCAGTGATTAAACCTCTGTTGAAAAAACCAACCCTCGATCCAGGCGCCTTAGAAAACTATCGACCTATATCTAATCTTCCTTTTATTTCAAAAATACTCTAGAAAATTGTAGCTACACAGCTACGCAATCATCTGCAGGACAACAACTTATTTGAAGATTTTCAGTCAGGATTTAGACCACACCACAGCACAGAAACAGCTTTAGTCAAAGTCGCCAATGAACTGTTAGTGGCTTCAGATAATGGACTGGTCTCTGTCCTAGTCCTCTTAGATCTCAGCGCAGCCTTCGACACGATAGACCACAGTCTCCTGCTACAGAGGTTAGAGTCCGACATTGGAATCAGAGGATCAGCTCTCAAATGGTTTAAATCTTATCTAACAGACAGATACCAGTTTGTTGTTGGAGTTAATGAGGAATCATCTGCATCCACAGAAGTTAGCCATGGAGTACCACAAGGATCTGTATTAGGCCCTATTCTTTTTACATTATACATGCTCCCGTTAGGCAGTATAATAAGAAAACTCATCCGAGTAGTCCCTCTCAACCTCCTCTATGTCAAGCCCCGCTGCAGACGGCCCCTCTCCCTCTTCTATCTCGGAAGATGCCTCAGAGGAGGAGGAGGGCCGAGTCCCAACATTGACGCCCCCATCAGCAGTGGAGCCCCTGGAGGGCTGATCAGGGTGGCAGCGATGAAAATCACGGACGAGCTGAGCATCCAGGATGTGACGAGCGGGGACCCACGACCTCTCCTCCGGACCGTATCCCTCCCAGTCGACCAAGTATTGAAGGCCCCTCCCACGGCGCCGAGAGCGCAGCAGGCGGTGGACCGTGAAGGCGGGGGCCCCATCGATGATCCTAGGAGGAGGTGGTGGTCGAGAGGTCGGCATGAGCGGGCTCTCCCGAAAAGGCTTGACCTTCGAGACGTGGAAGGTCGGGTGGATCCGCATGGAACGGGGCAGCTGGAGCCTGACCGCCACAGGGTTGATGATCCTCACAATGGGGAATGGTCCGATGAACTTTGGGGCCAGTTTCTTAGACTCCACCCTCAGTGGCAGGTCCCGGGTTGACAACCACACCTTCTGGCCCACCTGGTAAGGGGGAGCCTGGGAGCGACGTCGGTTGGCCGCTGTTGAGTATCGGCCCGCAGCTCGAGTGAGCACTGACCTGGCCTGGGCCCAGGTCTGGCGGCAGCGGCGGATGAAGGCCTCAACCGACGGGCAGGAGGCTTCCCTTTCCAGGGCCGGAAACAACGGAGGCTGGAAGCCGTAGGCGCATTGGAATGGAGAGAGTCCTGTGGAGGAGCTCTTTAGCGTATTGTGGGCGTATTCGACCCACAACAGCTGCTTGGACCAGGTCGAGGGGAGCCTGGACGCCATACAGCGGAGCGCTGTCTCCATCTCCTGGTTGAGCCTCTCTGACTGGCCGTTGGACTGAGGATGGAACCCGGAGGACAGACTGGTAGAGGCTCCCAGTAGTCGTAATATAGAGGTGAATTGGGGACCTCGATCAGATACCACATCAGATGGGAGGCCGTGAAGCCGAAAAACATTCTGCAGGACCAGTTCAGCGGTTTCCTTGGCCGAAGGGAGCTTGGGGAGTGGAACAAAATGCGCCATCTTGCTGAACCGATCCACCACTGTCAAGATGGTGGTGTATTCCCCTGACAGAGGTAGACCGGTTACAAAATCCAGAGAAATATGAGACCAGGGTCGATGAGGCACAGGCAGGGGTTGCAGGAACCCGGCAGGGGCCCGGCGGGGAGCCTTATGTTGGCTGCAGACTGGGCAGGCATTAACGAACTCCCTGGTGTCTTCCTCAAGTGTGGTCCACCAGAACCGTCGTTGCAGGACCTCCTTCGTTCGCTGGATACCGGGGTGACAGGTGAACCGGGAACTGTGGGCCCACTGCAGGACGTCTGACCTCAAGTCCTGTGGTACGAACAACTTGTCCTGGGGACAAGAACTGGGCCCCGGTTGGTTTACCAGGGCGGCCTTCACCCGCTCCTCCACCCCCAGGTGAGTGTGGGTAGCAGGCGTGTACCGGGAAGGATGGTGTCCGGGCTACAGGTGCTCTCTTCCCCGACCAAGAACTGGCGTGACAGGGCGTCAGGTTTCACATTGCGGGAACCTGGCCGGTATGAGAGGGAGAAATTAAACCTGGTGAAAAACAGTGCCCACCGGGCCTGACGAGAGTTCAATCTCTTGGCAGAGCGGATGTATTCCAGGTTCTTGTGGTCGGTCCACACCAGGAAGGGCTGCTTGGTTCCCTCTAACCAGTGGCGCCACTCCTCCAGCGCCAACTTCACCGCCAACAGTTCCCGATTCCCAATGTCATAATTTCTCTCGGCGGGTGACAGACGCCTGGAGAAGAAGGCGCAGGGGTGCAGCTTCTGGTCCTCAGCGGATCGCTGGGAGAGGACCGCTCCCACCCCCACATCCGAGGCGTCCACCTCCACCACAAATTGTCTATCCGGGTCAGGAACCAGGAGAATGGGGGCCGAACTGAATCGACCCTTCAGGTGCTGGAACGCCTCCTCAGCGGCTTGAGTCCAACGAAAGGGTACTTTGGTGGAGGTGAGGGCGGTGAGAGGGGCAGCCACAGTGCTGTACCCCCGAATGAACCGCCGATAGAAATTGGCGAACCCCAGGAACCGCTGCAGCTGCTTACGAGAGTCGGGGACTGGCCAGGCGGCGACGGCAGAGACCTTAGTAGGGTCCATCTCCATGCTGTTCTGGCCGATGATGTACCCCAGGAAAGGGACAGTGGAGGCATGGAACTCACACTTTTCCGCCTTCACAAACAGAGAGTTCTCGAGCAGGCGTTGCAGCACAGACTGGACATGAACTATGTGTTCCTGCTTGGTTCGAGAGAAGATCAGGATGTCATCCAAGTACACGAAGACAAACTTATTCAGCATGTCCCTCAGTACGTCGTTGATGAGAGCCTGAAACACGGCCGGGGCATTGGTGAGGCCGAAGGGCATCACCAAATATTCATAATGACCGGTGGGTGTGTTGAAGGCTGTCTTCCATTCATCGCCTTCCCGGATCCGGACTAAATGGTAGGCGTTACGGAGGTCCAACTTGGTGAAGATAGTGGCTCCCTGTAACAGCTCGAAAGCCGGCGATGAGGGGAAGAGGGTAGCGATTCTTTACCGTGATGTCATTCAGGCCCCTGTAGTCTATGCAGGGCCTCAACGAGCCATCCTTCTTGTCAACGAAGAAGAACCCCGCCCCGGCGGGTGACGAAGAAGGACGGATGAGCCCGGCAGCCAAGGCATCACTGATGTAGGCCTCCATGGCCTCCCTTTCCGGCGCCGACAAGGAGTAGAGGTGCCCCTTAGGAGGTGTGGTGCCGGGCAGGAGGTCAATGGCACAGTCGTAGGGCCGGTGGGGGGGCAGGGAAGTGGCCCTCGCCTTACTGAACACCTCACAGAAGTCGTAATAGTCGGTGGGCACCTTGGACAGGTCGGAGGCTGAACAGGTACTGGAAGCTGGTGGGCGCGTGACCGCCTCCCTGAGGCAGACCCGATGACAGGAGGGGCTCCACCCCAGGATGGACCCCGTAGACCAGTCAATGTGGGGGTTATGGCGGCGAAGCCAGGGGTAGCCGAGGATCAACGGAAGGTTGGGAGATTTCAAGAAGTGAAACTGAATCGTTTCATAATGAGTGCCGGAAAGGAGCATGGGAATGGGCGCGGTCTGATGGGTGACTGTCCCCAGGAGATGACCGTCTAGAGCGCTGGCCGGCACCGGGCTGGACAAAGGAACCTGATCGATGTCCAGTTGGCAGACCAGCTCCTCATCGATCAGGTTGACGTCAGCCCCTGAGTCAATGAAGGTGGCGAGGGTGTGAGAGCCCCCTGCCAACAGGAGTTGGACATGAAATAAGGGTCTCGTGTTAGGGGCAAAGTCCTGGGTCCGGCTCAGCACGATGCCCCTCTTCACTGCTGAGCCCTCCCTTTTAACGGACAGCGGGAAACGAAGTGTCCGGCCTGGCCGCAGTAGAGACAGAGATTCCCTCGGCGTCTTCTGTCCCGCTCCTCGGGCGTCAGGCTGGTGCGCCCCACCTGCATGGGTTCCCCCTCCCTGGGAGAGGGTTCTGAAAGAGGGTCAGGGGCAGCTGACGACCCACGCAGACGGGTGGACAGCCGACGCTCCACTCCCTCCTGGCGCAGCTCTCTTCTCCTCGCCTGAATGCGCCTGTCCAGCCTAGACGTCAGCTCAACCAACCCGTCAAGGGAAGCCGGGAGATCGAACGAGACCAGCTCATCCTTAATGTAAGGGGCTAGTCCGTTTAGGAACGCATCACACTGAGCCGCGGAATTCCAGTTGCTGAGCCGGGCCTGCGTGCGGAAGTCAATAGCGTAATCGGCTACTGTCCGATTCCCCTGCCTCTGGCTCATGAGTCCCCCACTGGCATCGGGACCCAGAGAAACGGGACCAAAAACCTTACGAAGCTCCTCTGAAAAGGCCTGGAATGAAGAGCAGGCCGGCGTGCCCCTCTCCCACTCTGCTGTTCCCCACAGACGTGCCCTGCCAGTGAGGTGGTTGATGGCGAAGGCAACCCTCGCTGCCTCAGAAGCGAAGGTATGGGGCTGCAGGGCAAACAGGATGGTGCAGTTGGTCAGAAACGGGTTGCAGCTCTCTGGATCCCCAGAATAGCGCTCTGGCGCCCCCACCCGGGGCTCTGGTGCAGTACTGGCAGGAAAAGCCGGGGCTGGAACCGGCGGGGCTGGCGCCGAGGCGGCAACGGCTTGCTGAGACACGGTGGCTGCTAACTGTTGTACCTGGGTGGCTAGCGAGGTTAGCGCCCGCTCCAGAGCCGAAGCAGACTGTCGAGCCTCCGCCGCGTTGGAGGCCAGCTGGGCCTCGTGTTGTAGCAGCGCTCCCTCTACCCGAGCTAAGCGAGTCTGGGGAGAGGATGTGTCTGCTGGGTCCATATTTGGCCAGATTGTACTGTAACGGGGGTGGTTTGGACCCAAAAGCAGTACACAGGAGAAGTGGTACAGTTGGTAATAATCTTTATTGCCACAGTAGCAAACAGGGAGCGGAGCAGAATGAGTCACTACAGCGTTCAGGTCTCTCTTCAGGCCGAAAGCCCGCACACAGTCTCTAAAGCACGGGGAAGGACTGAGGAACGAGTTCGGTTCCCCGGCCACGTGGAATGAGAGAAAGGAGCTTACTGTGGTCGCCGAAGCCGTAGCGAGGAGTCCGCAGCCCGTAGATCCCGCCGGTCATGCGGAGGTACAGACGAGGGAAGAGCAGAGGAGCAATCCGTGACGAGCGGGGGGGTCAAAACCGGAGTAGCAGTCCGAGGAAACAGAGGCGCCGACGAGGAGCAGGCAGGGGGAGAGTCGAGGCCAGGCGGAGGAGTCGTTACCGGGAGAGCAGGACGATGCCAAGGACGCCGAGGCAGAGCGCGTGGTCAGAGACGGAAGGCAGGTGAGTTTACCGGGAGGCAGGCGAGGAGAGCAGGTCGGGGACAGACGAGGTCGGCAACAGGAGATCAGGCAGGAGAAGAACGCTGGAGAGTCGTGCATAATGCACAGGAACAATCTGGCAAAGTGTGAGTGAACAGGTGAGTCTTACATAGTGGGCTGATTAGCAGATGAGCCGCAGCTGCAGCACCGGGTGAACGAGGAGAGGTGAACCAGTGGGAGTGTCTGGCAGGTAGAGAGGGGCAGAGAAAATAGGAGGAGAGCCAGGAAAGATAACAGCTGTGACAATGCCAAAAAACTGATTCATGCGTTTGTTACATCGAGGTTAGATTACTGTAACTCTCTGCTGGCAGGATGCCCAAATAACTCCTTGAGAAGTTTTCAGCTCGTCCAAAACGCAGCAGCTAGAATATTAACAGGAACAAACAGACGAGAGCACATTACTCCAGTGTTAGCTTCTCTTCACTGGCTTCCAATAGAATTCAGAATTAAGTTCAAAATCCTCCTCCTCACTTATAAGGCCCTCAGTGGGAAGGCCCCGTCCTATCTCAGAGACCTCACAGTGCCGTACCGTCCTAATAGAGCGCTTCGTTCTCAAAATGCAGGGCTACTAGTCGTTCCTAGAGTTTCCAAAAGTACAATGGGAGGTAGAGCCTTTAGTTACCAAGCTCCTGTTTTATGGAATCAACTTCCAGCTCACGTTAAAGAGGCAGACACAGTCTCTATATTTAAGGTTAGGCTTAAGACTTTCCTTTTTGATAGGGCTTATGGTCAGGATATATAGATTAGCTGTGATTTCTCTTGGCCTACATGATGAGGAAGGGACACATTGAGCTTCTATCCTCTGTTATATATTATTTACATTTCCGCTCAGTTCATTACTGTTCACAAGTTGTTGCTCTGTCCCACTCTTCCCAGATGTCTGGCTGCTGTTAGACGTCCCAGTGATGACTGGACCTTAGCTGTGGCCCATCGGTGATCCCGTCCCGACCCATGGACCCATCCTGACCAAGTCCCTCTCAGATGAACTGTTCCTGCTGAGATTACCATGGACTTTATCCTAATTAACTTCATTCATTTGTACATATAATTGACTATCTGTCAGTGACACATCTATTGCACGGCCTGTCCGTCCTGGGAGTGGATCCCTCCTTCTGTGGTTCTCCCTGAGGTTTCTCTTTTTCCCCAGCTGGGTTTTTTGAGTTTTTCCTTACCCTGATGGAAGGTCTAAGGACAGGGGATGTTGTCATGCTCTGCCTGTTGTGCATTTACTGTCTTGTGTGTTCATTTACTGTGAAGCCCTTTGAGGCAATTGTCATTGTGATACTGGGCTATACAAATAAAATTGAATTGAATTGAATTCTCTTAGCTCTCAAGACTGATATGGAACTCCTCTGGCATGTAGAGTGCCGTGTACTGTTTCCCCCAGCAGGAGGAAACTCCAGCCCAGGATTACTGGTACGATGAGGAAGTTGATGGCTGACTCTCTTGTGGAGAGACATTGGAACCCACTCGATCTCTGTGTCCTTCCTCTGGACCACTCTCTGGCTCTGGTACTCTCTGGCACCTGGTTGCATGAATCCATTCTGCCTTCCCTTGCACCTTAACTGCTGTCCTTGTGGTCAATAGCACCTGGAACGGTCCTTTCCACCAAGGAGATAAAGATTCTTTTTCGATAGATTTCATTAGTACAAAATCACCAGGTACAAAGGGATGGTTTTGGGAGACTCTGCTGGACCTGTGAATGGAATCGTTTGGTTACTTCAGCAAGAGCTTTCACATAATTAGTCAAGTATTCCTCAGTCCATAACAAAGTTACCTTATGGGGTGTAAGTGGTGGACTTACCCCGGTAGACATTGGTCTACCCATGAGCACCTCATGAGGGCTCAACCCTGTTGTTCTGTTTGGGGAACTGCGAATCGAGTAAAGCACTATGAGAAGTGCATCAGGCCATTTGAGGCCAGTAGACATCATTGTTTGAGTGAGTCTTTCTTTGATTGTGCAATTAGCCCTTTCAACATAGGCGGAACTTTGCGGATGGTATGGAACATGCAACTCCCATTTAAAGCCTAACACTTTTGCTAGGTTTTGTGTTACTTTTGAGACAAAAGCTGGGCCTCGGTCACTGTTTATTTTAGTGGCACCCCAAATCTTGGAATCACTTCCTTCATTAGACATTTTACCACCGTTTTTGCATCCTCTTTGCGAGTCGGGAAGGCTTCCACCCACTTGGAGAAGGCATCTGTAATCACCAACAAATATTTAATGCTGGCATATGTGTGAAGTCTATCTGCAGACTCACAAATGGCCCTTTTGGGGCTGGTAAATGGTCATGTTGTGCTTGACCCCTTCCCTTTTTGTTTTGGCAGCAAACCATGCACCTGTTTACAAGATTGTTTGCAATCAATGTGTGGCCAGGAGCATACCACTGTGATGTGATGTTATGTGCTATCCCACTCTTACCTATGTGTGAGGGCCCGTGAGCAACATGAGCTAACACATAAAGGAGAGATCGGGGACTGGACGTCCGTCCGGATGGAGCCACAAGCGAGACTCTGGATCAATTTTGCACCCTGCTCGAAGCCAATTCCTTTTCTCCTTGTTATCAGCGCGGTTTTGCATATCCATGACATCATTAATGGAAGGCAAGGCAATTGGATCGGACGGCTGCATGTTAATACACTGGAGCACCAGCGAGGAAGAGGAAACAGCTGCTTGTTTGGCTGCTTGGTCAGCCCTTGCGTTTCCACATGAGACAGGATCATTTTTGGATGTATGTGCGGCACATTTGACAATTGCCAGTTGTTTTGGTAGCAAGACAGCATCTAAGAGATTAGCTACTAGAGTGTGGTGTTGAATTGGCTTACCTGCCGACGTCAGAAACCCCCTTTGTTTCCAGATCAGACCGAAATCATGGGCTACACCAAATGCATAACGTGAGTCTGTGTGGACCGTGGCCACCTTGCCTTCAGACAAAATACATGCTCTGGTTAATGCATATAATTCAGCGGCTTGTGCAGATGTGCCCTCGGGAAGTGCTTTAGCTTCTATAACTTCCCAATCATTAACAACAGCATAGCCTGCAATCAGCTTTCCATCAGAGGGCCGTGTAGCGGATCCATCAGTGTACAAGATCATGTCTGAATTTGGAATTGGTGTCTGCTGTAGATCCGGTCTAGGGGATGAACAAGCATCTATAACTGCAACACAGTCATGTTTATCATCTCCATCAGATATAGGAAGCAAAGTGGCAGGGTTAAGAGGAGGTGAGCGTTTTATTTTAATGTTGGTCTTGGACAGAATGCCAGCCTCATAGCCAGAGCGACGTGCTACCGACATGTGTTGTGTTGCAGATGTACTCAAAATGTGTAATACTGCATGTGAAACATTTACTACACATTCGTGATCTAGAACAATAGGAGATGACTTCTCAATCATTTTATCAACTGCAGAAACCGCCCTGAGGCACCCAGGCATACCCATGACTATGTTGGAGAGTCTCGAACTGTAGTATGCCACTGGACGATAATGTGCCCCATGTTTCTGGACAAGGACCCCGGAGGCATAACCTTCCATCTCGCTGACGTGCAGATGGAATGGCTGAGTGTAGTCAGGGAGACCCAGAGCTGGAGCAGAGGAGAGAGCATGTTTAATGTCCTCAAAGGCTAGGCGCATTTCAGATGTCCACTCAACAGTCTTTGGTGCTGTCTGTAAAGTAGCCGAACGTAATGCTGAGTCCATTGCAGCATAATCAGACAACCAGTGTCGGCAGTAGTTCGCCATCCCTAGAAATGACAACAAGTTCTTTTCAGTCTTTGGGGGAGGCATATTGAGCAGCAGTGTGACTCTCTTGGGTGACAACAATCTCTGTCCTTCTTTGAGGATATGTCCCAGATAAGTCACCTCAGGTTGGCAAAACTGCAATTTAGCCAGTGACGCTCTGTGTCCGCCCTCTGCCAGGTGTGTCAAGAGAGCAATAGAGTCAGTTCGACAAGCCTCTGCTGTTGGTGAGGCTATTAACAGATCGTCGGCATACTGTAGGAGAGTGGACCCTCCGGTGAGGTGGAGGTCATCGAGGTCACGCTTAACGGCAGCTGCATATACACTCGGACTCTCAACATAGCCCTGAGGTACCCGTCGCCATTCTAGATGTCGCCGGCGGAAAGAAAAAGCAAAAAGATATTGACTATCTGGATGTAATGGAATTGAAAAATAAGCACAACAAAGATCAACTACTGTGTAATGTGTTGAGTCAGATGGTAATGAAGCCAAAATTGAATTGACATCAGGGACAAGTGGTGCAGTGGGAATGACAATTGCATTAATCGCAGTCAAATCTTGAACAAAACGCCAGTCATCTGGCCTGCCAGGTTTTTCAAGAGGTAAAATAGGAGTGTTGCAAGGGCTTGTGGAATCAACTAATACACCTTGGTCCAACAGTGATTGAATAACTCCTGCAATACCCTCAGCGGCTCTTGCAGAGATGTGGTATTGTCTGATCATAGGCAGCTGAGCATTGGCTTTGAGTGTCACTCTGTGAGGCTGGGCAGACTTGACAAGGCCCACGTGGTTTTTGTGTTTGGCCCACAGTGTGGGAGGAACAGCATCAAGGTCTGAAGGAGGTCCGAATTCTATTTTGAAAGGAGGAATTTGTTTAACAAAGATGGCGGAGACCCTGTTTACAGAGTCTCCAAGCTGCAGTTGACAACAGTCATTGCCAAGATTATGCGCACTCTGTGTACCAGATAAAGTGTCATGTTTTGGAACAGCGTGGCACTGTCTGACCATATCTCTTAAGTGCACTAAATCACTGCCTGGTGTTATGGCAATAGTAACAAAAGGAACATCATCTTTGTTTTGCATGAGCATACGTTGAGTTTCTGTTAATTTTAACGGTAATGCACACCCCTGAGGACCTACATAAAGAAATTGCTCACCTTCTAGCCACTGTTGTAAATTTAGTTTGTTTTGAGTCATTTGAGTGTATTCATCTGACGGATTCACTGCAGCTGTGCAGAAAGTAGATAAGACCGGTCTAGCAGCAGTCATCAAGGCCGCACACGCTGGTGATGCTTTAGCTAGAGACTGGATTCTGGGCATAGAAAAGAGATGCAACATGTTAAAATTTTGCAAAATCCAGGAGAAATGATGCTTGAGTGTAAAATTTGTGCCGCTTGTATTACCTTATCATCAGGAATGGTCAAATATAACCCATCAGGTGTGCAATGAATACTAGCATGTAACTTACACAAAAGATCCCTCCCCATTAAAGAGACTGGAGATCGTTCTGAAATCAGAAAAGAATGATGAATATCTGTGTCAGCAACAGAAACATCAGTAGCGGTAGACATTGGTTCATAGAGTGGCACTCCTGCCACTCCCATTGTAGCTACATATTCACTAGTTGGTTCACACACATCCTCTTGGTTAACTGCTGTTAAGGTGGCACCACTATCTACTAAAACATCTACAGTAGCACCATTGATTTCAACTGGAATAGTAGGGTCTTCAGCTGGGGTTGTAGAAAGTTGTATTCTGACAGCCTGGTTAACAATTTCATTGTCATTTTCTTGTTGTTCTGTGTGTGCCTGTATGTTATTATTTGATCCTGTTTCCTCCTGGCCCCCCTATTCTTGTTGTTGCAGTTGTTCAGTGCTTGGCAGACAGGGAAGAGTTCTGCTTGGGTATGTTAGCATAGGCTGTGATGGCTCCGTTTGATAGGGAGGATTCACCCTATCTGGGTATGTTAACATGGGCTGTGTTGGCTCCATTCGATAGGGAGGATTCACCCTATCTGGGTATGTTAGCATGGGCTGTGTTGGCTCCATTCGATAGGGAAGATTCACCCTATCTGGGTATGTTAGCATGGGCTGTGTTAGCTCCGCTCTGCAATTTCTAGCACAGTGGCCTATTTCTCCACACCTGAAGCATTTAGGTGGTTTAGGTGGCCTTCTTCTCTTGGCCTGACCTCTTCGAGCTGGAGGCATAAAGTTGGGATTTATCAGCTGTGCCATTTGACTAGATGTTGATTGTCAGGCATTGGTGAACACACCAGCCCGCTCCATAGCCAATAACTTGTCTACTGTGCTCTGCCATCCTACTGTTTCCCACTCAATTACAGCTATTTTGTAGGCTAGTTGTATGTGTGGGCGCAATGCCTTAATTAAGTAATGTACTTTAAGCAAAGGATTTTGGTTTTCTTCCCCCGTTAGACCAGAATATCTGTTCCAGGTCTGATCAAAACGATAAATGAATTTGGACACTTGCTCATTACCGCCTTGCACACAGTTGATAACTTGTGTGAAGTCTGACCTCACGTGTGATGCTTTCTGTACAAACTTTTCAAGATCTTTTAACCAGTCATTAAGTGGTTTGGCCTCTGGCCGATCACCGTCCTCATCAGGCTCTGGAAATTCGAAAAGATTGCTACAATAACGCCATTCAACTTTATATGCACCTTCCAACAATTGCCTTGCATCCATGATCAGTTATAATTTTTGCAGATCAGAGCAAACCAGTTTATAAAGATGTCGGGCTCACGAAGAGGGTCTGGTGACCTATCAATCAGATCAGTGATTTCAGATGGTGTCCATGGCTTGTTTACCTTAACATGTCCTATTCTAAACATAGGATATTGGCCACTTTGGGTTTGTTTAGGTTTGGTTTTGCTTCGGCTACTTTCTGGTTTGCTTTAGTTAACTTTAATGCGTTCTCTTAACCCATATCGCAATTCATTATCAGTTTCATCTCTTCTCTCATCTTCCTCCTCGCTGTCCCTGTCTTCGTCCTCATACTGTGTTAAATGTTTAAGTTTAACCTTCCTCTTGCCTTCTGCCTGGTTTTCCCTCTCACTCTCACTCTGCACTATCTGTCCTTGTGTGCATGCTGTCAGAGGGGAAAAAATTTGGAAAAGCGGGGGCTGCTCACTCACAGACACAGACGCTGAGACAGGAGCATCAACAGGGGCAGAGACGAAGCTCTGTTGTGTTTTGCCAGAAACTGAAAAGCCAGCATTTGTAGCATTTCAAGCAACTTGATTTTGTTGAGACCCCCCATAACCCAGAGGTGTGACTATCTCTTGACCACTTGTACTGGGCATCTGTGGACAGTATCCTATTGTATATGGTACACCTGTCATCCCTGGGGGCATAGGATAAGGAACAGTTCCGAATTGAATAGGGTAACTGCTAGTTACTTCTGTCGGTGGAACAGAGGGCCCTGGGGTGGAAGTGCTAGTCGGGGACTGGAGCTGACTGTCCTGTGCTGTTTGTTCTCCCATTGTACTGTCAGCTGTGACAGACCGCAGGAAACTAGTCTGCACACCCCTGTCCCTTAAATACTCAGGAGGTTTTACCCACAATTGCTGCATTTGTCGTATAGCTGCTGCACATGTTATCAGATCATCAGTATTTCAAGCAGCCGCAGTTAGAAAGGGATTTTTAGCGGATTTGGCTTTAGTACATTGATTGTACACTTGCATTTCAGATTCTGATTCATCATGTGAATCTGGCTCTATGAGGCCAACTTCTTGTAGCAAGGAACGAAGTTCCTCATACAGAAAAGGTTTATTTTCAGAGTTCTGTATCCATGAATATATAGCTGCTTTGGCAGCTATAAGGGGACTGAGAATCTCAAAATTTGGCCCCCACACCACTAAATCAAGATTCAGCACCTTTGTTAGTGGGTAAATATGCTGTTTTGTCATTCTGGATGCAGCTGTTTGTATTAATTGATGGGTTTTGTTGTCTAAACGCATTGCTAGGGCAGATTTATCTGTGCATGGATGGTGCTGGGCAACATTTCTCCATATGTCAAAGCATTTTGTGACATAATGTCTGTCTGGGACCAACTCATTTACATAGTTTTGCGTGAACTCCATTAGGCTGTCATTGAATGTGCCTTCGTAAGGCCAGAGACGATGCGTCTCATCACACATCATTGCAGTAAAGAGGAATACATTATTCCACCCTCTATCACGACCAACAATGCCCGCCGGCATTCTGGGAGAGAACAGCATCTCACATTCAACAGCATTTAATCCATGTTTAATCTCTGGATTTGGATTGCTCACTTTTGTATTCTTTGTTCCCACAAAAGTTACTCTTTTTTGTTGTTTAGGTCCGTAATTCATGGTTGGAGTATTATGGTCAACTTTGTCTTTGGACTGATCAATACCCATGTATATCATATAAAACAGCAAAAGCACACAATTTATGGTAACAACTCCTACTGTAGCATTCAGAGGTTTATCAGTCTCAGTCTGTCAGTTTGTTCAGACACAACACTTTTGATCGTTAAAGTTTTTTTTTTTTAACTGATTCTAGAGTTACCACAGTGGTAGCAAGAGCCAGATACAAGTTCAGAATCTTTTATCCTGAATGTATCTCTACTTGCACATTTTAAGAAATAGGCGCCTATTAGGGAATTAGTGATTCTAAGGAAGTTTTCCTTGGCCCTCCCCAGACTAAGACCCTCGGCAGAGCAGCTATCGTGCCTCTTCTTTAGCTATAGTCCCGGACATATAGTTTCAAGAAAAACAAAACCGGTGCTCAATCTCACTACAGAGTGCTATGACCACCAAATACAACACCAATCCACCAAGGTTTTCACATCAGCCTGTAATTACTGTGTTATTCAGAGCTTTCACTCTTGCTCACACACCGCCTTAATAACAATTACATTGGCCTTTAAAAATTGTTATCGAAAACAGAATTCAATGTTGGAAAGCTTACTCAGAGCTCTCAGTACGTCCAAATTTCAGTACTTCATACTGCTCATTATGTTTAGCTTTTCTCATGAATTCACAGGCAACCAGTACGGCCTCAGCCGAATACTGGTCGCCAACGTTAACTCCAAAATTAGCCAATCATTTTAAACAAGCATTTAATTTGCATAACCAATTAAATTCAAACTTACATTTAATTTCACATATGTGACCAATAGCTCAAGGACTGTGTATTGTACACATTTTCCCAACACATAGGATCTATCTGTCAAGCCTGGTTCTGGTAAGGCAACACTTCTCTTAAAAGAGAAAAAATTAATTTGCACTTACCAGTCCAGCTGTATATAGATTTCCGTAGTTCGTGACGCCAATATTGTAGGAGAATTGTGTTACTGCCTTAGAGCTTTGAAGTATTGGACCACATAAAGGACTGAAGAGAGTCTGGATGTCTTAAGCAGGAGAAGTTTATTACCATCACATACAGGCCCGGAGACAGTTGAACAGTCAACACAGCGTAGTATTGAACATTCAAGTCTGGCTATGCTTTCATTGGTCAGAGTGTATAATACCTCGTAGAAGGTCAATTACGCAACCAATACAATAACAAAGAGTTGCTATTCAGTTGTTATTCAGCTGATTAGGCTCGAGGTTGGAGACATGTTATCCTGCAGGTGTCTGAGTCTATCTGTTGACAGAGCCCAAGGCTCAGGGCATCACAACCTTACAATAGATCCCAAAATTCTCTAACAATTAGTCTGAGCGGAGCGCTGCAGACACTGTACTTTCTCTCTATAGAATAGTGTTCACTATATCTACATCAAAATTAATCTAAAGCAATCTTTATTATTATTATTATTATTATTATTATTATTATCAGTCTATGCTTTGTACATTAGCCTAAATGCCAAAGTTACTCTACCATCACGGCACCCGTTTTCTATAAAAATGCCTCGTCAGTCAGTGCCTCGGGCTGAGACTGGGCTTTGAATTGTTCTGGCTCAGGCCTGGTGTCCATAGAGAAACCAAGTGTCTCCAGCTCAGGTGAAAGGAGAATAAAGAGGGACCGCTCCGTCGCAAAGATACTTGTGCCAATCAAACATCTGTCAATCAATCAGTCTCTGTGGGTCTCAGGTACACGCCCCTCACTTCGCCTCACCCTCAGCTCGTCCCCTCTGTCTCTGCTGGGCTCTGCCCACTTTTACCAAGACTTTTCAAATTTCGTCTGTGGGTGGAGTTAAGGGGTTTAGTTACTCTTTAACCTTTAACACATAACCTATGTCCAAGAGCTGTTCTGTTACTAAAAAAAACCTAAAAAATAAACGTGTAGCTTAACTATCTGCAGCAGACACCAACAATAATGACAATATCATAACTGCTTCATGAATTAGGCCTACAAAGTAGTAGCTGCAATTAAACAAAGGAGCATTTGTTGTTGGTAATGATAATACTCACCAGTTAATACTCACCAGTTTTGACCAGAGATCGCAATTCTCCCAATCTTGAGAAGCTCTCTCTAAAAGCACTTTGCCCCTTTTTGGCCTGGCCCCTAGACAAAAAAACGTTAGCATTTTTTTTTAGCACGCTGCATTTTAGCTCTAATAAACCCGGGGCACAGATTACTCACCATTTGTAAGTCAAGTGAACCTCGTCGACAACAATCCCAACAAGATCATCCAGCCTGGACAATAAACGGCGCCACTTATCATTTAGCAGCCATGCCTCCGGACTCCCGAACAATAACTGAGCTTGACCGCTGAAAATATCTTGATCACTGTGCACACCAAGTTGCATTGCAACAACACCAAGTTTGCTGGCCTCCTTTACCTGTTGTTCCATTAACGCAACCAGTTGGGAAACAACTACCACAACCGGATTTGTGTACATGTTCATTTTCTTCGCTATGAGTGGAGATAGCTGGTAAATTAGACTTTTCCCAAATCCAGTAGGAAGCACGGCAAAAACATCTTCTTTAAATAAAAAAGCTTTTAAAGCTGCCAGTTGCTGTGGTTTTAAAGACATGTCCAGGTTTTTAAGATCTGAAGCAAGCGCAGTCTCAAACAATCGCCCCGATGCAATAAAAACCCGCCTCCTCCCGCCTCCTCCCGCCTCCCTCGCTACGATTGGTCAGAAAGAAAGAGCTGGAGAGAAATCGGGGGCAGATTGGGCGATCCCAGGCTGACTTTCTCTGTATGTAATACAATGAGAAAGTCGGTTTGGCTGGCTATTATAAATCTACTATTTGAATATCTTCATGTGTTATATGCTTAAACATTGCTGTTTTATTAACATCATACATAAATAAGAATGAGGCTTTATTATTTTACTGTCAAAATGTGCCTCCCTCAAATACTAAAGCCTTAATGTACAGAAGTTGCAAATTAGGGACAGATATTTAAACAAATATGAAGGATATAATGAAATGTGTTTGAAAACACTGTTTATTTTTTATTCTTTATAATCTTAACAGGACATTTTCCTACCTGGACCATAAAAGACAGAAAATGGCACACAACCACCAGCAAAGCAGACAGCAGCCAAGAGACTGCCATGCTGACAACAGGTGCCTTAAATAGTCTCTAGTTAGTGGGGTGGGCCAGAAGTGGAGCCAGAGTGAGAGCTTCAGAGGCCCTGGGAGAAAGATCACCCCACTACATATGCATTCTATGGGTAAAACCCATAGGAAATAATGTGAACATGGAAAAGTAAAAATCTCACGTTTTCTCTCAAAAAGGTCTCGTCATCCTAGTCAGTGGGTGGTCAGTAGAATTCTTGGTAGAAAATGTCCGCAGTCAAAGTCTCCTCTTTGAAGAAATCGATGAGTGAAACTCAAGTTTGCGTTTTTCTCACAGCTGCAAGTTTGCAAGTTATGCAATCACGCACAGCTCGAGGAGCTGCACTTAGCAACCAGCACCTGTACGTGGTGACGTATATGTATAGCACGACGATATTTAACCCTGTAAGCGCCAAAGTCGCTGAATTGCGACACAAAGTGGTAGTTTAATGGTGAGAAAATCTATACAAAATCTTTTTTTGCTTTTGTAAGGTTTCCTGTATTATGTGCATTGTCCCTGACAAAAATAAATAAATAAATAAATAAATAAATAAATAGCAATAATACAATAATACATTCAAATTTATTGTGAGGACAAAGGTCACCAGACAATAATCACACAGTAATTATTGACATATGGTACTTATTTTTACACTATCAAACAAAGTGTTTGTTGGTTTGTTGTCGCACTTGCTTCTTCATTTGCTTGATTTTCTTGAGAAAAGAAGACATTTCATGAAGCAGTAGTTCCATTTGCTGCTGACTCTGACTCCGGGGGCCAACTTTTTACTCTCAGAAAACTACGGGTGAGTTATGATAACCTCGTTGAGGGTGTGTTGTAGTGGGGATGAGCGGTGTTTCTGGCCATTCTGCTGAACCTGTGCTAACATTTTCTGACAGTTTACAAAAGACTGGAACTGGAGGAGGCTGGTGTGGGAGCAGAGAATGGCGAGGGAGAGGCTTTTGCTATGGGCCTATCACCAATAATGAATAAATGTGATGTGCTGCGGACTCTGACTCTGAGGGAGGGTGAGGATAGCAGCGCCAGTGAATGTGCCAGGGGGGGTGAGCAGTTTTCTGGCCATGCAGCTGACCCTGTGCTCAGAGTTTCTGACAGTCTACAAAGGGCACCATGCATTTGTGAGACTTTTCCTAGCAGAAGAGGGAGAGGAGGCTGGAGTGGGAGCTGAGGATGGCAAGGAACCTTGTTACAAATGAGACTAACAGATATGCTCATCAGGCTTTAACATCAAACCAGCTGAAGCCACAGTCCAGGTTTCATTAGTGGTATGATGTATCTGTGACTGAAATGAAAGCTTTCCTGTCTTTGCATCTGTCTATGGGGCTTGTAGAGAAGCCTGAGATTGAGGATTATTGCGCATAATTTTGGCAAACATACACTCCTGGTTTTAAGTAAGAAAAGGTCAGCCAGGCCATGATAGACTTTTCAAAGTGCATGGAATAATTAGAACAATAATCCCTCCCTTTTCAGCAGTTTACAGCCCTCTTAAGGAGCTTTCCTTAGATGGGATGACAATAGCATTCAAGGGAAGATCAACCCTAAAAATCTATAATCCCCGAAAACCAGATAAATATGGCAACAGAGCATACGTCTTGAGTGAAAGCAGGTCAGGTTATGTTTTACAGTGGTTTATGCACACAGGACAGCATCCTGATGCAGCCAGTGGCATAAGTGCCACTCACGCAGTAGTCTGTGAACTACTCACTCAATACAAAGATAAAGGGCACAAGGTATACATGGATAGCTACTACATGTCACCAGCCATTGCCAGTGAATTAGCTGAACGTGACACTGGGGGTGGGGCACTGTCCGTAAGACACTTTTATTTGTCAAAGCCTGACTAAGAGTCACACCTGCCCAGGGGGACTCGACTCACGCCTGCTGCCCTGGGCCCAGGGCGGTACAGCCAAAACCTACCTGGTTGATCCTGCTAGTACTATATGTATATGCTTGTCTCAAAGGTTAAGTCATGTTGACTCATGACCTTAGCCTGGGCCGGGAAACTGAGCGCCGGGGAGATCTCTCTGCCGCTTAGCTCGGAGGGCATGGACAGGGATGGGCCAGTCTGGCGGGGAGGCCCATGCCTCCTGTCTGTTTGTCAGCTTCTACGCAGCACGGTGTGGGGAGCCCACCGCGCGCCAGAGGGGGAACTCAGGTGGAGGCCTGCAGTTTTCTGAACTGGTTATAGGATCGGAAGAGTAATAGAACCAGCAGTAGCTGGTTCTCTCCGATAGCTGGCATGCGGTACCCGTGGCTCACAGCTTCTGAGAAACGCTGCAAATTGGTGGCATTTTGTTTGGCATCTTTATATCGCCTTTTTATTTTTTATTTTTGACAGTGTCTTTGAACTTAGTTTCCTACTCTTAATTGTGAATGCATGCTTATCGGTTTTAAATGCTCCTGAAAGTGTTGCTTGACTAGCCTATATTGAGGTGATGTTGTAATGTGTAAGTGGGACATCTCTGAAGGACTAAGCGTGAAATGCACAGCTCGCCAGTGGAGGCCCCTCTGTGAACTGTGCAGTGACACTGGCAGGAGCTGTAAGGACTTTAACCCCTTCAACACAAAAGAGGACAGCACAGAGTTTAGCTAACACACATGCATTTATAAAATTATAATTCAATAAATTATTAATAAGAAATATTCCAGGAAAATACACATTCTTTCTAGAACATTTGGACTTTTAAATCAATTTCCAGGTCATTTTGAATACTGAAAAAACATGCATGTGTGGGGAACCCTGGTAAATATGACTAATAGAGTCTAAACCAAAAACTTTATTTACCATTTACTCACCTTTATGTTTCTCGATTTCAGCCAAACAGACAGACAACATCGAGAGACGTGGTGAGATCTGCAGCCAGAGTCCACAAAGAGCATGGAGGAACCAAGAGAATGAGACATCGGAGGAGGACCGGAAGCAAGGCATGGTGGGAAACTGGTGAACACTGGGGTGGACTTGCTTTAGCTCATGTGCATCTTTGTGCTCTGTCAAACAAAGAAGGGACAGGCACAGGCCAATAGGTTGAAAAATCAAAGAAGTCTCTTGTGGTCCACATTTGATTTGTTGTGTTGGGAAAACCAGTTGATATCTTAAAGATTTGTTATTTATTTGTCTTGTTGGAGTAATATGAACAAATATCTAATTCAATAGAGACTTAAATGTCATGCTAACGCTACACATTTATGACAAATTCTATGTAAAATAAGCCCAGAATACTATATACAACACTGTGCTTTTTGGGGGGTAGTTTACTTCTTTGCATAAATCCAGCCCCATTGAGCTCCCAAGGCAGCCCAAAATGCACACACCCCACCTTGTGTCAAAACAAAGAATTGCAGTAAGAGAGACTCGACCAATACAGCTTACAGTAACTTAACCTAATGTTGCAGTTACCTTAAGAAAAACACAACATAGTACTTGTAAATGCTAAAAATAATTAAAAAACTCCCTTACTGTCAGGCAAGTGTATGCATAATTGAGATATACAGGGTTATTGTTATTGTTATTATTATCATTATATATTATATATTATAATATATATGATTATTATTATGATATGGACTGTGTAAGTAAGTGACGGGGCATTCTACCATTCTATGAGAAGACAAATCTAAGATGAACACAACCTTTCACACACGTTACATAAGATAGAACAGTCCCATGTGAATTTGCAGTAGAGTAGTTAGTAAGGTCAGATATTAAGAGCACATCCTGAAAAATTATAACGTGTTGCTTTAAACATTCACATGATGATGAATAAAACTCTTACTTTGAATACTGGACATCATCTAGATCAGTGGTGGGCAAACTAAGCACACATGCGGCCCGTTAAGCTGTGTAATGCGGCCTGCCAAACATTTACAATTTTTTTTAAATTTAAGACAGCATATATTTGGCCATTTTCCTTCAATGCCTTGTACTTTTCCTAAAGCTACCATCATATCTACAAACAGAAAATATCCATTCACACTTCATGCATTTAATATGGAGTTGACAGAGATATTTTTTTATGAAGTACAATCAGTAGCCATATGTCTTATTTGCCAAGAAACTGTTGGCAGTTTTCAAAGAACATAATATCAGCCACCACTTTTCCATCAAACATTATACTAATCAGTCTGTGCAAGAAATGTCAATTTATAGGTTTACTTATGTAATTTATATTAGTTTATAGTTGACTGGTCCAACCCGTCTGTCAGAGTTTAAAACACAGTGTGGCCCTTGAGCCAAAAAGTTTGCCCACTCCTGATCTAGATCAATAAATACAGACAAATATTAAAAACATTAATGAGACTTGTAAATTGATTGGTCTTCTTTTATTAAATTGTGTAGTATGTTGATCAATTTTACATGTTCATAATGTTTTTTTGTGATTTTTTCCAAAATTATGAACTGGATTTAGTTCACCGTTGTGCTCACCCAGAATTCTGGTGTCTTTGTGCAGCTCGTTCATCGACAGCAGTGTCAGGACGCTCTCCCAGACGAGGCTGCTGCGGCATTTGAAAAAAAAACTAGATTTACACACAGTTTACAGAGAAACAAACCTGGAAGGATTCATATTCTTGGTTATAAATATATTTCCAGTAGATCATGATTAACTATCAAATAATATTATTAAACATAAAGGGACATAAAACCACATTGAAATTTTCTGTTTATTTCATTATAGTTGCTATGGTTACAAGGGCTTGGCAAAAAAAGAGGACATATACGGGTTAATAGTTGTTGTTGCACTCTTGCTGTAAGCCAATCAGAAAACAGTATTAATTGAGACCAGGATAGAATTCATTGCTTTATTACCTGCAGGACATAGCTTGAAGTTTTCATCAGTCAGGAGCGATTTATTCGCGCAATTCGCGTTTGGTGTGAACACAGAGACTCAGGGAAACACAGTGGAATGTCTCTGTATTTACTGTCGGGATAGTCCCAGCCGTAACCAGCGGTGGCACAGAATCCCCTCAACAGGTCTGTGTCAAACCTTGAAAAAGAGTATAATTAATCAAGGCAAGTATATTTATAGTATTTAAATTCTTTTTAGTTAGCTAAATTAAAACAGACCAGGAAATACTCCATAAAGTAGAATTAAGGACATTTACTCAAATTGTTTTGGGATATTTATTATTATTGCTTATTCTGAGTAAACTTCATTAGAGTGAAACTCTGATGAAGTTTACTGTCTGCTGATGGTCCATGTGTTCAATGAAGACAGAAGTGATCCACACAGGAATGGTGTGATTATAAGGTCATTCTGTCGCGAGCCCACTGTGCATAATCAGTATTGTTGTTGACTAGATATTCCATTCTTATAAAGGGATGATTGAGGGCATCGCTTGGAGTGATCCTTTTTTCAGGCTCAAGACGCAGCAGGTTTTTGAGGAGGCTCAGATGCTACCGATGGGCCGAATTTCACAGCTGCTAATTACCTAGGTCTGAGAGGCTGCGGTCCAGCATTTCAAATGCCATGCAGTTGTAATTGTAATATTGCATGCATGACAATATTGCATGTATTTATGCATTTGACAACCATACCAAAGGCTCCCTTGCCAAGTGTTTCCAACACGTTGTAGTTTTTGAGCTTGCGGGGCATTTCTTCCGTTGATGGCGGTGAGGAAGAGAAGGATGCTGACGTTGTGTGAACACAAGCTAAAGTACATCTCTTTTACCAGTGTGCTGAGTAAAGTGAATCCTGAACTGTGTGTGGAGGTTTCTACTAACACAAAAACATTTAAAGAGTTCTGACATCATCAAGGAAACCCTCTTACTGACGTCATCAAGTTCCGTTTTCCAGCTGCCATTTTAAACAACAAGAGACTGCCTCACAGAGCTTTACAGAAACAAATAGCAACAAATAGGCGAACAAAGAGATAGACAACCCACCATCAGGGTAAGGAAAAAAATAGAAAAAAAAAACTCCAGAGAGGAGTGGGACAGAGGGACAACTTGTGAAAAACAATGAACTAAGCAGAGATGTAAACTAATATTGTAAACACATTGTAACAAGAAGAAAGACTAGAGCAGTTTAGCTTATCTCTAAGTAAGCTGTAAAGCACTATGAGGTCTCTGAGATTGGACACTGAGGGCCGTATAAGTAAGAAGAAGGATTTTGAACTTAATTCTGAATTCAATGTGAAACCAATAAATGGAGCTTAACACTGGGCTATTGGACTCTTGTCTGTTAGTTTCTGTTAGTATTCTAGTTGCTGTGTTTGGGACTGTTTGGGCATCCTGCAGTCTAACCTCGATGTAACAAATGCACAGATTAGTTTTTCAGCATCACTTTTGGATAAAATACTCCCAATCTTGGCTAAGTTAAAAAGTGTTGTATGTGTAATATAATCCCATATAATTTCTTCAGTGTTGAATGTCCGAAAGTTGATGCAGGAACCAGGCAAGAATTAGTCAAAACCACACAGGAAAAACTAATGCATCATTATCTTTTTGGTCTAGTAGTAAAAAATATGAAATGGTTTTGTTTTCCTTGTTTTTGCGAAGGACACACATTTGATTATAGTTGGAGTGTTACCTATATTTGTATGTCTAAAGGAAACTAAGAATAAAGAAATCACTTATAAAAACACTAAGGAATAATCTAATAATCTTAAAACATTTAGCCTCAAAGTGTTCCCTTGACATAAAACACAGAGATGTAGCCTTTAATTGAATCAGTGTAGTTTTGGCAGATTGTGATTTTACTATTATATTATATACTATTCTACTATTACTTTTCACCTTACTTTGTCCTTTCTTTCCCCTCCTTCACTTCTCAATGCACTCACACTTCTCTGTCACCTTTTTAGAGAAGAAAAAAAAAAAAAAAAAGGGCAAGTGTAAGGGGTGGTTTGGACCCAAAAGCAGTACACAGGCGAATAGGTACAGTTGGTAACCTTTATTGCCATGTGGTGGATACCTCTGCCACCACCATTCAGTATTAGTATTTTTCTTTGTCACGTTACATTTCATTTATATTAATTTCATTAGTTAAATTCACAAAGTTTAATTTGGTTCATTTATTTAGACACATATTTTCTAATTTGGGTGCACACTTATTAGTTAATATTTGTCTCAAGATTTATTACTTTTGTTTCTTTTGACGGCAACAGGAGATCAGGCAGAGAAACTCATTCGAGACAATCTCAGCCTCCTCCTCCTCCGGCCCCCTGCTGACAACCCTCCTCCTCTTCTTCCTCGTGGGATGCCTCGGACGAGGGAAGGACAGAGTGCCAGCTTTGGCGCCCCCTCCAGCAGTGGGGCCTTATGCTGGATGCAGACTGGGCAGGCGTTAACGAACTCCATGGTGTCTCTTAGCGTGGGCGCTTTGGACAGGTCGGTGGCCGAACAGGTATTGGATGCTGGTGGGAGTGTGTCCACCTCCCTGAGGCAGACTTGATGACAGGAGGGGCTCCACCCCAGGATGGACCCCGTAGACCAGTCTATGAGAGGGTTATGGTGACGAAGCCAGGGGTAGCCGAGGATCACAGGAAGGTTAGGAGACCTCAGGACGTGAAACCGAATGGTCTCATAATGGGTGCCGGACAGGAGCATGGGGATGGGCGCGGTCTGATGGGTGACAGTCCCCAGGAGATGACCGTCTAGAGCGCTGGCCGGCACCGGGCTGGACAAAGGGGCCTGATCGATGCCAAGTTGGAGGGCCAGCTCCTCATCGATCAGGTTGACATCTGCCCCAGAGTCAATGAAGGCGGCGAGTATGAGAGCCCCCGCCAACAAACTGGACGTGAAACAAAGGTCTCGAGTTAGGGGCAACGACCCGGGTCCGGCTTAGCACGATGCCCCTCTTCACTGCTGAGCCCTCCCCTTTTACCGGACAGCGGGAAACGAAGTGTCCGGCCTGACCGCAGTAGAGGCAGAGATTCCCTCGGCGTCGTCTGTCGCGCTCCTCTGGCGTCAGGCTGGTGCTCCCCACCTGCATAGGTTCCCCCTCCTCAGGGGTGGGTTCTGCGAGAGGTCGGGGCATCTGGCAACCCACGCAGGCGGGTGGACAGCGCTCCACTCCCTCCCGGCGTAATTCCCCTCTCCTCGCCTGTATGCGCCTGTCCAGCCTGGACGTCAGCTCAATCAGTCCGTCGAGGAAGCCGGGAGGTCGTCGAAGCCAGCTCATCCTTAATGTAGGGTGCCAGTCCATTGAGGAATGCATCACACTGGGCCGCTGAGTTCCAGTTGCTGAGTCGGGCCTGTGTGCGAGTCGATAGCGTAATCGGCTGTCCGATTCCTGCCTCTGGCTCATGAGTCCCCCACTGGCATCGGGACCCAGAAGCAGGGACCAAAAACCTTACGAAGCTCCTCTGAAAAGGCCTGGAATGAAGAGCAGGCTGGCGTGCCACTACTCTGCTGTACCCACTGACGTGCCCTGCCAGTGAGGTGGTTGATGGCGAAGGCAACCCTCGCTGCCTCAGAAGCGAAGGTATGGGGCTGCAGGGCAAACAGGATGGTGCAGTTGGTCAGAAACGGATTGCAGCTCTCTGGATCCCAGAATAGCGCTCTGGCGCCCCCACCCGGGGCTCTGGTGCAGTACTGGCAGGAAAAGCCGGGGCTGGAACCGGCGGGGCTGGCGCCGAGGCGGCAACGGCTTGCTGAGACACGGTGGCCGCTAACTGTTGTACCTGGGTGGCTAGCGAGGTTAGCGCCCGCTCCAGAGCCGAAGCAGACTGTCGAGCCTCCGCCGCGTTGGAGGCTAGCTGGGCCTCGTGTTGTAGCAGCGCTCCCTCTACCCAGCTAAGCGAGTCTGGGGAAGGATGTGTCCGCTGGGTCCATATTTGGCCAGATTGTACTGTAACGGGGTGGTTTGGACCCAAAAGCAGTACACAGGCGAATAGGTACAGTTGGTAATAACCTTTATTGCCACAATAGCAAACAGAGAGCAGAGCAGCAAGAGTCAATACAGCGTTCAGGTCTCTCTTCAGGCCGAGCCCGCACACAGTCTCTAAAGCACGGGGAAGGGCTGAGGAACGAGTTCAGTTCCCCGGCCACGTGGAATGAGAGAGAGGAGCTTACTGTGGTCGCCGAAGCCGTAGCGAGGAGTCCGCAGCCCGTAAGTCCGCTGGCCGTGCGGAGGTAAGACGAGGGAAGAGCAGGACGATGCCAGGACGCCGAGGGAGAGCGCGTGGTCAGAGACGGAAGGCAGGTAGGTTTACCGGGAGGCAGGCGAGAAGTGGGTCGGGGACAGACGAGGTCGGCAACGGGAGATCAGGCAGGAGAAGAACGCTGGAGAGTCGTGCATAATGCAGAGGAACAATCTGGCAAAGTGTGAGTGAACAGGTGAGTCTTACATACCGGGCTGATTGGCAGATAAGCCGCAGCCGCCGCAGCGGGGAACGAGAAGGGTGAACCGGTGGGAGTGGCTGGCAGGTAGAGAGGGGCCGAGGTGAGAGAATACTGGGGCAGTGGAGTAAGAGGAGAGCAAGAAGATGAAACTATGACACC
>CM072154.1:548913-563913 GCA_036850595.1 Rhyacichthys aspro
AAAGTCGCTGAATTGCGACACAAAGTGGTAGTTTAATGGTGAGAAAATCTATACAAAATCTTTTTTTGCTTTTGTAAGGTTTCCTGTATTATGTGCATTGTCCCTGACAAAAATAAATAAATAAATAAATAAATAAATAGCAATAATACAATAATACATTCAAATTTATTGTGAGGACAAAGTCACAGACAATAATCACACAGTAATTATTGACATATGGTACTTATTTTTACACTATCAAACAAAGTGTTTGTTGGTTTGTTGTCGCACTTGCTTCTTCATTTGCTTGATTTTCTTGAGAAAAGACATTTCATGAAGCAGTAGTTCCATTTGCTGCTGACTCTGACTCCGAGGGCCAACTTTTTACTCTCAGAAAACTACGGGTGAGTTATGATAACCTCGTTGAGGGTGTGTTGTAGTGGGGATGAGCGGTGTTTCTGGCCATTCTGCTGAACCTGTGCTAACATTTTCTGACAGTTTACAAAAGACTGGAACTGGAGGAGGCTGGTGTGGGCAGAGAATGGCGAGGAGAGCTTTGCTATGGGCCTATCACCAATAATGAATAAATGTGATGTGCTGGACTCTGACTCTGAGGGAGGGTGAGGATAGCAGCGCCAGTGAATGTGCCAGGGGGGGTGAGCAGTTTTCTGGCCATGCAGCTGACCCTGTGCTCAGAGTTTCTGACAGTCTACAAAGGGCACCATGCATTTGTGAGACTTTTCTAGCGAAGAGGAGAGGAGGCTGGAGTGGAGCTGAGGATGGCAAGGAACCTTGTTACAAATGAGACTAACAGATATGCTCATCAGGCTTTAACATCAAACCAGCTGAAGCCACAGTCCAGGTTTCATTAGTGGTATGATGTATCTGTGACTGAAATGAAAGCTTTCCTGTCTTTGCATCTGTCTATGGGGCTTGTAGAAAGCCTGAGATTGAGGATTATTGCGCATAATTTTGGCAAACATACACTCCTGGTTTTAAGTAAGAAAAGGTCAGCCAGGCCATGATAGACTTTTCAAAGTGCATGGAATAATTAGAACAATAATCCCTCCCTTTTCAGCAGTTTACAGCCCTCTTAAGGAGCTTTCCTTAGATGGGATGACAATAGCATTCAAGGGAAGATCAACCCTAAAAATCTATAATCCCGAAAACCAGATAAATATGGCAACAGAGCATACGTCTTGAGTGAAAGCAGGTCAGGTTATGTTTTACAGTGGTTTATGCACACAGGACAGCATCCTGATGCAGCCAGTGGCATAAGTGCCACTCACGCAGTAGTCTGTGAACTACTCACTCAATACAAAGATAAAGGGCACAAGGTATACATGGATAGCTACTACATGTCACCAGCCATTGCCAGTGAATTAGCTGAACGTGACACTGGGGGTGGGGCACTGTCCGTAAGACACTTTTATTTGTCAAAGCCTGACTAAGAGTCACACCTGCCCAGGGGGACTCGACTCACGCCTGCTGCCCTGGGCCCAGGGCGGTACAGCCAAAACCTACCTGGTTGATCCTGCTAGTACTATATGTATATGCTTGTCTCAAAGGTTAAGTCATGTTGACTCATGACCTTAGCCTGGGCCGGGAAACTGACGCGGGGAGATCTCTCTGCCGCTTAGCTCGGAGGGCATGGACAGGGATGGGCCAGTCTGGCGGGGAGGCCCATGCCTCCTGTCTGTTTGTCAGCTTCACGCAGCACGGTGTGGGAGCCCACCGCGCGCCAGAGGGGGAACTCAGGTGGAGGCCTGCAGTTTTCTGAACTGGTTATAGGATCGGAAGAGTAATAGAACCAGCAGTAGCTGGTTCTCTCCGATAGCTGGCATGCGGTACCCGTGGCTCACAGCTTCTGAGAAACGCTGCAAATTGGTGGCATTTGTTTGGCATCTTTATATCGCCTTTATTTTTTATTTTTGACAGTGTCTTTGAACTTAGTTTCCTACTCTTAATTGTGAATGCATGCTTATCGGTTTTAAATGCTCCTGAAAGTGTTGCTTGACTAGCCTATATTGAGGTGATGTTGTAATGTGTAAGTGGGACATCTCTGAAGGACTAAGCGTGAAATGCACAGCTCGCCAGTGGAGGCCCCTCTGTGAACTGTGCAGTGACACTGGCAGGAGCTGTAAGGACTTTAACCCCTTCAACACAAAAGAGGACAGCACAGAGTTTAGCTAACACACATGCATTTATAAAATTATAATTCAATAAATTATTAATAAGAAATATTCCAGGAAAATACACATTATTTCTAGAACATTTGGACTTTTAAATCAATTTCCAGGTCATTTTGAATACTGAAAAAACATGCATGTGTGGGGAACCCTGGTAAATATGACTAATAGAGTCTAAACCAAAAACTTTATTTACCATTTACTCACCTTTATGTTTCTCGATTTCAGCCAAACAGACAGACAACATCGAGAGACGTGGTGAGATCTGCAGCCAGAGTCCACAAAGAGCATGGAGGAACCAAGAGAATGAGACATCGGAGGAGGACCGGAAGCAAGGCATGGTGGGAAACTGGTGAACACTGGGGTGGACTTGCTTTAGCTCATGTGCATCTTTGTGCTCTGTCAAACAAAGAAGGGACAGGCACAGGCCAATAGGTTGAAAAATCAAAGAAGTCTCTTGTGGTCCACATTTGATTTGTTGTGTTGGGAAAACCAGTTGATATCTTAAAGATTTGTTATTTATTTGTCTTGTTGGAGTAATATGAACAAATATCTAATTCAATAGAGACTTAAATGTCATGCTAACGCTACACATTTATGACAAATTCTATGTAAAATAAGCCCAGAATACTATATACAACACTGTGCTTTTTGGGGGGTAGTTTACTTCTTTGCATAAATCCAGCCCCATTGAGCTCCCAAGGCAGCCCAAAATGCACACACCCCACCTTGTGTCAAAACAAAGAATTGCAGTAAGAGAGACTCGACCAATACAGCTTACAGTAACTTAACCTAATGTTGCAGTTACCTTAAGAAAAACACAACATAGTACTTGTAAATGCTAAAAATAATTAAAAAACTCCCTTACTGTCAGGCAAGTGTATGCATAATTGAGATATACAGGGTTATTGTTTGTTATTATTATCATTATATATTATATATTATAATATATATGATTATTATTATGATATGGACTGTGTAAGTAAGTGACGGGGCATTCTACCATTCTATGAGAAGACAAATCTAAGATGAACACAACCTTTCACACACGTTACATAAGATAGAACAGTCCCATGTGAATTTGCAGTAGAGTAGTTAGTAAGGTCAGATATTAAGAGCACATCCTGAAAAATTATAACGTGTTGCTTTAAACATTCACATGATGATGAATAAAACTCTTACTTTGAATACTGGACATCATCTAGATCAGTGGTGGGCAAACTAAGCACACATGCGGCCCGTTAAGCTGTGTAATGCGGCCTGCCAAACATTTACAATTTTTTTTAAATTTAAGACAGCATATATTTGGCCATTTTCCTTCAATGCCTTGTACTTTTCCTAAAGCTACCATCATATCTACAAACAGAAAATATCCATTCACACTTCATGCATTTAATATGGAGTTGACAGAGATATTTTTTATGAAGTACAATCAGTAGCCATATGTCTTATTTGCCAAGAAACTGTTGGCAGTTTTCAAAGAACATAATATCAGCCACCACTTTTCCATCAAACATTATACTAATCAGTCTGTGCAAGAAATGTCAATTTATAGGTTTACTTATGTAATTTATATTAGTTTATAGTTGACTGGTCCAACCCGTCTGTCAGAGTTTAAAACACAGTGTGGCCCTTGAGCCAAAAAGTTTGCCCACTCCTGATCTAGATCAATAAATACAGACAAATATTAAAAACATTAATGAGACTTGTAAATTGATTGGTCTTCTTTTATTAAATTGTGTAGTATGTTGATCAATTTTACATGTTCATAATGTTTTTTTGTGATTTTTTCCAAAATTATGAACTGGATTTAGTTCACCGTTGTGCTCACCCAGAATTCTGGTGTCTTTGTGCAGCTCGTTCATCGACAGCAGTGTCAGGACGCTCTCCCAGACGAGGCTGCTGCGGCATTTGAAAAAAAAACTAGATTTACACACAGTTTACAGAGAAACAAACCTGGAAGGATTCATATTCTTGGTTATAAATATATTTCCAGTAGATCATGATTAACTATCAAATAATATTATTAAACATAAAGGGACATAAAACCACATTGAAATTTTCTGTTTATTTCATTATAGTTGCTATGGTTACAAGGGCTTGGCAAAAAAAGAGGACATATACGGGTTAATAGTTGTTGTTGCACTCTTGCTGTAAGCCAATCAGAAAACAGTATTAATTGAGACCAGGATAGAATTCATTGCTTTATTACCTGCAGGACATAGCTTGAAGTTTTCATCAGTCAGGAGCGATTTATTCGCGCAATTCGCGTTTGGTGTGAACACAGAGACTCAGGGAAACACAGTGGAATGTCTCTGTATTTACTGTCGGGATAGTCCCAGCCGTAACCAGCGGTGGCACAGAATCCCCTCAACAGGTCTGTGTCAAACCTTGAAAAAGAGTATAATTAATCAAGGCAAGTATATTTATAGTATTTAAATTCTTTTTAGTTAGCTAAATTAAAACAGACCAGGAAATACTCCATAAAGTAGAATTAAGGACATTTACTCAAATTGTTTTGGGATATTTATTATTATTGCTTATTCTGAGTAAACTTCATTAGAGTGAAACTCTGATGAAGTTTACTGTCTGCTGATGGTCCATGTGTTCAATGAAGACAGAAGTGATCCACACAGGAATGGTGTGATTATAAGGTCATTCTGTCGCGAGCCCACTGTGCATAATCAGTATTGTTGTTGACTAGATATTCCATTCTTATAAAGGGATGATTGAGGGCATCGCTTGGGTGATCCTTTTCAGGCTCAAGACGCAGCAGGTTTTTGAGGAGGCTCAGATGCTACCGATGGGCCGAATTTCACAGCTGCTAATTACCTAGGTCTGAGAGGCTGCGGTCCAGCATTTCAAATGCCATGCAGTTGTAATTGTAATATTGCATGCATGACAATATTGCATGTATTTATGCATTTGACAACCATACCAAAGGCTCCCTTGCCAAGTGTTTCCAACACGTTGTAGTTTTTGAGCTTGCGGGGCATTTCTTCCGTTGATGGCGGTGAGGAAGAGAAGGATGCTGACGTTGTGTGAACACAAGCTAAAGTACATCTCTTTTACCAGTGTGCTGAGTAAAGTGAATCCTGAACTGTGTGTGGAGGTTTCTACTAACACAAAAACATTTAAAGAGTTCTGACATCATCAAGGAAACCCTCTTACTGACGTCATCAAGTTCCGTTTTCCAGCTGCCATTTTAAACAACAAGAGACTGCCTCACAGAGCTTTACAGAAACAAATAGCAACAAATAGGCGAACAAAGAGATAGACAACCCACCATCAGGGTAAGGAAAAAAATAGAAAAAAAAAACTCCAGAGAGGAGTGGGACAGAGGGACAACTTGTGAAAAACAATGAACTAAGCAGAGATGTAAACTAATATTGTAAACACATTGTAACAAGAAAGACTAGAGCAGTTTAGCTTTATCTCTAAGTAAGCTGTAAAGCACTATGAGGTCTCTGAGATTGGACACTGAGGGCCGTATAAGTAAGAAGAAGGATTTTGAACTTAATTCTGAATTCAATGTGAAGCCAGTGAAGGGAGGCTAACACTGGGCTATTGGACTCTTGTCTGTTAGTTTCTGTTAGTATTCTAGTTGCTGTGTTTGGGACTGTTTGGGCATCCTGCAGTCTAACCTCGATGTAACAAATGCACAGATTAGTTTTTCAGCATCACTTTTGGATAAAATACTCCCAATCTTGGCTAAGTTAAAAAGTGTTGTATGTGTAATATAATCCCATATAATTTCTTCAGTGTTGAATGTCCGAAAGTTGATGCAGGAACCAGGCAAGAATTAGTCAAAACCACACAGGAAAAACTAATGCATCATTATCTTTTTGGGTCTAGTGAGTAAAAAATATGAAATGGTTTTGTTTTCCTTGTTTTTGCGAAGGACACACATTTGATTATAGTTGGAGTGTTACCTATATTTGTATGTCTAAAAGGAAACTAAGAATAAAGAAATCACTTATAAAAACACTAAGGAATAATCTAATAATCTTAAAACATTTAGCCTCAAAGTGTTCCCTTGACATAAAACACAGAGATGTAGCCTTTAATTGAATCAGTGTAGTTTTGGCAGATTGTGATTTTACTATTATATTATATACTATTCTACTATTACTTTTCACCTTACTTTGTCCTTTCTTTCCCCTCCTTCACTTCTCAATGCACTCACACTTCTCTGTCACCTTTTTAGAGAAGCAAAAAAAAAAAAAAAAGGGCAAGTGTAACGGGGGTGGTTTGGACCCAAAAGCAGTACACAGGCGAATAGGTACAGTTGGTAATAACCTTTATTGCCATGTGGTGGATACCTCTGCCACCACCATTCAGTATTAGTATTTTTCTTTGTCACGTTACATTTCATTTATATTAATTTCATTAGTTAAATTCACAAAGTTTAATTTGGTTCATTTATTTAGACACATATTTTCTAATTTGGGTGCACACTTATTAGTTAATATTTGTCTCAAGATTTATTTACATTTGTTTCTTTTGAGCGGCAACAGGAGATCAGGCAGGAGAAACTCATTCGAGAAGACAATCTCAGCCTCCTCCTCCTCCGGCCCCCCTGCTGACAGCCCCTCCTCCTCTTCTTCCTCGTGGGATGCCTCGGACGAGGGGAAGGACAGAGTGCCAGCTTTGGCGCCCCCTCCAGCAGTGGGGCCTTATGCTGGATGCAGACTGGGCAGGCGTTAACGAACTCCATGGTGTCTCTTAGCGTGGGCGCTTTGGACAGGTCGGTGGCCGAACAGGTATTGGATGCTGGTGGGAGTGTGTCCACCTCCCTGAGGCAGACCTGATGACAGGAGGGGCTCCACCCCAGGATGGACCCCGTAGACCAGTCTATGAGAGGGTTATGGTGACGAAGCCAGGGGTAGCCGAGGATCACAGGAAGGTTAGGAGACCTCAGGACGTGAAACCGAATGGTCTCATAATGGGTGCCGGACAGGAGCATGGGGATGGGCGCGGTCTGATGGGTGACAGTCCCCAGGAGATGACCGTCTAGAGCGCTGGCCGGCACCGGGCTGGACAAAGGGGCCTGATCGATGCCAAGTTGGAGGGCCAGCTCCTCATCGATCAGGTTGACATCTGCCCCAGAGTCAATGAAGGCGGCGAGGGTATGAGAGCCCCCCGCCAACAGGAACTGGACGTGAAACAAAGGTCTCGAGTTAGGGGCAACGACCCGGGTCCGGCTTAGCACGATGCCCCTCTTCACTGCTGAGCCCTCCCCTTTTACCGGACAGCGGGAAACGAAGTGTCCGGCCTGACCGCAGTAGAGGCAGAGATTTCCTCGGCGTCATCTGTCACGCTCCTCTGGCGTCAGGCTGGTGCGCCCCACCTGCATAGGTTCCCCCTCCTCAGGGGTGGGTTCTGCGAGAGGGTCGGGGGCATCTGGCAACCCACGCAGGCGGGTGGACAGCCGACGCTCCACTCCCTCCCGGCGTAATTCCCCTCTCCTCGCCTGTATGCGCCTGTCCAGCCTGGACGTCAGCTCAATCAGTCCGTCGAGGGAAGCCGGGAGGTCGTACGAAGCCAGCTCATCCTTAATGTAGGGTGCCAGTCCATTGAGGAATGCATCACACTGGGCCGCTGAGTTCCAGTTGCTGAGTCGGGCCTGTGTGCGAAAGTCGATAGCGTAATCGGCTACTGTCCGATTCCCCTGCCTCTGGCTCATGAGTCCCCCACTGGCATCGGGACCCAGAGAAACGGGACCAAAAACCTTACGAAGCTCCTCTGAAAAGGCCTGGAATGAAGAGCAGGCTGGCGTGCCCCTCTCCCACTCTGCTGTTCCCCACTGACGTGCCCTGCCAGTGAGGTGGTTGATGGCGAAGGCAACCCTCGCTGCCTCAGAAGCGAAGGTATGGGGCTGCAGGGCAAACAGGATGGTGCAGTTGGTCAGAAACGGATTGCAGCTGTCTGGATCCCCAGAATAGCGCTCTGGCGCCCCCACCCGGGGCTCTGGTGCAGTACTGGCAGGAAAAGCCGGGGCTGTAACCGGCGGGGCTGGCGCCGAGGCGGCAACGGCTTGCTGAGACACGGTGGCCGCTAACTGTTGTACCTGGATGGCTAGCGAGGTTAGCGCCCGCTCCAGAGCCGAAGCAGACTGTCGAGCCTCCGCCGCGTTGGAGGCTAGCTGGGCCTCGTGTTGTAGCAGCGCTCCCTCTACCCGAGCTAAGCGAGTCTGGGGAGAGGATGTGTCCGCTGGGTCCATATTTGGCCAGATTGTACTGTAACGGGGGTGGTTTGGACCCAAAAGCAGTACACAGGCGAATAGGTACAGTTGGTAATAACCTTTATTGCCACAATAGCAAACAGAGAGCAGAGCAGCAAGAGTCAATACAGCGTTCAGGTCTCTCTTCAGGCCGAAAGCCCGCACACAGTCTCTACAGCACGGGGAAGGGCTGAGGAACGAGTTCGGTTTCCCGGCCACGTGGAATGAGAGAGAGGAGCTTACTGTGGTCGCCGAAGCCGTAGCGAGGAGTCCGCAGCCCGTAGAGTCCGCTGGCCGAGCGGAGGTAAAGACGAGGGAAGAGCAGGACGATGCCAAGGACGCCGAGGCAGAGCGCGTGGTCAGAGACGGAAGGCAGGTAGGTTTACCGGGAGGCAGGCGAGGAGAACAGGTCGGGGACAGACGAGGTCGGCAACAGGAGATCAGGCAGGAGAAGAATGCTGGAGAGTCGTGCATAATGCAGAGGAACAATCTGGCAAAGTGTGAGTGAACAGGTGAGTCTTACATACCGGGCTGATTGGCAGATAAGCCGCAGCTGCCGCAGCGGGTGAACGAGGAGGGGTGAACCGGTGGGAGTGGCTGGCAGGTAGAGAGGGGCCGAGGTGAGAGAATACTGGGGCAGTGGAGTAAGAGGAGAGCCCAGGAAGATGAAACTGTGACACAATAACAGTGTAAAAAATGTTTCAGTGTGTTTATCAAACCTAGGTAATGAACACTCACCTTTTACAGTTTTATTTGTTTAGGGAGGACATTTAATTGGTACTTGTCCTGTGTATATTTTCTAAATCCCATTTTTGTTAAACAACCTTATTATTAACTTATCACCTGTTTATTTCAATGTCATAAGTTCAAATCCACCTCTCATCAATAACTTATCAATAACATTTGACAAATACTTACCTCAGCATACTTAATGAGCATAAACTTAATGAGCTACTTTTTTTTTTTTTTTTTTTTTTAGAAAACCACACAATACTAAACACTCTATATACAATATTTACATTGTAATTTTTTTTTTACAATTTCAAACTTATCCTGAAATTACCCCGAGTCCTGCCCATGGGATATTTGCCCCTGGAAAGTCTCTTCCCCGGGTTCACTCAAAAGAAACTTCTCGTTCTCAAAAAGAGCAATAGTGTTTCTCTTTTGGAAGTGGCCTTTGCGGTTCATTTGACCTTTTCCAGTGTTTCCAGTCGAGCGCCCGCTCCCTCTCCCAGTCCTCCTCCTCTTCACCCAGTCCGGCTTGGGTCCAGGAAACAGGGGGAACGGCTCCTGGGGTCTGGTGGGTGGTGCCCTGGGGAGAGCAGAGGAGACCACAGGGTTAGTGCTGGGAGCACAGGGAGGAGGCACCAGGGGCTCCATAGGAGCAGCTTGGGCCTTTCTTGGGTCATCAAGAGCAAAAGAGGAAGGCAGCATAGAGAAGCTCAGCTTAGGGACCTTAGCAGGAGGAGGAGAGAGGGCAGGGGAGCGAGGGCAGAGAGAGGGGGAGCGCGGAGGAGGTAAGCTATAAGATGAGGAGCCATAGCTAGAGCTAAGCCTACGGCTCTTAGCAGGAGGAAGAGAGAGGAAAGTGGAGCGAGGGGGTGAGCAGGAGGTAGAAGAGAAGGAGGATGAGGAGAAAGCTACGGTTATGGATCCTATCACAAGACTTAGAGAAGCAAGACGAGGAAGGGGGGAGAGAGAGGAAGGAGCAGATGGAGCCAGAGCCAGAATCAAAGCTAGAGCCACAGCTAAAGCAATAGCAGGAGGAGGAGGAGAGGGTGTAGGTGAACTTAGAGTCAGATGCAGGGATATTACACAGGATCCTGCGTGGGCTGCCAAGTCGCTCAGGGTTTGGAACCTGGACAGAGATCCAGGTGAAACCCTGTGTCTCCTGTGGAGAGACAGACATAAAGGCAGAGTTAGAGCACGTGATTACCTACGTCAAAATGTTGTGTTGAAATGGTGCTTTCATCATGTTGCATAAAAAGCAGTTATGAGCTATTTTTAGAGCGGTCATTTTCGATTATAAATATCAAAGTTGTACTTACTTCTAAACTGAAAATCTCTGTTACACACACACACACGTCAAATCAGTGTCAGATAGAAACGCAAAAAAGTTTTCAGCGCAAAGGAAAGTAGTAAAGGAGAGTATTGCAAAACCACAGCAGACTGAGACGTTTGTGAAACTTTATTTTTTCAATACATTATTTTTGTTTGCAATCCTTTTTTTTTTTTTTTTTTTTGCTTGCAACTTTTTCTCTCAATACGTGTGATATTATATTAATATATATGTGATATTGTATTAACTACATAAAAGTATTTCTTGTTTGAAAGAAGAGCAAAAAGTAGCACCTCATATCGTTGTTATGAGTGGTTAAAGAGTAACTTTTTTTTTTTTTGCTTGCAACTTTTTCTCTCAATACGTGTGATATTATATTAATATATTAATATATATGTGATATTGTATTGACTACATAAAATTTAACTTTTCGCAGTATTGTGTGCAACTGTTCTCCAATCACCTACCAAGTTTTCGACAGAAGGTGCCTCCCTTTTGCAAACGCTTTCAACGAGAGCCTTCCCAGATGGTACTGCGAAATAGACTGTGTTCTGTGGAGCAGTTCTATCTGATGGGGTAAGGCACAGGTCTGTTACTATTGTGGTATTTGTGACCGTCCTGCAGCATTTTTTTAGTTGGGAAGACACCAGAGGGGTATTCCACTTTGTGTTTTATGTGTTTCGTGTTTATATACTTAATTTGAGTGTATTTTATAATATATAAATATTGAATAAAACGATAAAATTACTGAATTGTGTGCAACTGTTCTGTACACACCACACAACTACTTTATTAGGTTTATGAACAAAATACAAAAAGGCTAAAAGACAGATAATTTAATTAGATTTATTTGAACAAATACAATGAAAATATATGCCCAGCTGCTGGTAAAACGGTCCGTGGTGGATAAGTGACTGAATGTTTCAGTTTACTCCTTCGTCCCTGCATAACTGCAAAATGATTTTTTTAAATATATATTGGTTAAGGTTTTGATTCTACAATGAAATGAACGAGATAAAATAAAATACAGACACATTTTAATAAACACTCAATTTAACTTTTCGCAGTACAGCGGGGGGCGGCACTACTAGCTACTGAAGCTACTAGCAGCGATAAATGACCGAGCTAAAAATAGCTCATAACTGCTTTTTACGCATCAGGATGAAAGCACTATTTCAACACAACATTTTCGATTATAAAGATCAAAGTTGTACTTACTTCTAAACTGAAAATCTCTGTTACAAAGTGCCGCTTCTTCCAGTCTGGGATGCAAGCTGATACCCCCCCCCCACACACACACACATGTCAAATCAGTGTCAGATTAAAAACGCAAAAAAGTTTTCAGCCCAAAGGAAAATGAGTATTGCAAAACCACAGCAGACTGAGACGTTTGTGAAACTTTATTTTTTCAATACGTTATTTTTGTTTGCAATCCTTTTTTTTTTTTTTTTTTGTTGCAACTTTTTCTCTCAATACGTGTGATATTATATTAATATATATATGTGATATTGTATTGACTACATAAAAGTATTTCTTGTTTGAAAGAAGAGCAAAAAGTAACACCTCATATCGTTGTTATGAGTGGTTAAAGAGTAACTAAACCCTAAAACAACTTTTTTTTAGCTGATTGTGTGTATAAATGGGGCTTTAGTAATACAGTTCATAGTTTATAGTCCTATTTTTGACAAAATTTGAAAAACTCGTCTAATTCCATAAATATGGTGTAAAACACATGTAAAACCACATTAGTGCTGCCCTCCACAGGTTACACGCCGCCGACCATACTTCCTGATCATGATGACGTCATGATGTACGTTAACCACACCTTTGTAGCAGGTAACCACACCTGCAGTACAGCCGTCAGTACAAGCTCACACCCAGGTCTCTGTCAGAACTAGGTCACTGCAGTGACTGAACACGGTCACACAGAGCGACACACGCACGGATGAAAAAAAGGAAAAACATGAGCAGTGTTTAGAGATAGACTCACACATTTTTAGATCAACAGAGACACATATTTTGGGTCACGCTGCCACTGGCTCCTGTCTGTTATTTTGCTCTGTTCATGTCGTAAAAAGTTTAGAAGAACAAGCTCATTCTACCGTAGCTTATGGTGTGTTCAAGGGCTTACACACAGCGTCGTTGCAGAATAATTGATGTGTTGTTCTTAGTTTGTTGATGTCATGTGTTTTTAACTCCTACAAAACAGGTCAGGTTTGACGTTACCTTCTTTTCTTTTCTTTTTTTAAAGGTCCCATATTTTGTTAAATCGACTTTTCTGAGCTTTTAACCATGTTATAACGTTGTTTCTACCTCAAACACATACCCAAAGTTGTGTTTTGTTTCATTTGCGCATGTTTAAGTAATTTATTTAGTTTGAGATACAGTCCTTTCAACAAGCTGTTTTACGCAATGGCGTCAATATGTGAAATAAACCACTCCTCTCCAGGAAGTGCTCCTCCACACTCCTCCAGCCCCTCTCTCCTGCACTGTCAACAAGTGCCGTGCTCTGCAGCTCAGACGCACAAAGAAGCATCGCTGCTACTGTGTTAGCTTACTTACCATCAGCAACATGTATTACTAACAAGTATTACTGCATAGCTCTACATATTGTTGGCTACTTGATTATAGTTCTTTCAATATACTGCACAACAGCTACCTTAGGAGTCTCCAGGCAGCATACATTCTCAACTTCAGTAGGCATTGTACGGCCATTTCCACATGTGCACCTATAAACAGAAGCAGTTAACACGCGCTATGCTATGGGTTACACCATAGAAACATACACAATAAATAGTTTCTCATTTACCAAGCAGAAACATCTTGTAGAAGCCTTCGAGATTTTTGTGTTTGCTCATGTTCTTCGAACTCAGAGTCAGACTCTGGGTCGAAGATATACGGCTCAGTTACTCTCAAAGCCATTGCTGAAAAAGTTATTACTAAGATGTACCATGTTTACTTCAGTCTGTTTCCAGCGCAGCGCTAGCGTGACATCATGAGTGGGCGGAGCCAATATGGGAGAGCTGAGCGTTAAAGTGACCGCGCCAAATCAGACCGTTCACTTTGGACTCATGATGAGAGCTCATCCAAACCGCTTGTATAAGATAATTATTGTGCGTTTCATGTTGCAAAATGTGATCTGTTAACCTAAATGTATCCAAAATACACAGTATAATGTTCAAAATAGTATAATATAGGACCTTTAACAAAGTCTTAATGCTGTTAAATTCAAGGCCACATATATGCAGCATTAGTCTGTGCGGAACGCTGCAGACACAGTACATTGGTTCTCTCTCTATAGAATAGTGTTCACTATATCTACATCAAAATTAATCTAAAGCAATCTTTATTATTATATTTTTTTTACAGTTCATCAGTCTATGCTTTGTACATTAGCCTAAATGCCAAAGTTACTCTACCATCACTGCCCCCGTTTTCTCTAAAAATGCCTCATCAGTCCGTGCTTCGGCCTGAGACTGGGCTTTGAATTGTTCTGGCTCAGGCCTGGTGTCCACAGAGAAACCAAGTCCCTCCAGCTCAGGTGAAAGAGGAGAATAAAGAGGGACCGATACTTGTGCCAATCTGACATCTGTCAATCAATAAGTCACTGTGGGTCTCAGGTACACGCCCCTCACTTAGCCTCGCCCTCAGCTCGTCCCCACCGTCTCCGCTGGGCTCTGCCCACTTTTCCAAAACTTTTCAAATTTCGTCTGTGGGTGGAGTAAAGGGGTTGAGTTACTCTTTAAAGAAACCTTATGGTAGGTGGATACTAGTCATTGCTTCATCCAATCACCTACCAAGTTTTCGACAGAAGGTGCCTCCCTTTTGCAAACGCTTTCAACGAGAGCCTTCCCAGATGGTACTGCGAAATAGACTGTGTTCTGTGGAGCAGTTCTATCTGATGTGGTAAGGTTAATTTTTACTTAGAGGCCTTAAATAAATAAATAAATAATAAAAACACAATTTTTAACTATCGCTATCTGCTTATTACCTCTACAGCGCGCGAAAGAAGGACAAAATGGATAAATGGTTGTGTCTGAATCCACTCCCTCGTCCCTAACCCTTTGATCAGATGGTGAGAAGAGAGAGGACAGGAGATGACGCATACTTCTTGTGGAAAAGAGTAAGGAAAGACAGAAGCTGGAGTCATACGGGTGTTAGAAAACACAATGAGAACGATGAGACACGCACAGTCACTAATGATAAAGACGAGTCAGAGGAAACGGCGTTTAAAGGAGGAGATTGTGGCCTGGCTGGAGCAAATTGGGCGAGTAAAACGAGTACAGAGACAGTTAAGACTTTTCTTTCAGCGCTGCTCTGAGTCGCAGCTGCGTCCTTCACTGTCACTGGAGCCTGCTGCATGACGAGTGCAGTCTATAATATGCTATATATATAATATGCTATAATAACAGTAATATTATAACTAATATTATGCGCATTTACCTATATATTTTCATATAGCTAGGTGGGTGTATGTGCAGATTTATCTTGGGAGAGATACACAAACAACGCACAGGCACGAATGACTACAATTTGACATTTGCTTTATA
>CM072154.1:1173913-1377108 GCA_036850595.1 Rhyacichthys aspro
CATCCACCCCTATGTTTGGCCGGTTGGCAAACTGCAGTTGGTCCATCTCTGTGCTCACCAAGGTGCAAAGGTGGCTAAGGATGAGCCTCTCTATGGTCTTCATGAGGTGGGAGATTAAGGTGACAGGTCTGTAGTGGTTTGGCTCCTTAGTGTGCACTGTTTTAGGAACCGGAACCACACAGGAGGTCTTCCACAGGATGGGGACCTTCTCCAGGCTGAGGCTCAGGTTAAACATGTACCTGCACTGTCCCTGAGCAGTCTGGGGCTGATGCCGTCTGGTCCTTAAGCTTTCCTGTTCTTTAGTCGCCTTAGTTCTCTCCTCACCTGGTCCAATGACAAGGAGAGGGGGGACAGGGGTGGATAGCTGGGGTGGGGTCCAGGTGCTGAGGGGGCTGGTGATGGATGGGGCTAGTCCAGAGTGGGGGTGTGATGGACCTGGGGTGGAGGGGGTTTATGTGGGGTGGTGGACATGAAGTGGAGGTGAAGGCGCCTGAAGGTAGGTGCTGGTGTCCACAGGTCTGGAGAGGTGTGAAAGTGGGGGAGAGAGGGAGGTAGAGGGGCTAGAGTCAAATCTGTTGAAGAGATTTAACTCCTCGGCCCAGCGCTGATCACTGTCCACTGTCCCTCTAGCTCCACTCTGTCCATGGCCTAAGATGTTCTGGACACCTCTCCACACATCCTGGACATTGCTCTGCTTCAGCCACTTTTCCAGCTTCTTGTAGGAGTCGTTGGCATGCCTAATCCTGTATTTGAGTTCGTACTGAACTCTCTTCTGCTCCTCTCTGTCCCCTGATAGAAAAGCCCTCTTCTTCTTATTCAGCAGGGCCTTAAGCTTAAGGTCACCCAGGGCTTGTTGTTGGAGAAACAATACACCCTCCAGGTTAGCACAGTGTTCTCCACAGTCCATGGGAGCTGCAGAGTGTTTCCCAGTCACTGGTCTGAGAACAGTCCCTCAGTCTCTCACTGGCCTCATCAGACCACGCTTTCATGGACCTCTTCTGTACAGGCTCTTTTCTCTGATCAGAACGTCAAAGCAGGTGGAGGGGGATGGAGGTGGGACTGTGGGTGCCATGTCTGCATCTAAGTTACAGCGTTGTTTAACAGCTTACACACAGCTGCTTCTTCAGCAGAGGGATGGATATACACATTATGTGTATATCCATCCCTCTGCTTAAACACAGTAACATGTGAGAACTCCCTCAGTATGTAATACGGCTAAATACCAACACCAACTCAATGTCCTTGAGTGAGCTCGTCCATCCATCCTCCTCGCAGAGACGAGCAGTGCCGCTGAGCACTAACAGCTGATCCCTGGTGTAAACAATGGAGCCGTGACTGAAGCTGAATAGGTCCCCCGACAAACTTTTGAAAAAGTTGGAAAAATAAAAAAAAGCAAACCGCAAAAAGTAATAAAAGTAGTCTCATTTGCAAAAGGATTTCATTACAATGAAGAAAATAAGTGAAACACGCCAAAGAACAGTAGAAAAAATGAAAAAGAAGAAAAGAAAGGGCAGAACGGCCGTCACTTGCTGCTGCTCAATGATCGCTTTCTTGACATCTTGCAATAACTTGCAATTTTCAGTAAGTATGTCTATTTATTTTAACATTCTTTAATTGTTATTTCCTGAAGGTGGCTGCCTCACTGTGCATCACTGTTTATGTCAAATGAAGACCTGTGGTTGCCCCTCTTATCGGTTGATAAAAGACAGACTTCGTTTCGTGCTGTGGAGTTCTTCAACTGTGCTGCTGCTCTAATGTCACTGCAGCTTCGAAGCCTCGTCATAGATTCATTAGAGGATCTGCTCTATTTCTTCAACATACACAAGGTCTAAATAAATGTTACTCTTCAAGTTTTATTTTTCTCTTGCTCTTTGCTTTCACCATTTCATTCAAGTATTGCAGTTTTAAAATGTACAAGTACAAAGTACAAAACCAATTCTGAAAAGTTTTGGACCTTGCGTAAAATGTAAACAAAAACAGGATGCAATGATTTTCAAATCTCTTAAAACCATATTTTTCACAATAGAACATAAATAACATATCAGATGTTGAAACTGAGACATTTTACCATTTCATGAAAAGTAATCATTTGGACTATTATGGGAGCAACACATCTCAAAAAGTTGTGGCCTGGGCAAGAAAAGCTGGAAGGAACATCACTGGCAACAGGTAACATGACTGGATAAAAAAGAAGTCTCTCAGAAGTAAAGATGGGCAAAGGGTTAACTAATCTACAAAAAAAATTGTTTTGAAATTTCAGGAACAATTTCAGAAAAATAAAAATTGCAATATCCCACCATCTATAGATCATAATATCAACAATAGATTCAGAGAATCGTCTCAGGTTACATGTCTGTAACCCTGTTCCCCGATAAAGTGGGAACGAGATGCTGCGTAGCATACGCTATGGGAATTGTTGTTTGTCGGACCGTTTGTGAAGCTCGTGTGTCAAACACGCCAAAGGGATTTGGCCTGCTTATATACCTCGTGCTCAATCAACAGCACCTGCGAGATTGGGCGCACCTGGTTGATTGGGCTGGAAGGTATAAAAGGCATGTGACTGGATCAGTCCCCAGATCAAGTTTGTCTGAAGACCGCCCAGACACGGCCATAGGGGCGGCACTGCAAACGCAGCATCTCGTTCCCACTTTATCGGGGAACAGGGTTACAGACATGTAACCCGAGACGTTCCCTTTCAAAAGCTAAACTTCGATGCTGCGTAGCATACGCTATAGGAACGAGAATACCAACTCCGCCGCCCCTAAAGTGTCTGGACCCCAAGGTAGTGAAGAGCACTAAGACCCAGGAGACTTAAAGGTCCCATATTATGCTAAAGCGACTTTTCTGAGCTTTTAACCATGTTATAATGTTGTTTCTACCTCAAACACATACCCAAAGTTGTGTTTTGTTTCATTCGTGCATGTTAAAGTAATTTATTTAGTTTGAGCTACAGTCCTTTTAACGAGCTGTTTCACGCAATGACGTCAATATGTGAAATAAACCACTCCTCTCCAGGAAGTGCTCCTCCACACTCCTCCAGGCCCTCTCTCCGGCACTGTCAACAAGTGCTGTGCTCTACAGCTCAGACGCACAGAGAAGCATCGCTGCTACTGTGTTAGCTTACTTACCGTCAGCAACATGCACACAAGTATTACTGCATAGCTCTACATATTGCAAGGCTACTTAGTTTTCAATACACTGCACAACAGCTACCTTTGGAGTCTCCAGGCAGCATATATTCTCAACTTCAAAAGGCATTGTACGGCCATTTCCACTTGTGCACCTATAAACAGAAGCAGTTAACACGCGCTATGTTACGGGCTACACCATAGAAACATACGCAATAAATAATTTCTCATTTACCAAGCAGAAACGTCTTATAGAAGCCTTCGAGGTCTTTGTGTTTGCTCATGTTCTTCGAACTCAGAGTCAGACTCTGGGTCGAAGATATACGGCTCAGTTACTCTCAAAGCCATTGCTGAAAAACTTATTACTACGATGTACCGTGTTTACTTCAGTCTGTTTCCAGCACAGCGCTAGCGTGACGTCATGAGTGGGCAGAGCCACCACGGGAGAGCTGAGCCTTAAAGTGACAGCGCCAAATCAGACCGTTCACTTTGGACTCATGATGAGAGCTCATCCAAACCGCTTGTATAAGATTATTATTGTGTGTTTCATGTTGCAAAACGTGATATGGTAACCTAAATGTATCCAAAATACACTGTATAATGTTCAAAATAGTATAATATAGGACCTTTAAACACAACTGTGGGATGAAGACTCAAGGACATGAGATCCGGAGTCACATGAACATCCAAACTATAAAATTTGATAAAAGTGTGCGGAGAGGACCAGTCTGCCGCATCACAAATTCGCTGCAGAGGGACCCCCCTCACGTTGAATGAGCTCTTACACCTATAGGCGGAGACCACACGCCTCATAGGCCAAAGCAATAGCATCCCTCACCCAGCATGACATGGTCTGCCTAGTGGCCGCAGACCCCCACTGGTGGCCCCCATAGCACAAGAAGAGCTGCTTAGACTTATACCAGTGCGGCGGACATAAGTCCGGAGAGCACACACTGGACACAGTAAATGAAACTTCTCCTGCTCCGTAAACGGTGGAGGACAGAAGGCTTCAAGAATAACAGGATTCAGAGCAGAGAATCGAACCTTTGGACGGCGAAACTGACAGAGCCTGTAAATCCCCAACCCTCCCCAGAGAGGATTACCTCTCTAAACAGAATTGGGGATCTACAGGCTCCGCCAGAAAAAAAACAACAACTTCAGAGTCAGGAACCTGACAGGTGCTGACTCCAATGGTTCAAAAGGGTGTCTCCCTACTGGCACCCCATCAATCAGAGCGTGGCTAGCCAAAATGGCGGCCACAAAAACCCTGAGTGCACTAGGGTGCATGCGCGAAGACAGCTTTTCCTGCAGAAACTCCAGCACTGAAACAATCTGGCAGTGAACAGGGTCTGCATGGTGCATGATACACCAGGATTCAAACACACGCCATTTGAGGGCATAGGTCCTCCTAGCACTCAAAATAGTGTTTACAACAGGGGTTGGTAGTCCCATGTACCTTAATTGGTCCCCCTCAGGGGCCAGACATAAAGGTTCCAAAGCTCTGGCCGGGGATGAACACAGTCCCCTGTGCCTGAGAGAGGAGATCCCTCCGGGTTGGAATCTGCAACGGCCATCGAGGAGAGCTATCAGGTCTGAAAGCCATAATCTGGTCGGCCAACAGGGCGCTATTAACAAAAAGCGGGACCCATGTTGACAGACCATAGCCAGACCAGAGCAATTGGGGAAAACGCGTGAAGATACAGTTTGGGCCACACATGGCCATCGCGTCCAGACCCAGGGGAGCTGGATGAGTCAGAGAGAAGTAGAGGGGACACTGTGCAGTCTCCGATGAAGCAAAGAGGTCCACCTCCGCCCTGTAAAACTTCTCCAAAATCTGACTCACTATTTCGGGGTGAAGTTTCCACTCCCTGTGTGTCATAGCCTGTCTGAACAACAAGTCTGCCCCCACATTCATATGCCCAGGAATATAAATCACCCTGAGGGAGAGGAACTTGTCCTGAGCCCAAAGCAGAAGCTACCACGCTAGCCAGTTCAAGTGGCGCGAACGCAGTCCGCCCTGACGATTTATATAAGAGACCACTGCCGTGCTGTCCACACACACTAGGACATGGTGACCCCTGCTCTCTTCTTTTCTTAGCTGTTGAAGGAAGTATTTCAGAGGCAGAAATACAGCTTTAATCTCGAGGCAATTGATGTGCCATGTGAGAAGATGGCATCTCCATAAACCCTGAGTCGGACGGCCATCTAACACTGCTCCCCAGCCCGTGAGGGATGCGTCCGTCGTTACCATCCTGTGACAACAACATGGACATAGAGTGGGACCCAAAGTGAGAAACTGGGGTCTGAACCACATAGACAGGGTACGCAGCCCTCGGCGTGTAACTTTTATTGGCCTCAAGGGATTGACTCTCAGATGAAATCTCCTGGCCCGGAGCCACAGCTGAAATGGTCTCATGTGCAAAAGGCCCAAAGGTACCACTGTGGACACGGCTGCCATGAGACCCAAAATTCTTTGAAATGAAGTGCAAAGCGTCTTCCTGGTCTAGCCTGAACTCCTTCAGAGCTCTCAGAATGGACGTAACACGAGCAGGAGACGTGCCTGCATCTCGGTCGAATCCCAGACCAGAATATACCAGCTGTAATAACCGGATTGCCTGTCTGCCAGAGAGACATGTTCTATGGCCCCTTTGTCCAGCAGAACCTGCAGTTCCTGAGTCAGCTCATGCGCTCCCTCCGCTCTCATGGAAGTGAGAACCACGCCGTTGAAGCGCTGAGGTCGATACGCAAACTGAATCCTGTAGCCCCTCGTGATGGTCCTTACTACCCAAGGAGAGATGTATGGCAGTAATTCCCAAGCTGCCAGTTTCTCTGAAAGGGGCATTAACAGTGACACGTCGTTTGGTGGGGAGGGGGTTGAGGAGGGAGATGGACTTAACACTCCGCTGGAGACTGCTGCTCCCCGAAACGCCGGTGGCGGCAGGGAAAGAACAGCGGGTCCCCTGGGTTGAGTATTCATGTGCCCCTCCCAGGGGGGGAACCCCCGCGGTCCTGGGCGTGCAGCGTCAGGACTTATTTTTTCTGGTTGAAATGATTGTGTGCAGGTCCACTTTCTTTGGAGGAGCACGGCGGTCATCCCCCAGATCTTACGATCCGCGACACTCTCCTTCTGGGCTGCACGCCTAGATTGGGCTGGACCTGACTGGGACCAAGTGGCTGATGGTCCTGGGGCCTGAGCGTGGCAGGGGAGGAACCTCACAAAAGCCTCCTCGTAGCGCTCATGGTGACAGCGTCTACTGCGTCACCAAAGAGACCCTAGGGGGAGACTGGGGCATCAGGAAGAAAAGTGCGGTCCTTCTCCTTGATGCACGTGAGGTTGAGCCACAGGTGCCTCTCTGTAGCAACCAAAGCAGCCATAGAATGGCCAATAGCCCGGGCCGTCTGTTTTGTCGCTCTGAGAGAGAGGTCAGTGGCTCGGCGCAGCTCTAAAAATGCCTCCTGATCTACAGACCCCCCCACGCTCAGATCCTGTAGCAGGTCAGCCTGATACGCCTGCAACACAGTCATAGTGCGCAGCACCAGCCTGACCTGCTGCTTGAAACACCTTCCCCACCAACGATGACGTAACATGGCACGGCTTGGTGGGGAGGGTCAGTTTGCGGAGGGAGGAAGATGTCCCAGGAGAGAGGTAGCCCGCAAGCGCCTTTTCAACCTGGGGCATCGCCCCATAGCCCCGCATCCCCAAATATATCAATGTTGACGGGATGAAGATGCAGGATGAATATGGATTACTCATCAAAGAAGGGGAGAGACCGCCGCTGAGATCTCTCCCCCTGGCCACTCGACAGAAACCTGTCATCCAGTCTGGAGTGTTTGGGGGAGCCCTGGTCCAATCAATATTGAGCCGCGCCACCGCCCTGGTGACAACCTCGAGCAACTCCTCAAACGCCACATCAGGGCGGGAGGAGCGCTGCGAGGCAGAGGCGGAGGCAGCCAGGGAAGAGGTGTCATCGATACGCTCGGGGGAAGCACCGATGTCTGCCTCATCTGGCAAGAGCGCAAGGGACTGAGAACCCACTGATCCCGGCGTCTCAGCCAGTTCCACACGTGACCCCCAGGAACTAAGCGTTGAAAACAAAACTCATGCAAATCCTCCTCCGCCAGCTGTCTCTGACAGGGAGGAATGCATTGTCTAATCTGTCTCTCGCTTTCCATTTTCTTTTCTTTTTTTTTCTCATTCTTATTAACTTTATTAACGCACACAAAGAGCTCTGCACACACAGTTCTGAAATCACTGCATGGATCAAGAACATTTCCAGAAATCACTTTCTGTGAACGCAGTCCATAGATAGGTAGATAGGTATATAGGTAGGTAGGTCAGAGGATCAATTGATCGATCGATCCTCTGCCCACCTGTTGCCAGTTGTTCCTTCCAGCCTTTTGTTGCCACTGTCCCAACTTTTTTGAGATCTATTGGTTCCATCAAATTTAACATGAGCTATTATTTTGAAATTGTAAAATATCTCATTGTGAACACCTTATGTTGTTTATGTTCTATTGTGAATAGAATATATGGTTTTAGGTGCCTTGGCACTGGTGTATAGGGATGGGAATTGATAAGATTTTATTGAAATCAGTGCCACTGACAATTCTGCCTACCGATACCAATTCTTCATGGATTCTCATATTGATTCCTCAAAGCTCTGTGTGAAAAAAAAGTAATCCCTATAATGCAGAAGGAAAACTGAATAATAAAATATGATTTAGAAAATAAAATAAAAATGTTCTGTGAACAAAAGCATACAGGTCACTAAATCTTATAATATAAAATTAAACTATTCTCTATTTTAAAAAACGGGATGGAAGCCTAGATAATATTCACAAAACTGGTTTTGGCGATTAAATAATTTGAACCAAAAGTAAGGGGGGAAATGAACAGTTCTAATTCTTTCATCCTGTCTGAGTGTGTCATCATCTTTAAGAGAGATTGCAAGAGTATTTATACAGAAAACAGTGTTTTTTGTTGAATATGCCTGTTATTTATAAGACAGCAGTGATGTTTAACATTACATCACGCTGTTCAGTGGAGGATACGGAGCTGCTTAGGCAGGTGTACGCAGTGGATCAAAAAAACACAGCATTTCAGTAATTTAGTCCCACAGGTAGATGTATAATCATGCTGTGTGTATTTGCACCCTTTCACAATATAACAGCCCTGCAGTTATTGCAAACTGCATAATTTTCGTCTTGTTTAGTGAAATAAAGTCAAGCTTTAGTTGGTTTCCTCACTTTCATAATTCTCTCCCATGCTCAAATCGCTTTGACTCCATGATGTAGGATGCCGTGCTACGATGGCCGATAAAGGAAAAAGGGACAGTTGTGCGTTCTCGGACTGTATAAATGGCTGGGAGCAGGAGCATCGATATAAGGAATCGTTAATGTGGTGGACATACGATTCCGATGGATTGTAAAATTTAGTTCTTAGTTCTTGAGTGGAACCGGTTTTCGATTCCCATCCCTATTGGTTCATGAATTTGTGTGATTGTAGGTGTGTGCTTGGTGGTGGCAGGCAAGTCTGTTGGAGCAGCAAGGCAGCTATGACTCTAGTGGTGGCTTACCACCACTACAGTGTGAATGGGTGAATGGAAGCATGATGTAAAGCGCTTTAGGTGCCCAAGAAGGGTAGAAAAAGCGCAATGTAAATGCATGCCATTTACCATTTATGAGATTTGCAAATCATTGCATTGTGTTTTATTTAGTCTCAACTTTTTTAGCAAATGGGTTTGTAATTGCATCTTTGTTATATCCTGATTGGTCTCCATCAGGAGGGCAATGACTTCGGTGAGATGTTCAGTGAGCTGCAGTATACTCACCCCCAAGTGCTGTTGGTTAAGTTACAAGTGGATGAGCCTCATATAACTTTTCAGCCAAGTTTTGACCAGTGCTGGCAATTCATCTACAGAGCCTTCATGGAAATTATTAAGAGTGCGAAGGATATCCCAAGGGTAATGTCATAAATTTCATAAATAGTTAGCCTAACAAACAGGTTGTTAATTGTAACATAGTTTAAGGCTGTATCACAACCATGTGTGCCAGACTTTGTACATAGTAGAGGTCGACCGATATATTGGTACGATTTTTGCAAATTTTTAGAGATCGGCCATTGGCCAATTTTCAGTCAGGGCAGACTGAATTGATTGGCTTCTATGTGATGTGAAAAAAACAAACAAACATGGAATTTCAAAATCATACTCAAGTTCAAAATCATACTTAAGTTCCACCTAAAAGAAGCTGCTATTTATGGTTTATTTTCAAATTTATACTAGTGAAAAGAGTGGGAGTGAAAAGATAATCTATTATTAAGATAGCACTCTTTATGATGAAAAAATGCTGCGTTGCTTATTTGCTCTAAAAGTTCAATAAACGTTACTGTATTGTTAAAAAAATTTAAAAAAAAAATGTTTGGTTTATATAGCACACAAGGCTCTCTTGATTGCTACCCCATCAAAAAGATTCTTTTCAACATAACTTAATGATTATTCATTCATTCATTATTCTTTTTTTTTTTTTTTTTCATTAATTTATGAAAATCGCCCCTTATTGGCCATTGGCTGATCAGGTTCTGAAGATATCGGCATCAGCCTTTAAAAACCCTTATCGGTCGACTTCTAGTACATACAGTTTTGTTTTTTTGTTTTTTTTGTTAAGTGCATTATTATTGTATCATAACATATATATACTTTGTCATTGCAATAATATTATATGTGTTTCTCATATTGTGTTTCTTTAGGTGGAATCAAACCTGTTTCCAATCATGGAAGACATCTACCTCCACAATGTCAGAGCTGATGAAACGCTGGTTACCGACATCATCAATAAAGCCAAGGAGGTGTTTGACAAGAACATCACAGGACCGATAAAGTAATGGTGCATGTCTTATTTGATACTGGACAAAATGTAAACAACTGCGTTTAATTATTACTTTAAACTGTAGGTACTTAAACGTCTACCAAAAATACAGCAGTCTACTGGACAATACAGGACTGCAGGGCATCACAGAATTCCTTAAAGAAAAGCACTCATTAGAAGGATTTTCTAAGGTAGATACATTTTAATTTCTTTTAATAAAATAAGCTTTCTTTGTTGACTCTCAAATGATGACCTGGGCTCTGTACTACGAAGCTGGATTACAAGGTTCAGGATTAACCCTGCATTTTCGGTATCACGAAGCTGGTTTACTTTTAAGATGGATGCTGATGACATTAAATGTGGACAGGTTGTCCTTATTCTAAATCCACAATTGACTTACTCTCTTTGGCCCATTAAGAGGGTCACTCAGGCCTTCCCTGGGCCTGATATATACGTTGGCACTGCCACAGTCCAAGTTAGAGAACATACTTCCATCCACCCTGTTGCCCGCATTATTCCTCTACTTTTAATTGAAGATTATCCTAAAAACAAGGACTAATGCAAAACTGCAAATGGTTTTGGGGCAACCAAGCTACCAAGGCCCAGGTGCCTAATCAGACCAAGAGGTACCTGGCCTGCACCCAAAGATAGTTTCAGTCTGTGTAAATCCATTGTCCCTCTGAGTTGAACCTGAGAGCATGAAGTGAGTAAATTTGTTTCCATTATTTTAGTATATTCCATATACTACTTAGTTATAATTAAGTAATTTGATTACCCTGTTCATTTGTTTAATGTATATTATTTCTTTTAGAAATATTACCACTTGACTCTCAATGATCACTCAACTTACAATTTCCAAAGAATAATAAACTGAGTGACCTGCAACATCCTGTTTGTTTCTGTGCTCATTATTATAAAGTTTAAACCAGCATTTCACCTGTTTGTCTGATATTTCTCGTATTAGTTTTCTCCAGTTTGTGTAGTAAAGCTGTGTTTTTTTTTAGACGTTCTTTCTGATTTTACATTTTCAGAAAATAGAGAGCATTAAACCTCTGTGGAGAGAGATCGCCTTAATGCGTGTTACAGTTCCCCTGTCCATGTTTTGTTTATATGCTGGCAAACTAAATGAGGACCTGTGTAGTCGCACTGACAGGCTAAAAGATAAGATCATCATGTTTGAAGTGGAGGAGAACCGAGACCTCAACAAGAAGTAAGAAAAATATTTCCTACTGCTATGATCACTATGATGATTATACATTATCACAATGGAATTAGCTGAGTATTTTTTTTCTTTTTGTAGGCTCTGTCAAAAGTATGAGGACATCAGTGACACCATCAGAAGGATCCCAGAATCGATAGAGGAGCTGGTGACTCTCAACCAGTTTATTGAAACAACCAGCAATATGACCGTTCACAAGCTGATAGAAGAGATTGATGAAGCATACTACCGCAACGATTTCCTTTTAGACTATGCAAGTTTGTCCTGTATGTAGTGCAATATAATATTTAGATCTTCCACAAATAGGAAAGAACAGATCTAAAAAACAGTCTTACAAATCAGTTGTTGTCGTTGTTTCTCTTAAGTTGATGACATAAGGTTAAACTCAAGTGTCTTCCGGTGGCCTACTGAATTACAGACTGAGCTCGAACTTGGCAAAAAGCGCTTGGCTGATATTAGAGAAGAGGCTGAGAACAATCTTCACACAAAGTATTACCATCTCCAGATACTTTACACCAAAGTACAGTTGATACGGTATTAATGTGTGTTACCTATGTGTTATTTTAGGTTATTTGAATTTGTACAGAGGCTGCAGAAGATTAACAATGAGATCCAGGCTTTCAAGAAGAAGGAAATAATGAACCTCATGGCAATGAATGCCAATGTGGCAAAGCTGACTCAGATCAGTGCCAGTCTTGATGCTGCTGTCACTGAGCTAGAGGTAAAGCTTTAGCTTTGTTGGAAGGAGCTAAAATACTGTCTGTCTGTTGTTTTAAAGCAGTACATATTAAAGCACCATCATATTGTGTATTTAATTTAGTATAATGTAAAGCATTTTTCTCCCTCCAACCCAGAACAGGACAAGCAGTAGAGACGAATGTACACTAAAACTATGACAGTTAGCTAAAGTTAATTGAAACAGACTTAAACCTGGTAGACCTCATATCACATACTGGAGAGTACCACATCCAATACAGGTCCATTTTCTCACCATTTTTCCAGTCCATCCACATTGTCTCTGTTAATAAAGGCTAAAATGTGCCAAAAACTAAAACAAAAAATACTTGGACTTTGATTTAAAGATCTAAGCTCTAAAAGAAACCATTTTATTGTAAATAAAGTGAGCTTAGGGTCACTTGATTTACAAATCTGACTATGCTGCCCAGTATGCTTGTAAAATAGAATCATTTTAATGGTTTTAAGGAGGAATTGTAATATAAACTTCTGTGCACAAGTTTGCTAGTAATGCTAGTAGTTCCACTGTCTCAGTTTTTGAAGGAACTGGGCAGAGTCTGTTTGGAGAATCCCAGAAAAAAAATTTGGCCAAACTGGACTAAACCAGACCATCAAATCTCAGAAGGAACGAGGCTAAATCAGACCATGTAATCCAAGACAGGACCAGGCCAGACTCCATGATGCTGGGATCAGGGTTACACCATCACGCCAGGACTCCTGGTTCTGGGATGACTCTAAAAATTTTTTTTTTTTGTCTCTTCACTCACATTTCCAATTCGTAATTTGATGAAAAACAAAACAAAAATTTTAAATTGTAAATTGTTGACAGCATTCTTACTTTACTGCATATCCTCACACCTTTCGCACAGTATTGTACATTGTAAATATCCTACATCCTTTGCTCTGTTGTTGCCTTTGGCCGCTTAGACCCCATCATGCGATAAATGATAGAAGAGCCGAGTAGTTAGTTTCAGGTCTTCCCCCCAAAAGAATGGGCATGCCATAATGCCCCTGCACGGGGAGATAGAACCAGTACAGAAGAGCCGAAGAGTAAAGCCGAGAGATCAAGGGGTAGCGAACAGGCAGAGAGAGTGAAACAGCGTGCTATAGGATGCGTAGAGCAGGCTTACACATTGCCAGCGGAGTCATACAGTGTTGCATAGAGGAAGCTGACATGTTGCCAGCGGAGAAGTTGCAGTGTTGCAAGGAAATGCCGACAGCAATGCCGCAGGAAATGTTGCAGAGTTGCATGGATGCTATAGAAGAGATTGCATAGATAAAAGCGGCAGAAGCCAGAATTGCTAGGTTGAATGAAGGGGAGAACATGAGCATTCTAGAATTTGATTTGCAAGAATAAATGCTGAGAACCACCAGAGTTACGTACCTTAATTGTGAAGTGACGGCACGTTGAATTGCCTGGACTGACACAGAGTCAGAGTGGATGTAGGTTGCATAAGCTAAGGCGGACCAACATCCCAGCTGTTGAGCTGAGTTGTGCTGTGGAGATCCCTTGCGAGGCGGCAGATGTGACTGCACCTATTCTTAAGGAATGGGCCGACATGTCCCCTCAGTAGAGATGAGAGGTGTGGTGTAAGACCTTTTTAATTCTAAAATGACTTCTGACAACTTAGTAAACAATTCCTTATTTCGAGAAATACGTTATACCCATATATATTGGCTATGATGATAAATGCTAACACTATCCAGTGCCCATTCTCATCTTGTTTAACTGATATAACTGAACCTGGGGATAATTAAATTGAATGGCAACTCCAGCTGATTTTGGGGTACCATGGCAATTTTAAATTTTGTCCCCCCATTGGTTATTCCAGAATTTTTCTTCAGAAGAGATCGAGTGTGTTTCTTGGAGAAAGTTTATCTGAGCTTTTTGACTTACAGAATAGAAATAGTGCTTTTCTTTTGACCCTACCTTGAATACCGTTAGCATTTAAATAAATAAATAAAAGATGACTTTTTAAAAGTGACATAGAAAAAAATAAAATAAATGGTGAATAATTTGTCTATGACAATATGAGAACTTAGCTTATTAATAATACTGTATGAAACAACAGCTTTGAACGGTTAGCAAACAGCAAACTCACATAAACTTGAGTCCATTTTCAGGTATTACCCTTCAGTATGGAGTGATAATGTTCAATCTTGATCTAAAGCCGTGACCGGTTTCCCCTCTACAAAGGCGAAGGGACTTTTGAATCCAGATTTCTTTTCCGCCTTCCTCGCCTTCTTGATGATCGGCTACAGTGCATCACGAGCGAGTTTGTCCTCTTTGGTCATATCTTCTACAAAACGCCCCTGAAGATCCTCACACGTCTTGTGCTTGTAAGACGGCTTCCATATTTCGTTGCGGTGCGTACGCATTGTGGACTGCACAATTACTTAGCGTGGTCTGTTTGCAATTTTTCGCCCACGTCTAGGAGCGGTATCCACTGCCTCTTCCATTTTTTGTGCAAGTTGGGGTGAAATACGTCACAGGAGCTTAATGACGTCTTGTCTGATGTTTTCACTGTCTCTCTCTTTGATCCCATTAATACGGAGGTTCCATCTTCTTTTATATCTTTCTAATGGGTTCTCACACACAAACACCTTTGAGGTCATCATATCGTCAAAGTTTGAGTCCCTTTACAGCGAGGTAACTTGATTGTTGATATTTTGAGTAAGTTGTAAGATGTTTTGGTGGGTAAATCCTGGTAAATCAAGGCAAAACGGTGAAAGTTTGCGCCCGCCAACCACAGAGCGTCCACTCAGTTCGCCGTCTTCCATGCGCCGCTCTGGCCACACAAGTACTTGCGGCACAAGCTTGATGACATAGCAGTAAATATAGGCCAGCTTAGCAATGATTGGCTGAGACAGGCATGTGAGGAGCAGCGGCGGGAAGTGAAGGGGAGGAGTCTTCCAACCTGAATTTCCGCCATATCTCCATTGAATCACAGCTTCACAGCACATAGTCGCACAAAAATGGTTTGTTACAGTAAATAGCAAAGTTGTAAATTGAAAAGGTGGTATAGTGCCGGTAAGAATAGTTATTTGGGTTCTGTTTTTTTTAGTGCAGACCCATGTGACCTTGTGTCATTTGGTGGGTGTCACAGTGGATCCCCATCTTTCATGGTCTCACTACATTGACCTTATTATCAGTAAAATGGGTAAAGGTACAGCTGTTGTTAGAAGATACTCTTCTTTGGTATCTCCGGTTGTTATGAAAGATGGTGTATGTTCGTTAGTGTTGTCTCATTTAGAATGCAGCTCACTAGTCAGCTGCAAAACAGACTTAAAAAGACTTGAATTGGTATAAAACGTTAAATTGCAGTATAACTTGTATAACTTGATTGGTCAACCTTACTTATTTTATGAAAAACTTCAATATCCTGATCAAATACATTCTCATTTTACTTGTTTTGCCTGTAACACAAACCTTGTCTATTCTAAAGTCGCTTTTTTTAAGAGCACGGCAGGAATGGAATAAGTTACCTGGTTCAATTAGAGAATTAACCAGTATTCATGCCTTCAAAAAGCCACAATAATTGTGCCTTAGCTCCTCCATTTGACTGACTGACTGCATGTATGTTTGTATAATCTAATGGTATATGGCATGGATTTTATCTTATTTGTATTTTTCATCTTCTACTGCTGAATCCTATTAGGGGTCACAGGTGGCTGGATCCTATCCTAGCGGCTTTGAGCCTGAGGCCCTGGACTGTGCAGTAAATCATATTAATTCGATTAATTCGAGTTTTTCAATTTTGGACAATGTCAAAAATAGTCATATCGCTGAATCTAATTTAACAGAAAGTTTTTTCTGGTTTATTTTCACACTGAGCATATTGCTCGCTGCTGCTGCTGTCTGCTGTTGTTTTGTGTTTGTAAAAAAATACATTTGAATTACCTTTTTAGGTCAGTAGCAAGACAAAAGTCAAATCAATTAAAATCGTAAATCGTCTTAAAAAATGAAAAAAATCTAGATTTTTTTGATATTTTTAACCATATCGCCCAGCCCTACCCTGGACCACGGCCAGTCAGTCGCAGGGCTGACACTTAGACACAGACAGACAACCATGCACTCTCACATTCATCCACTACGTGCATGTCTTTGGGGCGGTGGGAGGAAGCAGAAGGCCCCGAGAGAACCCATGGTAACACGGGGAGGAAATGTAGTATTTGTGTTTTTGTGTGAAGTAATTGTGATAATTTTGTATTTTTAGTATTGTTGTATTTTAATTACTGTAATTTGTGATGTAGACCCTAGACAGACTAGAAACTGCTATGGTCGAGGCTAGTTGGGATCCAAATAAATAAACAAATAAATAAAAAAATTCCACTCAGGCCTTTGGATGACATATATCCTTGAAACTATCTGCTTTATTGACCCTTTAGTATCATGTAAATAATGAACATCTGATATGTGCAATGATGTCGTTTCTACACACTGTTTCACAGGTTATCAACAAAGAGCAGACTTTACTAGACAGAGAACAGAGTGAGTTCCCATTACTTCAGACTCTAATAACTGACAAACAGACATATGAACAGCTCTGGAACACAGCACTAAACTTTGAGAGCATGTCGGAAGTGTGGATGAACGGTAGCTAACATACTTCATTTATTTATTATTACAAACTATTCTAACTGTGGTGAAGAAGCACAGATTCTAATCAAGTGCATTTTGTTCCTTTTGTCCCCAGATCCTTTCCAGAACCTTAATGCTGAAAAGATTGCTAACGAGCTGGATGTCATGCGGAGGACAATGCATAAACTCACCAAAGCTCTGTCAGATCTTCCTGGGCCTTGTCGTGTGTCTGAATACTTCAAAAACAAGATAGACCAGTTCAAGCAGCACCTTCCAGTACTAACAATCATCTGTAATCCTGGCATTAAAGATCGCCACTGGGACTTGGTTGGTATTTTAATATTTGATCACTATAGAAAATGTGAATAAAAAATATTGTAAAACGTTGATGGTGGTACAGAAGTACAGATTATTTAATCTACTGATAGATAGATTTCACTGTACTCTGATTAAACAAAGGGTCCCGCCAATCCTGTGGTCAATGAAGCAGATATGAATAATGTATGAAACTACTGTGTGTCTGCAGATTAGCACAATTGTGGGGGTGCATGTCAGACCAGATGAGAACAGCTCCCTGCTTGACATGCTGAACCTAGGACTTTCCAAATTCTCCACACAGTAAAATGCTTTACAGACATTTCAACATATTAGAGAAAATTTATCAAACAGTTTATTGCACAATACACATCATGTCAATTTTTATTTCATCTTTGTGTTAGGTTGGAAGAGATTGGAGCCTCAGCAAGTAAGGAGTACTCTCTAGAAAAAAACTTGGCCAAGATGAAAAAAGAATGGGCAGAACTTCGGTTTTCATTCAATGTCTACAAAGACTCTGTATGATTTTAACAATATATTTAACAAAATATGAGATACTAGTATAATCTTAGTATATTTCCCTAATCATTATACTTTATAGGGCACCCCTGTTGTGTCAGCTGTAGATGACATCCAGGTGCTTCTGGATGACCACATTATCAAGACGCAGACCATCAGAGGATCACCTTTGATTAAGCCATTTGAGGCTGAATGTAAAGTAGGTTTTACTCATTTCCACTATGTATGTAGACTTATACATTATGATAATGTATTTTCTCCATTGTTTCTAGGAATGGGAGGAGAAACTGCTGAGCATGCAGGACACTCTGGACTCCATGTTGAAGTGCCAGGCCACATGGCTCTATCTTGAACCCATTTTCAGCTCTGAGGACATCATTGCCCAGATGCCAGAAGAGGGGCGCAAGTTTGCCATTGTAGATGGTTACTGGAAAAATATCATTGGGGAGGCTGTGAGATTTTTTTTTCAAAAGTCTGTTTTATTTGAACAAAAATTGAACATTTGGAGTGTCATGCATTGTCTTTTTGTTTGGATTAGATTAAAGACACACGGGTGCTGGTGGCAACAGGCCAACCTAACATACTGGAGCGGCTGCAGGAGTCCAACATGTTTCTAGATGACATCCAAAAAGGTCTCAGTACCTATCTGGAAGAGAAGAGACTCTATTTCCCCAGGTAACTGTTAGAGTACTGGTATATTCTAGTTAAATGACATTTTTTAAGAAGAATTAAATCTATGAACCTATGACATTAAAAGCCTTTATAATAATAAAGAACTTAAAATTTGGCATCTAAAGATTAGCAGTTAGGAGGTAAAGCATGGTTTCAAAATGTGTCAGTAATCACTAATACTTTTAGCAGTATTGTAATATGAGCTTATAAGACAATAATTAACAGCCAATTATAGCTTTTGGAGGAAAAGGGGACCAACCAAAATACCAAAGCGTGTAATTACAAACAGTCTGTGTAAGTTTTGCTGCTTTGTCTTCATGTCTTACACAGGTTTTTCTTCCTTTCCAATGATGAACTGCTTGAGATTTTATCCCAGACCAAAGACCCCCTGTGTGTGCAGCCTCACTTGAAGAAATGCTTTGAGGGCATTGCCAAACTGGAGTTCACTAAGGAGTTGGAGATCACTGGCATGATCAGCTCTGAAAAGGAGACTGTTCCCTTGTCAGAAAAAATCTTCCCAGCCCATGCAAAGGTATTGGGCCTTTTACTGTTGTCATGCTTTTTTGAAATATTAAGCAAATCAGTAGCAAACTTTGAAATGTTGTGAAAAGAAACAAACTGCAAAAAGAATAGCATTAGTTTGTTTGCAGTAGTCTTGGGGAAACAGGTGTATGCTCTTTTTATGACATCTCTCAATATAAAGATTGTGGTGACTTAAATGCAGTCATAAAAGGTACATAAAACTATTTCCAGTCTTCTTACTAGGATTTTTTTGAAGGAATAGGAAATATATATATATATATATATATATATATATATATATATATATATATATATATATATATATATATATATATATATATATATATATATATATATATATATGTATATATGGGAATTTTTTATGATTTTAATGTTGACATCCATTGTGAAAGTGTTAAATTGGAATGTATGTTTGGCTTTTAGGGAATGGTGGAGAAGTGGCTGCTGCAGGTGGAGAACTTAATGCTGACTAGTGTGCGAGATGTCATATACCAAGGATTAACTCAGTATGCTGAGGTACATAAGGTTTTACAGTGTGGCTTTTACAGTCTTCGGCTTTTTCACTGGCTCTGGTCAAACTTGTAAAAATCTGGTCCGCCCATTTAATATCTAATTTCTTTCCTTTAGTTACCTAGAAAGAAGTGGGTGTTGCAGTGGCCAGGCCAAGTTGTTATCTGTGCCTCCTCCATTTTCTGGACTAGTGAAGTATCTGAAGCCATCCAGAAAAACACATTACCCGTCAGTAGACCAGCTTACACTCTACAGATCTGTAGTCCATGCCTCATTTTGTAAAATACATTTTACATTTTATACATCATTTTACATAATATCATGACTTTTAGATGCCTTTGTACAGCCGACATTCAAAAGCAAATTTACATTTACAAATTTTAAAATTTACAGAACTAATTTAGAATTTACTGAACTAAATTGAAATCAGACTCCAGATCAGACTCATCTCTAATACCAGGAGTAAACCCAGGACTATACCAGGAATAAAACAGGTCTAACGAATGATCAAACTAGAATAAAACAATATAGGACTCCGTTGGACTAAACAGGACTGTTTCTAGAACTAAATCCAAAACAAAAAGAGAACTAACTAACAGACTCAGCCCAAAGAGCAGAGTTCACATAGAACACCTATGCCATTCTAAGTTGAGGAAACCTTGATGCAGACATGAATTACCTTTGCAAATAACTCTTTCCATCTTAGGCTTATGTGAAGCAGTGTAATGCCCAGATTGCAGATATTGTGGACCTGGTGCGTGGAAAGTTGCCAGGAGGTTCAAGGATGACCCTTGGAGCTCTCACAGTAATAGATGTACATGGTAAAATGAAGCACCACATTAAAGCCAAACTAAAGGCTTTGAATCAGTTTGAACCATTAAAATATTTGCTTTAATTCCTTCTAGCACGAGATGTTGTAGCAAAACTTGCCCAGGACAATGTGTCCTCACTGAATGACTTTGCATGGATTTCTCAACTGCGTTATTTCTGGGAGGATGGAGAAGTTATGCTTCGCATGATCACAACCTGTGTGAAATATGGTTATGAATATTTAGGGAACTCTCCTCGTCTTGTGATCACACCACTTACTGATCGCTGCTACAGGTAGAGCTATCTTTAGGCTGTGTAAAGTTGAAATGAATTTTACTTGGTCAAATTGCTTTACTTATGCAGGACTCTAATGGGAGCTCTAAAGTTAAACTTGGGGGGTGCACCTGAGGGCCCAGCAGGAACTGGAAAGACTGAGACCACAAAAGATCTGGCAAAAGCTTTGGCTAAACAGGTCCCAAGATACAAAATTATTAATATTTATTTGCTTGATTAAAGTTCATCAGAACAATTTCCTTTTAATATTTAGTGTGTTGTGTTCAACTGCTCGGATGGTCTGGATTACAAAGCCATGAGTAAGTTCTTCAAAGGTCTTGCTCAGTCAGGAGCCTGGGCCTGCTTTGATGAATTCAATCGTATTGAGGTATGTATGCTGTATTGTGTGAAATGTATGTCTACTAGGGCTAGAGAATTAATTTTAAAACTAAAAACCAAGAACACAACGGATTTTGGCTAGTAGCACATTATGATTTCAGTGTGGCTACTGCCCCTACATGCTCCTGCTCCTTCACTACCACTGCACTACGATGGCCTTATTGTATTGGGTTTATTGGACTTATTTTTTGTTTAAAAAAAAAATGTCTATCAACAGCAGGTAGATACAGTCACTAGAATAAAATAAATTTGTCTGAGTGCCTTTAAATACTTCCGATAGAGCATGTTTGAAGTTATTTTAGGTATATTTCAGGTACATTATAACGTACGTGAAGATATTCAGTTTCAATATTATGTTTAAAGTTCAGGGACTGAACTTTGTGTTCACTTGTGTTGGTGTTGTCAGGTGGAGGTGCTTTCAGTGGTGGCTCAACAGATCCTGTGCATACAGCAAGCTATTGCCAAGAATTTGAAAAAATTTATATTTGAGGGCACCGAGCTGTCACTGAACCCAACCTGCTCTGTCTTTATCACCATGAACCCTGGATATGCTGGAAGGGCAGAGCTCCCTGACAATCTCAAGGTACAGAGTAGGTAGTGTATAGAAGTATATCACAAAGACTAGCTGTACCTTTGGACTTTCTGTTTGACCTGAAACACAATGTGAAATGTGTAATGTTATTAACACTTAACAGTCTTTGGTCTGACCAAAGGGGTGTTTGAATGCAAATTTCACTGTCTTCTTTTGTGTATTTAGGCCAGAGCCCCTCAGTGATGGCAAGGAGTTACTTGGAATTGCTCTAAGCGCAATGCCATTCATATGAATTGTCCAATACTTGCACATTCTATGCACATATATATGTAGGGTGATAAAAAAAAAAATGCATTATTGAAATGCAAGGAATTCTTCTTCTTCTTACCTCCTCTTTGCCTTCAATTTTGGATCCCTGAACATTCACGAAATGTCACCAAAATATATTAATTATTATATAAAATATTGTTGTATTATGACAAAAAACATAAAAGCATACAAACAAAAATGGCCCACAAAAGAAGAGATGAAAGTCTTCTCACTCTGTTCCTGACACCACCATAGCTAATCTCACCGCAACTGTTCAGAGAGATCAGAATAGAGATTGAAAAGTCTGAGAATGCCCCACACCTCCTCAAACGCTCCAGGACCACCAACCAAAGACAGCCTGATTTTTTCCAGCCTCAAGCAGGACATGACGCTTTGCAGCCAGTGCATGTGCAAAGGAGGGGCGGCGTCCCTTCACCTAGGCAAAAAACGCTCGGCGCACTGCTGCATTGGTCTCATATTGGGCTCACCTCGGGTACATGGAGAGTTTCAGCTTTGAAATATGGCCCCTGTGAACAAACTTGGTGTGGACGAGGAAACCAGCCAGAGAGCAGAGGTCCATGCCCCCGCTGACAAAAAGAAGCCCAGGTCCCTCTGCCACGCCCTTTCAAGTCCATTCTCAGAGGGGCTTGTAAGGTCTAACATAACATTATATAGTTTGGAGTGACTGGCAGGGTTGTTTTTTTTTTTTTTTTTTTTTTTATAGTAATATCACTAAACATCACTTTCACTTATAGCCACCTTGACTCCAACCATATTAGCTAACCAATAGCCTATAAAACATTTAGCCTACACTTGACAGTAACCTACCTATACTGATATTTCCAATGGCTGCAGCCCCAATAATCAAATATTTAGCCATGTATCAATCATTAGGCATTTTGGTGATTTAAAAGACAATTTGCGCTGGTGCTTATAACTTCACTATAGATTTACTTCATTAGACTCTTGGGATTATTTCATTAGCCATGTGTCACACAAGACTCAAGGGTGCGACAGTTCATCAACACTTGCGGCTTTAGTTTTGACCTTGATTTTCAAACTCGATTTCAACAAGCTGTGCAACATGGAGGAAATGTCTTCTGCTATCAATAGTGACCTTTTTTCCAGTAAAATGCAAGCATCTGAAGTAACACACTTACCAGAGCAGTTAAAAATTTTGTTGTCGAACCCATAAGATGTCTTCCATAGAAAAATTATATTAGAGGTTTTTATATTTTTTAATTATGACAAAAAATGAAAAATTATCATTGATGGTCCAGACCTTTTCAATTTTAGGAACCATTGTCCCTTTTCTTGTAGGCTCTTTTCCGCACGGTGGCTATGATGGTGCCAGATTATTGTCTTATTGGAGAAATTTCATTATACTCAATGGGCTTCATTGATTCTCGCAGGTAAGTTTCAGTTATCTTCTCCACAACATTTCTCAAGTTTTAATAATTTTTCAGTAGTTCAATCAACAAATACATTTTCTCATTTAATTTATTCATCAACAGCCTGGCCCAAAAGATTGTGGCCACATATCGTTTGTGTTCTGAGCAGCTGTCCTCGCAGCACCACTACGACTACGGAATGAGAGCGGTGAAGTCTGTGCTTACTGCTGCTGGAAATCTAAAGCTAAAGTATCCAAAGGAGAATGAAAGTGTATTGCTACTCAGAGCTCTCATGGACGTCAACATGGCTAAGTTTTTGGCACAAGATGTGCCACTGTTTCAGGTGACTGCTTATGAAAATGTTATTACAAATATGTTCTTTTGTTAGTTTTCAGTTTGATTCTAATGTCGATGTCTTCAGGGTATCATCTCTGATTTATTCCCTGGAGTGGTCCTTCCAAAGCCAGATTATGACCTCCTTCTCAAGGCTTTGGATGAAAACATTGCTAAGCTAAACCTACAGCCTGTCCCATGGTTTATTGGCAAAATCATTCAGGTGCTCAGTAGACTCTCTTCTATCCAAAAGAATTATTGTCTGGCATCTGGACATAGGTTTGGAGGTGAAGACGTTTCGTCCCCCCATCCAAAGGACTTTGTCAGTTCTAAGTTAACTACAAAGATAAACACAAAATGGAGTTTTTAGGTGATGATTTTATTTATTATGGGGAGAAAAAGCTATCCAAACGTACCTAGCCCCATGTGAAAAGGAAGTTGCCCCCTTAACCTTATAACTGGTTGTGCCACTCTCAGCAGCAATAACTGCAATCAAATGTTTGTAATAACTGGCAATGAGTCTTTCACATCGCTGTGGAGGAATTTGCGCCCTCTTTTCTTTGCAGAATTGTTATAATTCAGCCACATTGGAGGGCTTTCAAGCATGAACCCCCTTTTTAAGGTTAGACCACAGCATCTCATCAGATTCAATTCAGGACTTTGACTAGGCCATGCCAAATTCTTCATTTTGGTTTTTTGAAGCCATTCAGAGGTGGACTTGCTGGTGTGTTTTGGATCACTGTCCTGCTGCAGAACCCAAGTGTGCTTCTGCTTGAGGTCATAAACTGATGGCTTCAGGATTTTTGGTAGAGAGCAGAATTCATGGTTCCATCAATAACAGCAAGTTAGTGAGTAGTGGTTTTCACCTCTTCCATGGCCATTTTTTTTCTTTCTTATGGTTGAGTCACTGACCTTAACTGAGGCAAGTGAAGCCAGTAGTTCTTTAGATTCTTTTGTGACCTTTTGAATGAGTTGTTCACCATTTTCTACATTTGTGGATGTAGCACCCAACCCAAGTAGCTAGGCATTAATCCTTTATTAATGTAGTGTTAGTACTGTAGGTGGGGCCCTGGGTACGTTAGGTGTGACTAATGAACTAATATGAGTACAGCAGAAACAATACTAATCAGTTTTTAACCAACTACAAATATTAATGAATTTAATCATGGCGGTGCCTCCACTTAGCAGGTAAAATATGAATTAGTCTGTTTTTAAAACCCACTAAGAATAATGAAATGTAGCTTTTTAAATCCTATTTAAGTCTATGTAACCTTTAAAATGAAATCTAAATCTATAAAATAATATATATGACACAGCACATTAAAGTTTAAAGCCAAAGAAGATTTTAGTAAATAACAATATTAAAAAATAAATAAAAGGAAAATATAAAGTTTGTGGTGTATCTTAATACACGGTGTAAATGATTGGCAACTTCACAAAATCAATAAACCGTATTGCAGAACATCAAACAATCAACTTCCCCTTTAAGTTCAGTTCAGAATTTTACCTATTTATTAACAACCAAGTCTGTGAGCTCATAAATAAAACCGTTGCAGGCCTGATACTGTTGCTTGGGTTCGTAGTGATCAGAAAAACACAAACTGGTCGCTTCACTTGTTTCACAAGCCGAAAATACAATGCACGTGCTTTGATTTACTCACGAATCCTTTTGGTTAGGTGCGAGGGCTAAGTTGAGGCATGGTCCGTGACCATGCAGTCCTGCTCGGCAACGTGGTTGGAGTTAGCTGTACCACACAGTTGTTAGTGGAGTACACTTGGGAGAAACTGCGAGTGCTCTAGCAGGAAAATCCAGAGAATTCCTCTCGGTCCACTGTGCATTAAAAGTCTCCATTTAGTTTTACTTTACATATATTAGCTCGTGCTAACATGCTAACTCGCGATTAGCATTATACACATACACTTTAAAGGTCCCATATTATGCTAAATTATAATAATAATAATAATAATAATAATAATTAATAATAATAGTAATATTATGCTTTTATCCATGTTTTAACATTGTTTCTACCTCAAACACATACCCAAAGTTGTGTTTTGTTTCATTCGCGCATGTTTAAGTAATTTATTTAGTTTGAGCTACAGTCCTTTCAATGAGCTGTTTCACGCAATGACGTCAATATGTGAAGTAAACCACTCCTCTCCAGGAAGTGCTCCTCCACACTCCTCCAGCCCCTCTCTCCTGCACTGTCAACAAGCCGTGCTCTGCAACTCAGATGCACAGAGAAGCATCGCTGCTAGTTCTTTCAATACACTGCACAACAGCTACCTTAGGAGTCTCCAGGCAGCATACATTCTCAACTTAAGTAGGCATTGTACGGCCATTTCCACATGTGCACCTGTAAACAGAAGCAGTTAACACGCGCTATGCTATGGGCTACACCATAGAAACATTCACAATAAATAGTTTCTCATTTACCAAGCAGAAACATCTTGTAAAAGCCTTCGAAGTCTTTGTGTTTGCTCATGTTCTTCGAACTCAGAGTCAGACTCTGGGTCGAAGATATACGGCTCAGTTACTCTCAAAGCCATTGCTGAAAAAGTTATTACTAAAGTTATTATGTACCCGTGTTTTCTTCAGTCTGTTTCCAGCGCAGCTCTAGCGTGACATCATGAAGTGGGCAGAGCCAACACGGGAGATCTGAGCCTTAAAGTGACAGTGCCAAATCAGACTGTTCACTTTGGACTCATGATGAGAGCTCATCCAAACCGCTTGTATAAGATAATTATTGTGTGTTTCATGTTGCATAACGTGATATGGTAACCTAAATGTATCCAAAATACACTCTATAATATTCAAAATAGTATAATATAGGACCTTTAACATTTCGTCTAAGCACAAAAATAATATACATCGAGTATTAAATGATGAAATAAATACAGGATTAAACGGTCCAAACCCAGAATGTAGACTCTGCATCTACAAATACTTTAAGACCATTTTCCCCTTAACTTGGTTTCTCAACTACCTTCGGGTAAAGCGCAGCAGCCGAGTGCCCCAAGCCTAGATGTGTTTCACTCTCGCCTCTCATAGCTCCCGCCCTCTCACATCTGATTGGACATTATGTTTGCATCAACCAATGTAATAAAAGAAAATACAAGATTGACAATACAACAAGTTAGGTTGTAGAAAGAGCACACTTCAGAGATGATATCTCAAACAAGCTTGTGGCAAAACACAGTGTTTTACATAAAATAAATGACAAAAAAACAGTGCTTTGCTTATAGCTATTTTTAACTATTTATGAACACTTCTGGGGGTGCACGGTGTAGCGGAGTGGTTAGCGCTCCTGCTTCACAGCAAGAAGGTCGTGAGTACGAATCCCGGCCGACCCAAAAAAACATCGTTGGCCGATTGTAGCCAACCCAAAAAACATCATTGGCTAACTCTGGTCTTTCTGTGAGGAGTGAGGAGACATGCATGTATAGGTGAATTGGTGACTCTAAAGTGCCCCTAGTGGATGAATGTGAGAGTGAATGGTTGTCTGTCAATGTACGTCTAAGTGTCAGCCCTGTGACGAACTGGCCACTGTCCAGGGTGTACCCCGCCTAAGGCCCAAAGCAGCTGGGATAGGCTCCAGCCACCCGCGACCCCACAAAGTGGGATAAGCGGTAGAAGATGAATGAATGAATGAACACTTCTGCACTGATAGATGAACTAGTTTTTAAATGTGATTTTTACAATATTTATAGAACATTTTAACTCATTTTCAACATATTTATAACATATTTACAATTATTTATTCAAAAAATAGTATTTATATTTTAGCCTGTACAGTCTGAAATAAATATTTTAGACCTGGCTACATGGATAATGACACTCACCATGGCTGGATGGAGTTCCAAAGTTTAGAAATGGCTCTGTAACCCTTTCCAGACTGATGTTAATTACTTTGTTTTTCATCTGTTCCTAAATCTTTTTGGATCGCGGCATGATGTCTTGCATTTTAAGATGTTTTGGCCTACTTCACTTTCTATTTAAGTGATTTCTTGATTTAACAGGTTTGGCAGTAATCAGGCCTGGGTGTGGCTAGTGAAATTAAAGTCAGCTTTCCAAAAAAAATTGGAATAAAAACCCCTACATTTGCACATAGGGCTAGATAGGTTTGTATAGCTTGTTTCCCTTAATACATAAAATCATCACTTTAAAACTGCATTTTGTGTTTACTTGACTTATTTATGCCATCTACTGATTATTAGAGAGGATTTTATTAGATGCGAATTTCTACCCAGGCATGGAAAACCTTGGCCATTCAATGCTCACAGAAATCACCTGCTTGAAAAAGGACCAGTCCCACTGGTCTACATCGGCTTGTCAAATGATGTTCCAGAAAGTTAAATAGCTTCCATAAAGTATTTCTAGCTATGAATATGTAAGCAAAACAGCACAAAAAGGGAAACCATCAACAGAGAAAAGGTAGGCAACGTCAAGCACAGATAATCACATAATTTTATTTAATGATGTGGAGATAATTGGCATGCTGATGCTGAAAATGCAACTAAGCTAACACTAAACTCTGGTGTTAGTACTTTGTGGAGGAAAAATTGGTAGTTTTACTTTTTTAAATGAAAGAAAAGCAGGAGAGGTCCCTAGGCTGCTTTTGGGGGTGAGTGGAGTCTGAGACAGGGATGGCAAAAATGAAAATCAGGTAGTGAAGCTTTAACAACAGTGAAACCAGGGATGACCAATCACAGTAGTTTCAGGTTAAACCCCTCCCTCTGAGGGATATAAAACTATCAGCTTAGAATTGACAAAGTCTCCTGTCTTCACCTCTAAACCTTCATGCAAATGCCCTTTTTTTTTTTTTAATCTTCTTGAATATGTCTTGGATGACAGAACATCTGCAGTCTATGATAGCTTTTATTTTATTGCATTTTATTGCACTTAAGTGTTTGTTTGTTTGTTTGTTTTTTCATTAATAAAGGTGTATGAGATGATGTTGGTTCGTCACGGATTTATGATTGTTGGAGACCCTTTGGGGGGGAAGACCTCTGCATATAAAGTTCTTGCAGCTGCTCTTGGAGACTTGTATAAGGGTAGCATCACAAGCTGTTACACAGATTTACTTTTATCGGTGTGACATTTTATTTCATCTTATTCTTTTTTCATTAAGACAAACTGATGGAGGAGTTTGCCGTGAATTATTGCATCATTAACCCCAAGTCCATCACCATGGGCCAGCTGTACGGTGGCTTTGATGCAGTAAGTCATGAGTGGTCTGATGGGGTCCTAGCTACATCCTACAGAGACCAGGCTATCTCCACTTCAGAGGATCGACAGTGGATCATCTTTGATGGACCTATTGATGCTGTTTGGATTGAGAACATGAACACTGTGCTGGATGACAACAAGAAGGTATTGCTATAATTTGACGTTTTAGTATGTATTGGTTGAATATAAAAACTAGAATTAGAGAGCACAGATATTGACATCAGTATTGACTCATTGCATATCTGTAAGAGTAACGCCAGATTTTTTCATACTTATACTATGTGTTTAGTTATTAGTATGAGTGGAAAGTAGAATCCAGGCAGCAGCAGAGAATAGGAGGCCTCTACCAAAGTGACATAATTTAAACCTCATCAACACATATTCATAACTGACACTTACACAACACTGTGTGCAGCGGGATATAAATAAAATGTTAATTAGCACTAAATATGAAGATAAACTGAGATTATCACACTGAAGTACTGTAGGAGGAGAGTGAGTGTGAAGATTTTATTTTAATCATTTGGGTTTTTAGGGGTCATTAAAGTGTGCCACATAGAATTATCAGATCATGATTTCAAAACCAGCTACAATGATCTGTGAACAGCTTGAATGTGTTTTTTAAATGTAACAATTTAAATGTTTAATGGCTTCTGAATATTTTTTAAAACACTCATTTGCCAAACCAACCAGTCAGAAGCACTATTGTTCTTTTCAAGCTGTGTCTGATGAGCGGTGAGATCATCCAGATGAGTCCTAAGATGAGTCTAATCTTTGAAGTCGCCGACCTGGAGCAAGCTTCCCCAGCTACTGTCAGTAGGTAAGGAGCATGTAGCTCAATCAACAATCATCTGCAAAGAATAACCATTTTAAGATCTTGAATTAATTTTGTTTTGGTTTTACCTGCTACAGGTGCGGCATGATCTATATGGAGCCACATCAGTTGGGCTGGGCTCCTCTCAGAGTCTCTTACATGAATACACTGCCTAAAAGTCTGGCAGATGAACACAGAGAGCTAGTAAGTTTACACACATCCTTGCTTTTCAAAGTTGTCAATTTTTGTTGCATGCTATCAACAACATACGTAATATGCAACATCATTACAATGCCTTAAGGCAGCCCTTTACACTGACTTTTGCATGTTTTGCATTTGCATATTACCAGCCTATCCATTTGGCCAAATGGAAAAAAACTTTGACCAAGACAGCAATTGCCATCTTTGTTTTATCATATGGCTTCTGTTAGAATAGTCTCTTCAGTCTTTACATTGAAACCAGTAATAATCACATGCAAACTGATGACACTAACTTTTTATTTGATACTGTGATTATTCTGACATGGAAAGCAACAAAATAATAATTAGCATTTACAGTTCCAGTATCTTAATTGTACCAAGATACATTTGAGAGAAGAAAAAGAATTTAGGACTGTATATGATTTGTGTTTCTCACAGGTAGTGGACCTTTTTGAATGGCTGGTTCAACCTTCCCTGGACTTCATTGATAGAGAATGCCGCTTTATTGTTCAAACATCTCCCATCCATTTGGCTTATAGTTTAATGCGGCTTTATTCTTGTCTCATGGGTTAGTATGGACGTTTCACATCACTTAAATCATAGTAGAAAATAAAGCAGCTCTCTTTTTCTGAATGATGTGGCCTGAGAGAGAAAAGAGTATCTCACATGGTGCAGTAGTGGTAGATGTTCAGATATATTTTTGTGCAATAAGTATCATTGATTGAGTTATTTTTTTAATGCACACAACTGAAAAAATTACGCTAAGTTAACAAGCTAATTTTTAGCCCTAATATACATATGTATGTGTGTATGTGTGTGTGTGTGTGTGTGTACTTTGTGGAAGTATTTTTTTAACATTCGTGTTTATCCTCAGATGAAATTGCTACATCTGAGCCCGAAGGTGAACATGCCATGTCAAGCCAGCAGATCACCATGTGGCTGCAGGGCCTCTTCCTGTTCGCAGTTGTGTGGACACTGGGTGGGACCATCACTGGTGACAGCCGTAAAAAGTTTAACGACTTCTTCCGTAACCTGATAATGGGAATGAACAAAGAGCATCCTCGACCGAATAGTGTCAAACTCAAAAAGAACAACCTCTTCCCTGAGAGAGGTAATTTTAAAAACATTATCTATATACAAATTTTGTGTTGTCTTTGAAAATCATTTCCACCAAACTGCTAAAATTGCAAATTGAAACTGTTACATTTGGCTGAATATTTATAAAAAATCAAAACATACACACATCTACACAAATGACATATACAGAAAGAGCAAAAACAAAAAAACAATAAATACCCCCAGGAAAACTGCTTGGTGCACCAGGAGAGCACCCGCATGCCGGGCTAAAGTGTGTCTACTCTTCCAACGCCAAAGAGGCCCACCAAGGGTTCCAGCTCTGGTTTGATGCCAAACACTGCTGAAAGTGTGCCAAAGACCTCCCTTCAATAGATGTACAGTCAAGGGCAGGACCAGAACATTTGTATGAGGGAACCCTCAGCAAAACCACATCAGATATACAATGGGCTCACTTCAAGGTACATGGAGGACAGCCTATGAACAACTTTGACAACATTGACAGTATGATCAGAGAGAGGACGACAGCCCAGCCTCAGAGCAGAAGTCCAGGCTCCCTCCAATGAAGAGAGGCCCAGGTCCCGCTCCCATGCCCTTTTGTGTTTGTCTGGCAAGGGGTTTCTAAGGTCTAGCATAATGTTATATCATTTGGAGATAAGACGGACGGACTCAGGGACAAGACCCTGTCCACTGACTGAGTTGTAAAGTAAAAAAGTGCCTAATCTGGAGATAGTGGAATTAGAGTTAGAAATGGTTGAATTTCTCCTTGAAGAATTTTGGCAGGGTGAACATTTTAACCGATTTTACTAGTCCCACAAGGACATTAATAGGGGTGACTGTAACTAACCCAACCTTGCACCTGGCGAAAGGCTTATAGTCAGTGACACATGGTTGATTTGCCATCTTCCACCCTGTGCTGGTGTGGACAAGCCGCCATGCGCCACTGTGGGCGTTCTGAGGCGTGGTCTGGCACATTTGCTCCTGGAGCTAAGAAACACTGGACCAAAGACTGAGTGAGGCCTAATAACTCTGATGTATTTTGAGACATGGAAGCTGCGGCAGAGACATGAATTTTAGTAAAATATAAAAATGTGAAAGATTAACTGTGTTTTTAATGCACAAAAACTATGTAGCCTAAATCTAAAAATACACAATATACAATATAGGCTATAATAAATGGGATATTTATAACTACTGTAACATTTTAAAATAAAGTAAACTAGATTTAAAATAATATTGTCTAATACATTTAATAATTATTTATAATAAATAATAATTATAATTTGTTGATATTATGAAATTAATTATGAATAAAAAACCTTCATAATTAAAATTGTCTTTCTGTAACAACAGTTACAGAAAGACAACAGCACAGACCTGACAGGGTTTACTCCAGACCTGGTTCTGGTTGAGTCAGAAAAGCAGCGAAACAAGCAGGTGGTCAGAAAAAAGCAAAGTTATGACTGCTCCTACACAGAGTGGACCAACAGTGTGAGCGGCGCCCGTTTGTATTACCACTTGAGTGTGTCTATGAGCTGAAAGGATGCATAGGAGCAATTGGGGATGCAGGAAAAAGAGATGTGAGATGTCAGTTTTCACAAAGTCGCAAAACAGTTGCATTTATTGTCACTGTGGAATGGTGGACTGATGATTTATCAAAGGATGGAGCGCGTGTGCATACATGACGGCAGTTTTTGTGGAAAGAGAGGAAATGTTAAGCTTATGGGCAGCTGAACTGTTCCTGGTACTGCTTTGTGCAGTAGATCAACGGTTGAACGCTGCAAAACTCTGTTTGTCCTCTAATTTATGGTCTGTTCAGCCATCCACATACTGCATGTGTTTCTCATGAGTTTCTAGAAATGTATGCCATGTATGAGTCTGATTGACTTATTATGTCTCTACATGATTCTCATTCTCTTCCATTTATATTGTGTTTAAGAGTTAAGGCATTTACATTTTTCATTGCTCAGATATTATGCACATCAGTGACTTGTGAAACAATGTATATATAATAATACCTGCTGTTATTCACGCATGCTGTTTTGGTTCCTGGAAATACTTGAGTTCACAGGTGAAATTAGCATCTCAAATGACCAAATATCTGCTCTGTGCTTTCCCCTCTGGCATACGCAATTTTAGTCAATCTTCAGGGGACTCTCAAGTATGACCAACTCTCACTGATTTTAGCCTCACTTCACTGGCTGCTAGTGTGTTTTAGAATCGACTTTAAGATACTTTTATTTACTTTTAAATGTTTAAATGGTCTTGATCCGTTCTATCTGTCTGATCTGATCCATCCTTATGTCCCATCCTGTGCTCTTAGGTCAGCTGATCAGTCACAGCTTATAGTCCCCACAACAAAACGTAGACTTCGTGGAGACTGTGCTTTTTCTGTATTTGCTTCAAAACTCTGGAGTGAGCTGCCTTTAGATATAAGACAGGCCCATTCACTGCCTGTTTTTAAATCACTTTTAAAAACGCACTTTTTCTCTGAGGCATTTGACTCAGAGTTAGTCATGGACATCTAACATTTATTATGTTTCTGTTGTTTTAACTCTTGTTCTTAGTTCTTTTGTGCTTTTAACTTGAGTTATTTATTAATTGCGTGTTTTATGTTATTCTTATTCTGTTTTATCTCTTCTACAGTTTTGTTGCATTGTACTGTGTTTTTTTGTATTTTATCTCTTCTATTTATTTTATTGCTTGTGTACAGCACTTTGGCCGACTGCACAGTTTTAAATAAAGTTGGTATGGTAATGTTTTGTTTAAATATAGTAATACAATTATGCCTCTTTTTAAGGCTCTGTTTATGACTACTATTTCCATAAGGAGGGACAAGGACAGTGGAATGTATGGACAGATTCAACTACTGCTCAAGAGAACACAATCCCACCAAAGGCAAATGTTAGTACATTTATATCCCACAGAGTCACAATTAAATGAAAACACAGGATAAACTGTATTGCATTGTGTTGATTGTACTAGGCATCAGATCTCATTATCCCCACCATGGAGACTGCACTACAGCTGTTTTTCCTGCGCACATACCTGGCACATGAAGTTCCCATGCTATTTGTGGGGCCGACTGGAACAGGCAAATCTGTCATTAACAATGGTTTTTTGGTCAAGCTACCCAAGGAGAAATACATCCCAAACTGTATCAACTTCTCTGCCCGCACTTCAGCCAATCAGACCCAGGATATCATCATGGCCAAGCTGGACCGCAGGAGAAAGGGTGTGTTTGGGCCTCCCTTGGGGAAGAAATGTGTCATCTATGTTGGTAAGAATGATGTACATTTAGGTCATATTTTGTTCATTACATACTATGGAGTTTTTTTACATATATATTTTTTTATTAAAACACACACAGATGACCTAAACATGCCAGCAAAAGAAATCTATGGTGCGCAGCCTCCAATTGAGTTGTTAAGACAGTGGATCGATCATCAGCACTGGTATGACATGAAGGACACCTCCAGACTTAACATAGTAGATGTACTCTTCATGTCGGCAATGGGGCCTCCTGGTGGTGGAAAGAATGATATCACAGGTATTTAGGACTACATATGCTTACTTTATCTGAAATATGTGGGATTTAACTGACTGTATTTCTTGAAATGTTAGGTCGGTTTACTCGTCACTTGAATATAATTTCTTTTGATTCCTTTGATGATGAAACACTGACAAAGATTTTCAGTGCCATAACAGATTGGCATTTCACCAAAGGCTTTGATGTGTCCTTTTACAGGTAAATTGTTACAAACAGTAGAAGGGTCTTAAAGTACAACACGTACGCTCACAGACTACTTTACATTACTTGACAAACTGGTATACCTGTTTCATTTTTAGTGAATCCCTATCTATTCATTCATTCACAAGGCAGTAAATGAATTCATTTAGCTTGATGACATAAACATAGTAAAGAAAATGTGATTTAAGTCAATTTCCAAATAAATATCACTGCAGAAATCATAATTTATCAGATTAAGCTATCTATTTTAATTTTCTTTTGCAACATTTTTGACAGGAAAACTGCAGCTTAGTGGATGGTCTTCCCTTTTTGAACCACTGACTGAGAGATGGTTTTAGTAAAGTAAATCCCAATAGATCAGCAGTTTCTGAAATCCTCAAACTGACAACCATTTCACATTAACTTAAATCACCTTTCTCTTATTCTGATGCTTGATATAACATCAGCAAATTGCCTTGCCCATGTTTAGGTGCATTATGTAACTGCCATGTAATTGAATTAGATAGACATTTGCTTATATACGTAGTTAAACAGGCATACTTAATAAAGTGTATATCAGTATGACTGTTGAAGACACTAAAGGCATTATTATGTTTGAAAAAAGGGCTGATTTCTCAAAGTACAAACTATAGGCCATTAAACTGGAGATAGGCAACTGTGCTTTTCAACACACAAGTCTTTGTCAATGGAAGAAAAGCATCTTAGTGTATCACCTCCACATGAGCATCCAACACTCATTAAACACACTGTCTATTACCTTCAGCAAATGGAAGCTGATTACTGTAAACTTAACTGTGTGCTCTGACAGACTAGGACAGATCATGGTCCAGGCCACACTGGCTGTATATAAAGATACTGTAGACCACTTCTTGCCCACCCCATCTAAATCTCACTACATCTTCAATCTACGAGACTTTGCTCGGGTCATTCGAGGTGTGCTCCTGGTTCCAAACACACACATGCAGGTAAGAGTGGCTAAAAATCTTTATAATGCAAATTGTTGTCTTGAATATCATATAATCTGACCATATATATTTATTTCCTAGGATGGGAATAAACTGATACGGCTATGGATCCATGAGGTGTATCGGGTTTTCTATGACAGACTTGTTAATGATGAAGACAAGGAAACATTCTTTAACATTATCAAAGAAAGGACATCATTTTACTTTAAGCTAAGTGTAGAGAAGGTACGCATTTTATTTTAACTTGTACAAAAAAATTCCTAAGAGACTGCTTAATTCTTTGTGAAAACTGGTTTGTTATTTCTCATATACAGGGTCTTCTTTAGTACTAAATTTGTTGTGTAGCTGTGGATTTTTACCTTAACCTTCTCTTCTTTTGTTTAGCTCCTGGGTCATCTTAGCTCAAATGGAAAGATTGAGGATGAGAACATCCGCAGCTTGCTTTTTGGGGACTACGCAAAACCTGATGCTGACACAAAAGCTTATGATGAAATCACAGACTTAGAAGCTTTACAAGAAGTGATGGAGTTCTATCTAAATGAGTACAACAGCTGCAGTAGGGCTCCAATGTCCCTTGTAATGTTCAAGTTTGCCATTGAACATGTTTCCCGCATCTGCAGAGTGCTGAAACAAGACAACGGCCACTTGCTTCTTGTTGGCATTGGTGGTTCAGGACGACAAAGTTCCACAAAGCTGGGAGCCTTCATAAACAACGATGTTTTATTTCAGATCGAGCTGACAAAGAACTATAGCATGACAGACTGGCATGATGATCTGAAGCGGATAATGCTCAAAGCTGGTGTTGAGGGCAAGAGCTTGGTGTTCTTGTTTAATGACAGTCAAATTAAAGATGAAGCCATGTTAGAAGACATCAACATGCTGCTTAACACTGGTGATGTGCCTAATATATTTGCTGCTGATGAACGAGCAGACATCATCGAAAAAATTCAGGATATCACTCGGATGAAAGGCAAAAACATAGACGCCACTCCGCTGTCGATCTACAACTTCTTTATAGACCGTCTTAAGTCCAACCTCCACGTAGTACTCGGTTAGCTTTTATGACTGATATGAGAATTGCATATACTGATATGAGAATTGCATATACTGATAATAACAATTGCATATACTGTGTATTTAACAGCCATGAGCCCCATTGGTGATGCCTTCAGGAACCGCCTGAGGATGTTCCCATCCCTGATTAACTGTTGCACTATTGACTGGTTCCATGCGTGGCCAAACGATGCGTTGGAGATGGTGGCCCACAGGTTTCTCGAGGATGTGGAGCTGGATGATGACATCAGATTGGAGTAAGGAAGCAAAACCAAAGCAGTATATTTGTTCCATACTAGAACTATAAAGATTTATCAATATATATATTTTTTCATCAGTATATCACAAATCTATCTTTTTTGTAATATTATTGGTTCCATCAGAATTACAGGGTAAGTTGCAACAAGGTGCCATTGATCCACCATTGATGAACTGATTATCAGGAGATGCACAGAACTCTATTAAAGCAGAGGTTTTGTAAGGTCTGGAGCATTTGGATGTGTGTAGCTCAGATCAAGGCTCAGACTGCACAGACCTCACTGAGCATTTTAAATATTAAAGTCCATGACTGCACAATCAGGAAAAAAAACAACAATATAAAAGTACAGTTTGTTGGGAAGGTTGGTCAGGAGAAGGCTATTCTGTCTAACAAGAACAAAGAAACACAGCTGAGTTCACATAACTGCTTCTGAACCAACCTCAAGACTTTTGAAACAATGTCCTATGGATAGACCTAAGTGTAGTGGTTTGGCTTCACTGCCTAATAACACAGGGGAGGGCTGTTGTTTTGAACATATGACCTGTGCACCCTGCATACAAGATGCCCATGAACTCTGCTGTAAACAACTTTACCTATAGGATTTATAATCCTACAGTTTAATACAAACTAAAGGGCCCCGATGGAGTGTGGAAAACTATAGAATTTTGAGTTATTCCCCTCATATTTTCCATTAATCATATTTCCTCTAAATGTTTTATTTTCTCCTGTAAAGATTAAATGGTATATCAAGAAATATGTTATTATTGAGATGTACAAACCTTAACCTCTGAAATGTGAAACATGTAGAAACTTTGTTACTATAACATAATTATAAATAATATTCAATATTGATACCTAATGTAAAGCGCTTTGGGTTATTGTTAATTGATATTGGGAACACCAAAGTTTGTGTGCTTGTTTGTAATTGCAGAGTTGTTGAGATGTGTAAAACCTTCCAGACAAGTGTACGGGACATGTCTGATCATTACTTCACCAGACTGAGAAGGCACAACTATGTCACTCCCACCTCCTACCTCGAACTCATCCTCACTTTTAAGACTCTGCTCAACGCCAAGAGGAATGAAGTTGACACAGCTAGAAACTGCTATATTGTGGGTCTGCAGAAGCTAGACTTTGCTGCCTCTCAGGTGATTTTGAGTAATAATTCTTGTTACACTGCCACTCTGCCAATCCGATTGGCACTGACAGATATTTGTCTACCCTCACATGATTTACACAGGTGTCAGTCATGCAGCAGGAGTTGACAGCATTGCAGCCAGAGCTCATTCAGACGTCAGCAGACACTGATAAAATGATGGCTAAGATCGAGAGTGAGACTGTGGAGGTCGATGCTAAGAAAGAACTTGTGTCAGCCGATGAGAAAGTGGCAAACGAAGCAGCAGCAGCAGCAAAAGCCATTAAGGTAAGCATATAGTAAAAAAGTAGAGAGCAAATAATTCAGTGTGTGTAGAACTTAAATTTTTGTTGTTGACTATTTCAGCAATTTTATTTTTAGACCAGTTTATTTAGAGGTTCCCATGTACATGGAAAAGCTGTAAAATATTGGAAAAATAGATAACATAAGAGAAAAGAGATTCTGATTCTGGAGCTTGAAATAGAGCTGTGTGTGGAACTTGGATTGTATAATACATAAAGTAGATTAATATGTGTCCACACGCAGTACAAGAATTAATATTTGTTTCAAAGTGTGAAACACAGACCTTACAGTATCCACTCCCCCAAGGAGGGGTGGGAAATTAAGACAACTTGTGGGCCAGATTTTCATGTTCTAAAACACAAGGCGCAATTTTTAGCTGGCATAGCTAGCATATTCTTTAATAAAAGGATGGACATGGTGCAAGTGGGCGGAGTGTTCCCTATGTCAGAGCTGAAAGCACAGAGCAGATATTTGGTAATTTAAGATGTTGTAATGGCTAATTTCACTTGTGAACTGAAGAGGCATGTATTTACAAGAAGCCGAACAGCATAAGTAAATAACAACAGATGTTAATGTATATATTGTTGTACACAAGTCACAACAGTCCAAACTTGGCTTGGTAGTGATCGCAGGCCTTGTGATTATTGTACATAAAGACCACGCGCTTATTTCACCGCTTCTCTGAGCTTAGGCGCGGTTAGAATCCTGCAGGGAACATATGTGCGCGGATGGACCTAATAAGAAAGACCCCTTTAGGACTTAATGAAAGCTCCAGTCCTGTAGATGAGCTAATCCCTGACTGGATCAGAACCAGGTCTTGAGTTACTGCTCTCTGGTCTTTGCTGTATCTTTTTTGACTTCCTGTTTTCCAGTTTTATTTATTATCCATTTTTATATTTTTTGTTGTTTTTAAAGTAAGTCATATTATAATGTTGAAATAAATATTGAAATACTGCAGCAGATACTGTCAAAAATTTAAAATAAAAAGGTGATTTAAAGATGCCAAACAAAATGCCACCACTTTGCAGCATTTCTCCGAAGCTGTGAGCCACAGGTACCGTTCATAGTTGCTCGTCTGGAAATGACGGACAAACCCTTTATCTTGCTGGGACAGGCCAGCTAGCACAGTGGTTAGCCGACCTCTTCTCACAATATCCAGCTTTTTGTGAAAGGCCTGTCTTGAAAATGGCGTGGAAAGTATATCTGCAACCAGATCAATCTCTTCTCCTCCTTTGGCCATTATGGGTTAAAAATACAGCGATAGCTGTTTGATCTCTGGGTTTAGTTCGATATTCTGCAAATTGCCGCCTTTCAGGCTCTAGCAACTGCTTATCCAATCACAGGACGCGTACATGTCCAGTTCAACGTAAGACCTTCTAGCTGGCCCTGGTATGCAGAATCGAGATCTGATTGGCTATTGCAAGTGACTGTGTCCGTTCACTTACAGTGCACAGGGGCCTGCTCTGTTGATTCTGAAGGTCTCTCACAACACAAGCTAGCTGAAATATAATTGGATAAAAACTCGACCATAATAAAAAACATTGGAAGCCACTCAACTATGTGGATATAATATGACATAAAGAGAATAATTTTGTTTACATATTTATGAAAATAAAATAAAATAAAATAAAATAAATGTACCTTTCTGAGCATGTTTAGGCCAGCAGAGAAGGCCTTGCTGGCCCTGACGGCCCACCACTGATTTTTAGATTTTGCTACATTGTTTTTTGTGAATTAATAGCACACTGTTAATCTTTTATATTTTCATTAAACTTCTCATCTCCTACAGTGCTATAAAAATATTATCATCATGATTATTATTAATATTAGTAGTAGTAGTAGTATTTAATTAATGTAATTAATATTTAATTTCTTATTTTTTTGCATATTTGTCAGACCTAACTGTTTCAGATCATCAAACAAACTCAAAGTACAAAGTATACACAATATGCATCTGAACAGCTAGCTATAGCTAATAGCTATCTGAACCTACATGGCCCTATGTGAAAAAGTAATTGCCACCCTCAGCAGCAACAACTTTAATCAAGTGTTAAAGATAACTAGCAATGAGTCTTTCACTTTGCTGTGGAGGAATTTGTAAAATTTTGTATGTTTATATATATATATATATATATATATATACACTATATACACTATATACATATACATGTATATATATATGTATATATATATATATATATATATATATATATATATATATATATATATATATATATATATATATATATATATATATGACATCTTTTGCTATTGCTAGACCTACCTTTCACTTTTTAGAACGCCTTCAAAGATGCCTCAACAATTTCATGCATATTCACTAAAGTGTTAGAAGACATTGATTACATTCATGACAATTTCTGACAATTTCAAAAACTTAAGTTGAGTTTCCATCAGGTTTAGTCTTGTTTTGGTTTGCATTTTCCTATTTATAGTGACTGTCTTCACAGGATGAGTGTGAGGGGGACCTGGCAGAAGCTATGCCTGCTTTAGAAGCTGCTCTGTCAGCCCTGGACACCCTAAAACCTGCAGACATTACAGTGGTCAAGTCCATGACCAATCCTCCAGGGCCGGTCAAGCTGGTCATGGAGTCTATTTGTGTTATGAAGGGCATCAAACCTGAGAGGAAACCTGATCCAAAAGGCTCAGGTATTATTACAGCTTTAAAAATGTGATGTAAGTGCATAATTTTAAGTACCGAAGACATTTCAAATGTCCATGTTGCAGGTAAAATGATTGAGGACTTCTGGGGCCCCTCTAAGAAACTCCTGGGAGATCTTAAGTTTCTAGATAACCTTAAAACATATGACAAAGACAATATCCCTGCCACCTACATCAAGAAAATCCGAGACAAGTTTATTGACAACCCTGAGTTCCAGCCTTCAGTTATTAAAAATGTGTCCTCGGCTTGTGAGGGTCTGTGTAAATGGGTGCGTGCCATGGAAGTTTATGAGCGCGTGGCCAAAGTGGTGGCCCCTAAGAAGGAGAGGCTGAGGCTGGCCGAGGCTGAACTGGCCATGCAGATGGACATGTTGGCCGTGAAGAGAGCTGAGCTGAAAACAGTGGAGGACAGACTGCAGCACCTCAATAACGACCTACAGGCCATGATCAACAAGAAGAAAGACTTGGAGTGTAACATTGAGCTGTGCTCCCAGAAGCTGATCCGGGCGGAGAAGCTGATTGGAGGACTGGGCGGAGAAAAAGACAGATGGATAGAGGCAGCCAGGCTACTAGGCATTAGGTAGTGTATATTAACTGAATACTGTGCATAATACCCTTATACTAATGATGTATGTAGTTATTGATTGATGAAGTAATACTGCTGTTATCGAAGCACTTGACATTCGCCCCAAAAGATCGGCACCTATTTATTTACATTTAAAAAGGCATCAAGAAATACTGATATAAAGAGAGCTCATTTATCTAACACTTGTAAGGTCTATCATCTTTTCATGCAGTGTCATTCATCAATCTGGACAGCACAAAGTATACTTAGATCCCCCACCAGGTCTCAGCTCATACATGTTGTGTTTTTATGAATCACATCATATGTCCGCAGACCCTTTGCAGTGTCTTCCACTAAATAATTTCATTGAAAATGTATTTTATTGGTTGTAAACTTGACTAATTCCTAACCAGGCCTGGGACAATAAGGTTTCAGGGTACATTGCGGTTTTATAAGATAATGAAGGTATGAAAACCACTAGTTCTGTTACATAGCTTTTCAGTGCCAAGTGGACATTAGTCTAGAGCCCCATATTTCTTTATATTTTCTATATTAAATATAATTTTCACTCATAAAACATTTTTTATGTCAAAGAGAATTCAAATATCACAGCTCATATTGTTATTGCAATATTCAATTCCATTCTTATGAGCTGATTAAATTACACTTTTACAAAACAGTTTTAAAAAAAAACAACTCCTTAATTGTTGTCAAATTCAAGTGAAATTACATTTTTAGTGGTGGAATGAGCTTGTTTTTCCCAAACTCCGTGCTTTCAAAAAAGTCAGCCAACTTACATGTCTTTACAGATCCATTCATTAATCTATTTCTTTTTTCATTTGTTTTTAAATTCTAAACATTAGCAGCAACATTAACTCCTCATGTTTTTCTGCAGATACATTAATCTCACTGGTGACATACTGCTCTCCTCTGGGACCGTATCTTACCTTGGGGCATTTACAGTAGACTACAGAAAAGAGTGTCAGAAACAGTGGCACCACTTGTGCCAAAAGAAGAAAATCCCCTGTTCTGAGGACTTTACTCTGAGCAGCACGCTGGGTAACCAGGTGTCCATCCGAGCCTGGAGGATCGCTGGACTTCCAGTGGACTCCTTCTCAACAGATAATAGTATTATAGTCTTTAACTCTCGCCGCTGGCCACTCATGATTGACCCTCAGGGACAGGCCAACAAGTGGATCAAGAACATGGAGAAAGCTAACAAGCTTGCTGTGATTAAACTGTCAGATGGAAACTATGTGAGAACCCTGGAGAACTCCATCCAGTTTGGAACCCCTGTTCTTCTGGAGAATGTTGCAGAAGAACTTGACCATGTTCTTGAACCTGTGTTGCTAAAGCAGACTTTCAAACAGCAGGGTGTGAGGTACATGAAAATTGGAGAGAACATTGTCGAATATTCCAAAGACTTTCGGTTCTACATGACTACTGGCCTCAGGAACCCTCATTACCTCCCTGAAGTGGCTGTCAAAGTCTGTCTGGTAAACTTCATGATTACTCCTCATGGTCTGCAGGACCAACTTTTAGGACTGGTCGCAGCCAAAGAGAAACCCGAGCTGGAGGAGAAGAAGAACCAACTCATTCTGGAGAGTGCTGCCAACAACAAGCTGCTAAAAGAAATAGAGGATAAGATCTTAGAGGTGCTCTCCTCTTCTGAAGGTAACATTTTAGATAATGAAACGGCTATTAAAATATTGTCGTCTTCCAAAATACTCTCTGAAGAGATATCAAAGAAGCAGAAAGTCGCTAGTATGACAGAAAAGGAAATAGATGACACTCGAATGGGCTACCGTCCTGTGTCTGTGCACTCTTCAATACTGTTCTTCTGTATCTCTGAGCTAGCCAACATAGAGCCTATGTACCAGTACTCTTTGACCTGGTTCATCAACCTCTATCTGTTTTCTATCGCCCAGAGCATGAAAAGTGACGATGTGGAGGAGAGAATAAAGACTATAGTTGACCACTTTACTCTGAGCATCTACAATAATGTGTGTCGATCACTTTTTGAAAAAGACAAGCTCCTCTTCTCACTGCTGCTCAGCGTTGGCATCATGCAGGGCAAAGGCCGTGTTGATGACACAGTGTGGCGCTTCCTGTTGACAGGAGGCATTGCTTTAGACAACCCATACCCCAATCCCGCCCCAGAATGGCTGTCTGACAAATCCTGGTCTGAGATTGTCAGTGCATCCAGACTTCGAAACCTGAACGGCCTGTACCAACATGTCCAAAAGAACATTTCACAGTGGAAGGAGCTGTATGACTCTGGTAGGCCTCACAAGGATCAGCTGCCGGAAAAGTGGAACACACTGACAGGAATGGACAGAATGGTAGTAATCCGCTGTTTCAGGCCAGACAAGCTGGTCCCAGCAGTGCAGGACTTTATTGTGGCCAATATGGGCCAGGCTTTTATTGAACCACCCACCTTTGACCTGGTAGGGAGCTACAAGGACTCCAACTGCTGCTCCCCTCTGATCTTTGTGTTGTCACCAGGCTCTGATCCAACTGCAGGTCAGTCCGAGAACACAGTTTCTAAATGCGCAGTGTGTTAAATTTTGTAATTAAGAAACAAGATGGAATACATCAGTCAAAACTGTTCAATACTGTATTATTTTGTCAAAAATAACACTAATTTGCATATGAGTGGATAAACTTATCACTCCCAGAGGATAAGTGCATGTTCTATTGTATATGAACATGCAAATGTATAATTGGTTATTTATATACTATATGGATTTTGTTTTATAAATGTTATAAAGCAAAGTAATCATCTTGGGCCTCATTTACAAAAGAGTGTGTAGGATCTGTACTAAAAGAGTGCATACAACAAACAGGTCAGAAAGTGTTCACGGCCCAATCTGGCTTCTGATCCTTTTTAAAGATTTGTTCATATAGAATGTTGCTGCTCTATTACTACAGATGTGAACAGGTTTTTGAAAGAATTGAAGTGGGGTGTAAAACTGCAGTTTTGCTACCCGGCAACGCAAAAGGGTTACACTTATATTTATGGCAGAACTATAAAGAACCATGTCACCAACCCAGTGCAGTATAAATACTATACTGTATTCACATACATGCAGTGATTGGATTCTAGTAGAACAGATCTTTGCAAACTGTATGAATACATAGCACATATACAGCATAATGAATATTTTCTGTTTGTCTATTAGGTCTGGCAAAAAATAAAAATAAAAAAAATACTTCGAAGAGAGTAATTTACAGTATTTCATAGTAACAGCTGGAAATATTTTGCAAGGACACAAAAGTGAGTAAGCTGGTGAAGCACCTACCACACATGTTAGAGTACCTGCTCAGACCCAAATTATCCTCTCTCCTTCTAATTTCCTGTCTACATAATATCTCAAAATATCCCCAAATAGAAGAGACAGGAAAACAGGAGAAAGAGACACAAATATTGACTTCACTTTATGTGTTAGTTACAACATAAGTATACTGCATTCTTTATTGTCTAGGTCTGCTGAAGTTTGCTGATGACCTGGAGATGGGAGGCAATAAGACCCAGACCATCTCCCTCGGTCAGGGGCAGGGTCCTATTGCAACTCAGATGATTAACAGAGCTATTAAAGAGGGAACCTGGGTTGTACTGCAGAATTGCCACTTGGCCACAAGCTGGATGCCCACCCTCGAGCGGATCTGTGAGGAGACCATCACCCCCGAGAACACTCACCCCAATTTTAGGTAAAGTCAATTACACTTTAACCATGGAGAAATGTGGAATTTAAAAAGGCAGATGTGTGCAGCACCAGTCATGTGTCTTGTATCCAGGCTGTGGCTGACTAGTTACCCTTCAGACAAGTTCCCAGTGAGCATCCTGCAGAATGGGCTGAAAATGACTAATGAGCCTCCCAAAGGAATACGAGCCAACCTGCTGCGCTCGTACCTGAGTGACCCCATCTCTGACCCTGCCTTCTTCGAGAGCTCAAAGAAACAGGTCATTTGGCAGAAGCTGTTGTTCGGCCTCACCTTCTTCCACGCTTTGGTGCAGGAGAGGAGGGCATTTGGGTCACTTGGTGAGACATACAACATCCGCACTTTACATAACAGCTCTCTGATTCATCTGCTGTCACCTTAATGAATGCATGAATGCATGCATGAATGGTACATCTTTAAACATTGAAATAATTGCTTGTGCTCTGCAGAGTTCTAGGTTTTAAATTCATCCTGGACTGCATTGCACTGCTCTTTTTATCATGTATTATTATGTCTTACAAAGTCTGCATTATTTCCTTTAAAATATTGATTTAACATAATATATAGAATATAGAGAACAAATGGACTGTGAGGTCTATTATATCCATCCATCCATCTTCTTCCGCTTATCCGGGGCTGGGTCGCGGGGGCAGCAGCCTAAGCAGAGACCCAGACTTCCCTATCCCCAGACACTTCCTCCAGCTCCTCTGGGGGAATACCGAGGCATTCCCAGGCCAGCTGAGAGACATAGTCCCTCCAGCATGTCCTAGGTCTGCCCCGGGGCCTCCTCCCAGTGGAACATGCCTGGAACACCTCCCCGGGAAGGCATCCAGGAGGCATCCGGAACAGATACCCACGACCTCAGCTGGCTCCTCTCGATGTGGAGGAGCAGCTCCCGAGTGACTAAACTCCTCACCCTATCTCTAAGGGAGCGTCCAGCCACCCTGCGGAGGAAACTCATTTCGGCCGCTTGTATCCAGGATCTTGTCCTTTCGGTCATGACCCAAACCTAATGACCATAGGTGAGAGTAGGAACGTAGATTGACCGGTAAATCGAGAGCTTTGCTCAGCTCCTTCTTTACCACGACAGACCGGTACATCGACCGCATGACTGCAGAAGCTGCACCGATCCGTCTGTCAATCTCCCGTTCTATCCTTCCCTCACTCGTGAACAAGACCCCAAGATACTTGAACTCCTCCACTTGAGGCAGGAACTCTCCACCGACCTGAAGGGGGCAAGCCACCCTTTTAAAAATTAAAAATTATGAACAGGACCGGTGACAAAGGGCAGCCCTGTCGGAGTCCAACATGCACCAGGAACAGGCCTAACTTACTGCCGGCAATGCGAACCAAGCTCCTGCTCCGGTCGTACAGAGACCGGACAGCCCTCAGCAGAGGGCTCCGGACCCCATACTCCCGGAGCAACCCCCACAGGATGCCGCGAGGGACACGGTCGAATGCCTTCTCCAGAGTTACAAAACACATGGGGACTGGTTGGGCAAACTCCCATGAACCCTCCTGGAGAGGGTATAGAGCTGGTCCAGTGTTCCACAACCAGGACGAAAACCGCATTGTTCCTCCTGAATCCGAGGTTCGACTGTCGGCCGGATTCTCCTCTCCAGTACCTGGCATAGACTTTCCCCGGGAGGCTGTTGAGTGTGATCCCCCTGTAGTTGGAACACACCCTCCGGTCCCCCTTCTTAAAAAGAGTGACCACCACCCCAGTCTGCCAGTCCAGAGGTACTGTCCCCGACCTCCACGTGATGTTTCCATGCTTCCATGCGTGATGCTACTTGGAATTCTTTTCTACAATATGTAAATTTACTTATTCTCCCCTATGAGTTGGAGGATGACAAAAGAATGTATACATTTATTTATTTATTTAGTGCCATATTGTCTTAGAAATATCTATATACTTTCCCAAATTAAAACTATTTAATTAGCTGTTTGATTTTTAACTATCTTTCTGGATTTGCATTCTGACGTGACCATTCGCGCCATTTGTGGCTGCATATTACAACCTCTACTGCGCAAAAGGAAGACAGGGCAAAATGGGTAAATGGCTGTGTCCGAATGGTCCGAATCCCAGTCCCTAACCCCTAAATCTTTACATAGTGCTGTACTATGTAGAGGACTATATTGTGCACTCAGTAAGTGAACAGCTTTATTTTTCTTGGTTTGGGTCTTAAAAAGGTCTTAAATATGATTTTACAACCTGTGTAGCAACCCTGGTAGTGTGTTTGTCTTGTCTGGGTTGGTTGGCTGGGGAGGGGGGTGAATCTCAGGGTGTTGATGTACAGTGGTGATATTCTTTAATTTAGATATTTGAATGCATTTTATACTCTGCATGTCAGTTATTGTTCAAAACATGTTCAATATTGTAAAAAAAAAAAAAAAAGAAGAATAGCTGCATTGTTTTAAGTGTTAACATCTGATTTCACAAAAAAAAAAAGTGTCTTTGGTTTGTTTAGGTTGGAATATTCCCTACGAGTTTAATGATTCCGATCTGAAGATCAGTATCAGGCAGATTCAAATGTTCCTGGATGAGTATGAGGAGGTTCCACTAGAGGCCCTGACATATCTCACAGGTGAGAGCGCCACAGTCAGCATAGAACTAATTTGGCACAGTGAAATGGGCTGGTACTAGGCCATTCTTAAGGTACTGACTGAAATCAGCGTTTTAATGACTTGTAGGATTCTTTAAGTCACTGTTGGTGGCGTGGACCAAAGATTACTTAAAGCAGTTCCTTAATGATCTTGTTCTGTTGTTTTATGTCTAATGTTATTTCTACTGGGTAACCTGCATGAGTGTCCTCAGGGGAGTGCAACTATGGAGGCAGAGTGACAGATGACAAAGACAGACGCCTGCTGATCTCACTGCTGTCCATCTTCTACAACTGGGAGCTCATAGAGCAGGAGTGTTATCACCTGTGTGAGGAAAATCTCTACTATATCCCAGATAATGGCCCATATGAGGTACTACATCTCCTTTCATTCAGCAACTGTCACTCTATATTCCTTTATACAGATACATTTCCAGAGCATAAAGTATAGTTAAAAAGGTATGAGAGTACTACGTTAGTGGTTGAAGTTATAATACTCTAACTTATTCTTCATGCATTGGAAATACCAATGATTCCACCAATATAAATCTATGAAGCAATGTGGATAAAAATGTATTTGTTAAACACCCATTTAATACTTTATTTTATGTAGGAGAGATGATTTACTATGCAATTCTCTCTCTCACACAGAAGAAGCCAAACATTTGCTCAGGAATCCTGCAGAGTATATCTTAAAACTTTAGTTGGTTAATTGCCATTTAGAATAAAGTCAAAATACAAAAACACAGGACATACACCCTCTTTCAGACTGAAAAACCATTTCACAGGTTGTGTGATGGTGAGTAATTGTTGGACTGTAGTGTACTGTACTTAACATTCGTAAAGTAAAAAAAAACAAACTTGATTGTCTTTTTCAGAACCAAGAGAGAGAGAGACAGTTGAGTTTCAAACAGAAGCCCCGCCCTTAGCTCCTTCCTCACTCTCACAAACCCCTCCCAGGCTTTTCTCTCGTCTCGTGCATGAGTTCATGTACGCATCTTATACGTGTGCACAACTCGAGACGGACATGCTCACTGTTTATAGACTGCTAATCCTGTCCCAACACAAATCGTGACAGTACTAGGAAACTGGTGTTAGTAGGTGAGAACACCTAGCTATGAGAAAGCTGAGCGTGTGGAGCACTGAAATTATGGGTCTCAAGAGCGATAAGTCCCAGAGACTACAGCGCTAGCAATATTAGCATTAGCAACATAAGGCTATACCCTAGCAACGTAAGGCTTACATCTGTTTGCAATTTGTTTAAAATGTAACGAGACAAGAGAAACTGACCACAATGCTTATAAAAAAAATATAGTGAATAGAAAGTTAGTTACCAGTCTAGAAGATAAGCAGCCAGCTCAGAGTCCAATTTTTCTTTGGAATGCAGTTACAATATTTATTCGCGTTATTTCTTTTATTGTCCCATTTGCGCTTTTCTGGTCTCTTTACTCCTTCTGTTTTCCTTTGTTTATGATGTTTAGCAGTGTATGCAGTAACAGCTAATGCAGGAATAGCTACCTTGCCCTCTGAGACTTTGGCCGTCATGCTGTCTCTGTTTACCAGTTGTGCACGCGCAGACAATGGCAAAGACATTGTACAGCAACAGCCAGTGGGGTTCTCTGTTAAGTCCCTGGGCGTCAGTAGGCTTGTGATTGGCCAAGAACTCCCCGTCCCTGTGTTGGAGTTGTTCCTATCTCTATTGAGTGTTCATTTTTAAAATTGCTTATAATAAGCTGCAGATGGCATCATAGAGCATGATTTTTTCAAAAACGATTGCTTTTGCAATATACTATATGGGATCAAAACTAGATGAAAAATATATTAGGCACTGCATATATCTTTTATATCAGAGTGGAAACGCTACTTATGGTTGATAAATGCAACTAAATTTACAACTGTGTGTCAATCTGAACAGAAATAGAAATTTCTTCCTTTGGTTTGTTATTAGCCAAAAAACTTCATTGTAAAAGCCTAGAATTAAAATATTTCTTGTTATTTTAAACTGCTTGATTTCATCAAATTTTTAATCAGGATCAGAAATCCTGCTGTGTGAATGTTATCGCAAAGATAATGAATACGCACTGCTAGTAAAACAGAAAAAAAAACAGATGGTAGAGAGACTAAACAATACTTTTAAAGGGGCACACTGCACTCAATATGTCCATGTAAAAACAATCGGTGTTTTCAAAGCTGACAGGGAAAATAGAAAGTTCATAAAAAGGATTTGTAAATCACTAGTTTCTTTTCAGCTGATGACAGGTTACACTGTGAACACTGGAGAAGGATAGCTTATCAATAGCCTTGCGTCTAAGAACCAAACATTATTGTGCTACAGGTCTGAGGTACGCTGTTGATCTGTTTCAATTGGTTAATACTGTCATCGTCACTGTGATTGACAAACAGACAGTCTACAGACAATTTTTCAAGCACAATGCGCTGCCTTAATTTTATGACTGGGTAAAAAAATTGGGACATTCGAGACAGGAAGAGGACAAAAACATGCCTTTTTAGTATTTTTGTAGATATCTGCTGTGAACATATTATCTCATCGCTTGAGCTAGCCTAGGAGCCAACAAGTCAAAGACCTGGAGGAGGAAGGCTTCTTTCTCCAAAAGAGCAGCGCCTAGCTTAAGGGTATAGTTATTGATCTTGAGAGCTGTAGCAGACGCCAAAATATATAGATCCTTGGTCTACCTGAATCTTCGGAGAACAGCCTAAGAAAGTTTTTTTTTTTTCAAAACCACTTTTTGAGATATTTGGTAAGGAGTTGTTGGCATTTACGGAGATCAACAAAGCCCTCCCCTCACTACCTCCCAAGCCATGCCCCAGGCAGCATCTATGGCCAGTAATTCTCCACCTGAATCAATACCAGACGAAAGAGCTCCTCATCAGGGAAGCTCAGCGATTCGACTCAGGGTAAACAAATCTGTATTGTGAAAGAATACAGCCGTGTGCAGTACAACGATGTAATGGCCACTAAGTACAATGTGAACATGAAGATGGCTCTACTTTTTCCAGCTAATCTATGCATAACACTGCCAAGTGGAGCCAGAAAGCCCTTTAACTCAGTTGAAGAACAGAATTACATTGATCATTACATTGAACCATCCAGAGTCCCCCAGGTCTTTGTGAAGGGATGGCCCCCGTGCCATGTCTTTTCCTTTGCTTATGTGAGTAGATATCTTTAGAAGTCTTTGGTCTTCACAGCACAAACGCTGGTCCAGTTATTCTGTATAATGTTTGCTTTACTTCTCTTTTATTACGTAATGATAGGTTGTCTGTTTTTTCATTCAATGACAAACATGTCTGATTGTTTCTGTAACTGTTTTTAACTTTGCTTTACACTTCTCCCTTAATAATGTACAGGGGTTGTTTAGTGGCTACTATATTGTTCTACCATGTGTTTTATACCTTTAAATTTTGCTATGGTTCACATTTGGGATCATATTCTCAATATAGCTGGCCTGAGTGCTGCTGATTTCTATTGAGGTGCTACAAATGTTTTCTATTGGAATACCAGATAATTAGTTTAGTTGTTTGATATCGTTTGAAAGACGTGCTTTTTGAAGATGTTTTTGATTGTGAGCATGTTGCTGGTTTGTTTGGCAGCTGGAAGTAGTGTTTTGTAGTGCTAAGTTCTGTAGATCACAGAGGGAACGCTACAAGTTCCCCCGCCAAATCATAAACTATACGCCTATACGACTAACTTAATGCTCTGACCTATATAAGAAGCGATTAGAACTGAAGACCACATTTGACTTACTTACCCACCGCACTGAGAAACTACTTCTAAAAAGTTATAGGGACAAGACAGACAAATTGCAACAAGTTGGCTTAACTTAAGTTGGGTTTTAAGGCAAAACAGGCCATTTCCAAAATACAGCTAGGAAATATATTATGTCACAGCTGACCCTTTAAAAATAAATAAATGACGCTTTCAGTGATTTCCATACTCAGTTTTCAGATCATCAGATTTTAGGGAGAAAGAGCCCATGTCCAGTACAGAAATAGCTGCAGTCTTCTGCTCAGTGCAGTCAAACAAATGTCAAGGCCTGGATGGCTGAATTCTTCAGAAAACAAAATTCCCTTCGCTTTCATCTCTTCAGAAAATAAAACCACAGAAAAATGGAAACTGCTATAACTAAGCTTGTGAACTGGAATTTGTTTTCCAAAGATACAAACTGCAAAAGAGAGGGGGGGATGGGACTTCCAAATATTAAACTTCATCGTATGGCGTTTGAATTGTCAAAGTTAGCCAAATACTGAAAACAGCAGGAAGAAAAAACAAAATTTGCCAGATTACAAATGAGTGTGACAGCCTCTTTCAAACAATTGCAGGTATTATCTCACGTGCAGGACATCAATTCAATATTGCACTCCAAAACAGTATAGCAGTTGACCCAAAAATAATGAAGGTTTCTCCCTACATACAGAAATATGCTTCAATATGGTATAATCCTTTTAGAAGAAGAAACTTTTTTGTTTTTTGTTTTTAGATTGGTTTAGAGGAATGGTGTATACCTTGGGGGACCTCCAATACAACAATACATTTTAAGTCTAAAAAAACAAGATCCCAATGCTATTGAAGAGACGTAAAGGGGTCCCTCTGTAGTCTGCATGTACTTCGCGCGTTACCATGGGTTCTCTCTGGGTGCTTCCTCCAACCACCCAAAGACATGCATGTATAGGTGAATTGAACCATAAAATAGCAAGCCTTGTATAGCATCATTATGAGGTAAATTGCAACCTAGTGAATGAATGTGAGAGTAAATAGTTGTGTGTCAATGTCCTTCTCTAAGTGTCAGCCCTGCGTCTAACAGGCCCAAAGCTGCTGGTAGAGACTCCAGTCCCCAACGGGATAAAGCGGTAGATGATGAATGAATGAATATGCTATTAAATGTTGTGTAAAATAAACAGAGTCCAAAACAATAGTTTAAGAATAATATGGCAGAACCACTTAAACCTGGAAATGCCAAATGCCACAAATTGTGTCAAATAATGGAAATATTCTCACAGAAGCCAAACGAAAAGGAATTTTACTTAACAGAAGTCATCACACACCATCTAAACTACATTAAATGGCGTTGAATACAGACAACATTATATCATGTGAAATTATGTAGGTAAAAAGACACAACAGATGCAAAACAATAATTAAAAAATGGTCTAGCTTTATCAAGCACCTTAATGATGTATGAATGATCTAAAGATTTTTCTACCTTGTGTTTAGTAGGTGCCTGTGCATATTGCATTTTTTCTGCCTATTCTTTTTATGTGCTTTTGTTATTTTTTTTCTGTGTGCTTGTATGTTTGTGGGGGGGTTTTAATGCTTAAATTAAAAAACAACAACACTGAAATACAAAAAACTAAAATAAAAAACTGTGTTCAAGAAGGAACACATAATAACTTGTGTTTTCTTTATTGCAGTCATATGTCAACTACATCCGCAGCCTACCCATTTGTGCAGACCCCTGTGTGTTTGGACTTCACAGTAACGCTGACATCACTAAGGACAACCAGGAGACCAACCAGCTGCTGGGCGGGGTGCTGCTGACTCTGCCCCGGCAGTCCGGAGGTGGCGCTAAGTCTCCTGAGGTTTTCAAAGCCCATAATGCCCCATTTTGATTAAACACTCTATCTTCTTTCTCAAGGGATGTTGTTAAGCTTCTGGTGTTTGTTTCTGTTGTAGGAAGTAGTTGATGAGCTTGCAGAGGACATTCTCAATAAGCTGCCTGCAGATTTTGACATACAAATAGTGATTAAGAAACACCCAGTAGTGTATGAGGAGTCCATGAACACTGTTCTGAGACAGGAAGTCATCCGCTTTAACAGGTAGTGCTGTCACTTCAAGATGGAAGAGAGTACGTTGTATGTGGTAGTAAACCAGCAGGGCAACTTCAGCAAGTGAGGAAAAATGTGCAGTTTTAAATACAGATACACTACACTGATTTTCTTATAGTTTTTTTATAGTGACGCAGCCATCATTGTACTTCAAAGCTATTAATAAGAGAAATACATTTACTGGACCCAAAAAGAGACTCAAGACTGTGGCAAAGGTAAGTCTTTATTGTGCGCAGTAGAAGAAGTGCAGCTGGAGCTGGCTGGTCCAAAATGAATCCTGGAGGTGCGAGAGTGGCAGACTGGAGGCTCTGTGCATGAGACTCAGAGGCTGCAAACAAGGAGACAGTGGTAAGAGAACTGGTCACAAAAACTGGTTCTAGAACTTCTTATTCAGAAGCGGCCGACTGAACACTCACCATCGAACTGACGAAACTATCTAGCGCTGACAGACTGGAGAGCTGAGCAGAAGTAGAGGCTGGGTTGATTGGGGATTGGAGCCAGGTGAGTCTTGCCTGCAGGAGCCAACTCCGCCCACACACGCACGCACGCACGCACACACACACACACACACACACACACACACACACACACACACACACACACACACACACACTGAGAGAGAACAAGGAAAGAGGAGGCCCCTTGTGGGCACCACCTGGCACCCTACCAGGCTTGTCAGAAAAAGCCCTATAAAAGCCTTGAACCCAAGAGCGCTCTTCTGAGCCATAACCCTCCCAGTCCACCAAATACTGGAATCCCCTTCCCCATCAGCGGACGTCCAGGATACGATGGACCATAAAGGCAGGATGACCACCCACCAGCTGGGTGGGTGCAGGGGGGTCAGTAGGTGGGGCCAGAGAACTGCAAGAGACCGGCTTCAGGAGGGATACATGAAAGGTAGGATAAACTTTAAGGGAGGACGGCAGCTCAAGGCGGACTACAGAAGGATTTATTACTCTTTCAATGACAAAAGGGCCAACAAATCTTGGCGCCAGCTTACGTGAGTCCACCTGAAGGGGAAGATCTCAGGAAGATAGCCAAACCTTTTGGCCGGGTTGGTACACAGTGGCTGGTTTGCAATGCCTATCTGCCATCTCCTGGTTCCGTGCAGCTGTGCTCCGTAGAGCAGCTCAAGCGGCCTTCCAGATGTTGTGGACACACTTATGGTGAGACTGGACTGAAGGAACGGAAAGATCCCTTTCCTGCTCAGGGAAAAGAGGCAGTTGATGTCCAAAACAGACCTTGAATGGAGACATACCTGTGACTGATGTTACAAGGGAATTGTGCGCATATTCAATCCATGGTAAATGTGTACTCCAGGAAGATGGATGGCGTGAGGTGACACAACGCAAGATAGATTCTAAGTACTAATTAGCTCGCTCAGTCCAACCATCAGATTGTGGGGTTATAACCTGAGGCGAGACTGACAGAAGTTCCAAGGGCAAGGCAAAAGGCTTTCCACACTTGAGATGTAAACTGTGGTCCTCTGTCAGAGACAATATCAAGAGGAAATCCATGTAACCTGAAGACATTTAGTACCAGTAATTGTGCAGATTCAGTGGCAGAAGGCAAATTGGACAAGGGAACAAAATGCACAGACTTGGAGAATCTGTCCACAGTGGTAAGTATGCATATGTTACCTTCTGATGGAGGGAGCCCTGTGACAAAATACACTGCAATGTGCAAACAAGGCCTGCTAGGAATAGGAAGCGGGTGAAGGAGACTGGCTGGCTGCTGATGGGTGGGCTTGCTCCGAGCAGTGCAGGATGAAACAAAAGAATGTGTATCCTTGTTCATGGTTGGCCACCAAAACCTCTGTTTCAGAAAAACTAGAGTTTGGTTAAAACCAGGATGGCAGGTAAGGTTAGATGAGTGCCCCCATTGAAGGACTTGGGAACAAACAGAATCTGGCACATGTAAACAGTTAGCAGGACCGTTACCTGGGTCTGGTTGGGTGCATTGTGCCTTGCGAACGGTTCTCTCAATCTCTCTGTGCATGTCTCCAACCATTCAAGACGGGGTGACCTCAGGTTTGTCCATTACTTGGCCAGTAGGGAGAATGGACTCCGGAGAAGATCCTGGTTCTTCCAAGGCTGACTGATGGAATAAAGAATCTCGTTTTACGTTGCAAGAGCCAGGACGATAGGTAAGGGTGAATTTGAATCTCCCCAAAAACAGGGCCCACCTAGCCTGCCGGGAATTTAACCGTTTAGCAGAACATAGGTAAGACAGGTTCTTATGGTCGGTCCAGACAATAAAAGGATGCTCCGCTCCCTCCAGCGAATGACGCCACTCTTGGGGAGCCAGGACCACTGCCAGGAGTTACCTGTCACCAATGTCTGCTTCTGCTCCGTAGGAGACCGCTGAGACAGGATTGCACTGACTCCGGATTCCGATGCGTCCACCTCGACTATAAATTGTCTGGAAGGATCTGGGTGAGAAAGGACAGGGGCTGAAATAAACAGTTCTTTGAGTTTTGAATGCAGTTTCGGCCTCAGGATACCACTGAAAAAGGATTTAGTTGGAAGTAAGCTGGGTCAGGGGGGCAAAACCGAGGAAATGTTAGAGTTGTTTTTGGGTCTCTGGTCTTGGCCACTCAGCAACTGCTCTGACTTTGTCCAGATCAGCCCTGTTCAATCACAAATCCCAGAAAATGAACAGAAGGGGCATGGAACTGACATTTCTCAGCCTTAACAAAGAGCTTATTCTCCAGGAGACGCTGCAATGCCATCCAGGTGTTGGACATTTTGTTTAAGATCCTTTGAAAAATTCAGAATGTCATCTAAATAGACGAAAACAAAATGATTGATCATATCCCTGAGAACATCATTCACCATGTTTTGAATTACAGCTTAAGCGTTAGTGAGGCCAAAAGGCATGAATAAATGTTCAAAATGGCCGAGAGGTGTGTTGAAAGCAGTCTTCCATTCATCCCCTTGACTAATTCGGACCTGATGGTAAGCATTTCTGAGGTCTAGTTTGGTGAAAATGGGAGCCCAGTGAAGAGGTTCAAAAGCCGAATCTATGAGAGGCAATGAATATTTTTTCTTCATTGTGATCTCGTTTAACCCTCTTTAATTAATACAGAGACACAATGTCTTGTCTTTCCTGTCTACGAAGAAAAACCCAGCTGTCACTGGGGAAGACCAGGGGTGAATGAGACCAGAAGCTAAAGAGTCTTTGATATAGATCTCCATGGCCTCCTTCTCTGGCCAAGATAACCTATAAAGACGGATAGAAGGCAAGGGGGCTCTGGGTAGCAAGGTTGTGGACATTATTCAGAGTGGTAGCAAGGGCAATTAGTTTCTCAAGACAGTCTCATCAAGAAGTCTGTCTCATCTCAGGCTACTAATTCATCCTTAACATTCTTGGATAGGCCTCTCAAAACTGCTGCTTCTAGGGCTAAATCATACCCACTTTCAGCTGCCAGAATTCGGAAATCAACAGCATATTGAGCAACAGACGATTAGCCTTGGCTAAGTGCTAGTAACCGCTTAGCAGCTTCCTTTCCTGGGCCAGGAGGTGGCAATAGTGGACCACTACAAGTACCTGGGGGTGTACTTGAAAAGCAGGATGGAATGGAAGGACCGTAGGCTGTGAGGCTGTGCACAAGAAAGGAATGAGCAGGCTGTATTTCCTGAGGAAGCTCAGCTCCTTCATGTATGAAGCAAGATGCTGGAGCTCTTCTGCCAGTTTGTGGTGGCAAGTGCTTTCTATTTTACTGTGGTCTGCTGGGGGAGCAGCGCCAACAAGAGGGACATTAGCAAACTCAACAAACTGATCTGAAAGGTTGGACAGGTTTTCGGCCGCAGTATGCAGGCATTTGAGTCAGTTGGGGACCGGAATGAAGAAACCCACCCACTTTAGTGGACTATAGAGGAGCAGCAGAGCTCTTTTTATAACAGGCTAATCCGGCTCTGCTCCCACAAATAACTTTATGTGTCATATTGTCATATTTTAGCATGTTTATATGTATATATTTTTTGTACATTTATATATTTGTATTTATTCTTGTTTTATTTTATTTTCTCCCTATTTCCAATTTTACTTGTTGAGTGTTCTGCATGTATCTGAGCAAGTATAACAAAGTAATTTCCCTTGTGCATTAATAATGTTTATCTTATGAATACAAAAGGGTTATTATTTTTAACAAAGTCTCTTGTTTGTGCTTGTGAACTGTAACAGTATAAATTATTTTTAGGCAATAATAACTCTTAAGGATAAGGGCTTTGTTTAATGCAGAAACATTGGCAAGAGGTGCGTGACAGCAGCACTGGTAGCACCCCAGCTGACAAAGATCTTTCTGAATACCTCCTACCACTCAGAATTGGATACTCAATTTTTTAATTAAAAAACCTATACTGAATGGAGTGTAGCCCTAAACTATTCTATACACACCTTAATAGATTAATGTACTATTGTGTGTTTTGTGACTGTGTCTGATACTACAGCTACCACATTAACCATTTACCACTACCACCTACAACCTACTCCCCAGCCTACCTACACATTTTCATCAAAATACAATACAATACTTTGTAGTGGTACTTAATAAGACTGCTCTCCTCCTTTGTCAGACTCACTCGTGTGGTGCGTCAGAGCCTGATGAACATCCGCAAAGCTCTGAAGGGGCAGATTGTAATGTCTGCTGAGCTCGAGAATGTCTTTAACACCATGCTCGGTGGCAAGGTGCCTGCTATGTGGGCAGCAAAGTCATACCCCTCTCTCAAGCCGATGGGAAGCTATGTGACAGATCTCTTAGCCAGGCTGCAGTTCTTCCAAGTAAGAAACCACTGTCTCACTGTCACACTGACCTTCAGTACTGACAGAACAGGACTGATATAGAACAAAGCCGATTAAGATTGGTAATAACCATTGTAAACATATTGAGGACTTACTAAAGCATGTGGATACTTCAACTTTATTTAGTAGTGGTGTATAGTATACTGTATATTGCAAGTGTGTCCTTATCTCATTATCAACATGTGCCCTCTTCACAATGTGGAAACTCCTCGAAATGTTGTACTCTGCAGCTGAACCAAATGGAACACATTAGTCAAGACTATGTTTTCTAATAGTGTATAATCACATCAAAATAACACTCCTTTTATTTGTCTAGAACAGAGGTCGTCAACCTGCAGCTCCGGAGCTGCATGCAGCTCTTTAGCACTCCTCTTGCGGCTCTTTTTTTTTTTTTTTAATTATCTTTTTAATTAATTATATTAATCCTGATTAATATTCACAGAGGACTGTATCCTTGCGCATGAGAACAGGAGTGAAAGTGTTCACTGTTTCTTGATCACACCGACCACGCTTGTCTTTGAAGAGTTAAAATGTAATGAAGGAGGGTGGTCATATTTTCATTATAAAAACTGCTCATTATGGCAGTTATTAACCATTGTTAGACTCCCTTCTCGTGCATGTTCTGCACCTGAATAACTGGCAATAACTGATACGCACAATTATAAACTAGCAGCACAATGGCATCTAGCTTAAATTCAGAGGATGGGCCGGTGTGTGGCAACATTTCAATATTTAGCCACAGGGTTCACGAGCACCTGGTGAAGAGCATCAACTGGATGAGCACTGTATAATTTTTATGCAATTTCTTTCTTACGTTTTGGTGTTGTCCATGCTTAAAACAAACACACAGAGGATTGTCACTGTCCGCTGGGGTTGCAGCTGTGGTGCATGATAACACTCCCACCGTTGTGCAGCCACTATAATCTGTCCGCGGTCTTCACAGTGCTCCACACCAGGACACGGAGCGGCATTCTTCTCATAGGACATACAGTATATAGACATACAGTATAACTGCTGAAAACAGCCTGAGGCACATGGCTGGACACACACAGACAGCGTGAGAAGAGGAGATGAACAAGCGTGTCAGTGCAGACCTGGGCTTTGGCACCTTTAGCGTTGAAAAAACACACCAAAGCTCCACTTCCCGAGGTGGAGAGCCCGCTGATATTCCCAAAGTAGCCCACTATAACTGACTAGGGATAAAATCCAAACTCTGTCCTCATTTTGTAAAAAAGATGGGTCAGTGAGAGTTATCCACTTAATGTAGCATTCAAGTGCGCTGTAAAACTTGCTATGAGCTTTCGTGTACATTTATTTTACAATTTATTATTCAGTATTTTTGTTACAAAGGCCAAGAACGTCTAGTGCTGTGTGAATCACTGATTAAAACATCAAAGTGTAGCCCTTATGGTCATCTCAACATCTATGTATTTATTGATCACACAGTATTAATTTTTCTTTGGATTGAACAGTGATTATTTGTTATGCCTGCGATTATACATCTGTTAGCATTCCTTAATGATCAAGAGATAATAATATATAAAAAGGCTAATTTAAACTAAGTTTAGTGTTTAAAATGTAAAGGTCTGAAATTAATCTATTTCTTGTGGCTCCCAACAGATGTAAATTTTATGTTTTTGGTGAGATGTGGCTCTTTGCCTCAAAAAGGTTGCCAATTCTAGACCAGGGTCTAAAAATTTAAAATTTAAAATGCCCTAAAACCCAGTGGAAGGAGCCACTTTAGTATATTACTTGCTGTTTCTCTTTTGACATGTATTCTTGCTGAAAGTTTAGGACATTTGTAAACTAAAATTATTTTTTCAGTTGAATTAAACACAACAGATCAGACTTATTTGCACTGGCTTTTTTCATAGACAACAGCATGTCCATGCAGGACTATGATAGCTGTTCCAAAGAGTGTGAGGTGTAGAATTGCATTCTGCACTTTTGCCCCCAGCTGTTTCCAAAACAGCCACTACCACAGGCACAACTTTTATATCTCATATTCTGTGTTTATAAAATATCTTATATTACTGTAGGTTCTCTCTGGCCTTCTCCCACCGTCCAAAGACATAAATTTTTAGGTAAATTGATAAATCTGAATCCTAAAGTGAATGAATGAGAGTGAATAGCTCTAGTGTTAGAGAATTTGGGATCTATTGTAAGGTTGTGATGCCCTGAGCCTTGGGCTCTGTCTACAGATAGACTTAGACACCTGCAGGATAACAACCTCGAGCCTAATCAGCTGAATAACAACTGAATAACAATTCTTTTGTTATTGTATTGTTTGCGTATTGACCTTCTATGAGGTTTTATAAGCTCAGTCCTATGAAAGCATAGCCAGACTTGAATGTTCAATACTACTCTGTGTTGACTGTTTAACTGTCTCCGGGCCTGTATGTGATGGTAATAAACTTCTCCTGCTTAAGACATCCAGACTCTCTTCAGTCCATCTATGTGCTCCAATACTTCGAAGCTCTAAGGAAGTAACCCAATTCTCTTACATCTAGGTGTAAGCCCTGTGACTAACTGTCCATTGTCAAGAGTGTGTCTCTCCCCTCAGGCCCAAAGCTGCTGTGACCAGCTTCAGCCCCCTGTGACTCCTAATGAAAATAAGCAGAAGAAGACGAATGAATAAATTACTGAATCTTCTTTTTTACATTGTGCAGTCATGGTTTTCAAGAAACACTCATGCATGTTTTGTAATATTTACAATATAGTTTTCATTCATTCATCTTCCCATTAGGGGTTACAGGTTATTTTTTTGACCCTACATTTTTAGTCTTTTCTCCTTTTTCTTTATTGTTATTTGCCACTGTTCTTTTGGTCCCTGTAGTGTGGTAACTGATAAACTGATACCTGACGTGTGTGTTATTCCAGGACTGGATCGATGGTGGGGCTCCCACAGTCTTCTGGATTTCTGGCTTCTACTTCACTCAGTCATTCTTCACAGGAGTGTCCCAAAACTTTGCCCGAAAGTACAGCATTCCCATCGACTACATTGGCTTTGAATTTGAGGCATGTTCTTCTAATAAATGAAGCTAGGAGGATTTGTATCCAGACTTTAAGTTGAGGTTATTTTGTGACTTTTGTTGCAGGTGACTGAAGAGGAGAGCCACATGAGCAAGAAGCTCGAGGATGGAGCCTACATAAGGGGTCTGTTCATGGAGGGGGCTCGCTGGGACCGGGAGAACATGGTCATCGGAGAGTCCCTGCCCAAAATCCTCTTTGATTCTCTGCCCATCCTTAAGCTCAAACCTGGAGAGATGGCTCATTTTAAACATGAAAACATCTATGTGTGTCCCGTGTACAAGACCAGTGCTCGCCGAGGGACTTTATCCACCACAGGGCACTCCACCAACTACGTCCTGTCCATGGAGTTGCCCTCTGACAAGCCCCAAAAACACTGGATAAACCGAGGGGTGGCATGTCTCTGTCAGCTCAATGACTAGAGACACAATAAAATAAAACAAAATAAATAAATAAAAACAATATCAGAGGCCTCTGTGTTTGTACTTGAAACCTTAAATTACTTACAGCAGTCTCTGTACATTTATTTATAGTTTACTATGTCTATAGCTTTGTCTCACTTCTTAAATGAGTAAAACATTTTTCAAAATATTCAGCTCAAATAAGTGAACGGTTAGAGTGGCTTTCCCAGCAAGCATTGCTTAGTGACCTGTCTGAAAAAGAGACAGTGGGCTAATCTCTATAAATAAGTACAGAAATGACTGTATAAGTCTCACAGAAAAAATGTGATTCTCAGCCTAATTATTATTAAGAGTCTTTTGAACCTGTGACCCTACTGAATGTGAGGACCATCAGCCGTATGCCTTTATTATAATTTACAGTGAAAATACACAATTTAGGTTGTTTTTCTAGCCTGTTTATTTGTGTATATGATCTTAGTGTTGCATGTCACCTTTTTCCATTTTGCTTTTTCACAAAGAAGGGATCTGCTGATTTCTAACCATAACCTTGAAAATCTTTACATTTTATCCACTGTGGGTCAAACCATGACAAAACAACTTCACATTTTGATGGCTCTGACACAAATATTACCTTTTAAAGTTTCAACTAAGTGTTTTGTAAACATGAACCAATAAACTGTTGGGACAAAATGCACTTTTACTTTTACAGGAATGTGATTGTAACCACAATTTATGACTATGACTATGAAAATGTGTCTTTACATATTGACAACTGTGGCTCAAACAATGACAAAACAAACTTATGTTTAGGTGATTCTGACAAAGTCGGGAGTTTTAGTTTAGAGACAGTTTTAGTTTAGAACTTGACTAAAAAATAAGCCAAAGCCATTGGGTAAAACTGTAGCAGGCTCATTTAGCAGAGCCTGGGAGCTTCAGCAGCTATTGTTGAATGTATTGTATACTATATATGAGATGGCAGATAGAGTTACATAGTGGTAAATGGGTTTATTTAACTAAAAGGTGTTGGTATGTACTAGTCTGGTATGAATGAATTCTAGTTTACCAATAAGGTTCTATTTACTCAGGATTACTTATTGTTTTATTTCATATCTAAACAAAAGAAGTATAATGTCAGTTATTGTTAAGTTGGACAACCTCCTCTTCTCTATTCTTCCTATGTACAGTATGTGCTTTTTATACTACCACTACTACTATACTACCATCAGTGACAGTCTGTATTACATATTTACACTGTGCCTATTTACAGCAGAACATGCTTTAGCATCTGTGTGTTATTGCTCCTCTAATAGAACTATAATAACTAAATACTGGACCATCATTTTAAAATCACGTGCACTTGAGACTTTACTTGATGGCAGTAAACGGACAACTTTTGAACATACCTTTGAAGTCTCTTACTAATTTATTCAACAAAGATGTATAGAAAATAAAAATAAAAAAAAGTCTGGAGTCACTGGAGTCAGAACATGTGGCTCTGGGCTTAACTTTCACACATAAGACCTCAGTACATTAACACTCACTGAGAACATAAAATACTCAACTGATGAAGGAAGAGGGGGAAGAAAACTAACAAATACAAAAACACAATGGATTTGGAGTATTCTACACTTTTGAGCTAAACTGTTTTACAAGTAAGTTTTTAGTTGAGACCCACGTGTTATCGGCACATGACCTGACACGAGTCGAGCCACACCTGTGTCCCGGGAGTGCGTTAAGACGTCCTTGTGACATAACTTTGAGCTTGATTTCTGCCAGGTCGCGCTGGCTTTTGGTCAGAGACATGTATCCCTGCCAGAACAATACATGCTCACACTGCCATCATTCTAAAGATGATTACTACCATGCACTCTACATCTACACCAACTTTTGGTCATGAGCAGGCTGGTTGAGATTATCGGCCCCAGCATCCTGCCCCATAATAGCCCTCCATGGTGACTCATCAACACTGAACACACCCACTCATATCAAACAATTCATTGTAATATCATTAACAATTGCTAATTGTTGTTTGTTTTATTTGTTTTTTATAAATATTGATTTTTGTTTTGTCTACTCCAGTGTGCTATAAGTGGGCAATTTAACTCCACGGTGAGTTTTCATAATTTCTTGAAAACAAATGTGGCTACGTAATATAAAATTTGATCATTTTGTTATCAAGAGGTCCCCAGCGGTGTGTAGTTGGCACTTTTCAAAGCCCCGATATCATTCCTAGTTCCTCGTTGCTTGTGGGGGGGAGCAGTGCCTGTGTCGTTTCCCTGGAACAGCTTCACTGTAAAAAATAAGTAAATAAACAAAAGGTTCTGCAGGTAAAACTGTTATTTTACAGTAATTTTCACATTATAAACATCAAGCACCTTCAATAAAGTCACAACGCTCAAAGTTCTGCAGAAAAAGACCATAATTTTACAGATTTTTTATTTTTTATTTTACTTGAGACTTTTGAGACGTTTGAGTCTTTGTGGGTTTTAGCAGAGAAAAAGTAATGAGCAAGTTTCAACATGTGCTTACATGTTTGCAACACAAAAAGTCAGTCATCTATTCACCAGATTCATTTTAAACATTAAACATTTTTTTTCCAAAACTGAGAGAAGATGACAGGTGCTGATGCATTGACAGAAACAAGACAATAACAAAGAAAACATAAATGAGAAATCCACGATTGCAAACTATAGGCTAGCTGAAAAAGGTGGGTTTTGAGGAGTTTTTTGAAAATGTTGGGATAAGTCCGAGTTTCTGATATGGAGTGGGAGGGAGTTCCAGATGGTGGGGGTGGCAATGGCAAAAGCTCACTCCCCCAAGGTCCGATGCTTGGAATTGGTGATGGGGGTGAGGAGGTTGGAGTCGGCTGAGCGAAGGCGATGGAAGGGGCAGTGTTTCTGAAGGAGGTCAGTGAGGTATGGAGGGCTTTGTAGTGATGAGGAGGATCTTAAAATGGATGTGCTGTTGGATGGGGAGCCAGTGGAGCTGTTGGAGGATGGGGGTGATGTGGTCTCGTGAGCGGGTGTGGGTGAGGACGCAGGCGGAAGAGTTCTGTACATATTGTAGTTTTCGTAGGTCGGATGAAGGGAGTCCATAAAGAAGGCTATTGCAGTAGTCAAGTCTGGAGGATAGAAAGAATCAGGGTTTCAGCAGCAGAGGTGGGGAGGGTGGGATGGAGGCAGGCGATATTTTTGAGGTGGAAGAAGGCTGTCTTGGTGACGTGAGTGGGGTAAAAGATAAATCCAAGGTTTCTAATCTGAGGGGAGGAGGTGACTGTGTGGCCATCAACTGAGAGAGTTAAGTCTTGTGAGGAAAGGAGGAGGGATTTGGGACCAATTATGATCATTTTAAGATTTAAGTTTGAGGAAGTTGGTGGTCATCCAGGATTTTATGGCAGAGAGGCATTTGTGATGGTGGAGATGGTGGCAGGTGGTGATGGATTTAGTGGAGAGGCAGCGTTGTGTGTCATCAGCGTAGAAATTTAAGTCCATGGTGGTAAATAATAAGTACGAGGGGGAGCTTTTTCTTTGATAACATCCACAGAGACTCAAATTGAACTGCAAAACTCCTACAGGTCATGACTCAGTGTCTCAAGAGTAGACTCTGATTCTCAGGAAAATGTTTCCAAAACATACAGTGAATCTCCGTCTTGTATCTGTGATTGTCACTGATGGTTTCTACTCATTGATGTTCAGGGCTGTTTTTGAACACTTCCATAATTTTGAAATTTAACTCCACCTTTGGTCTTTGGATTATCCGGGAGTTTAATATGGACATAAACTTTAATATAATGTACCACACAGTGGCGGGCCGTGCATTTCACGTTTAGGCCTTCAGTGACGTACCACTCATAGTTGCTCGTCTGGAAATGACGGACAAACCCTTTTCTTTGCTGGGACAGGCTAGCTAGCACAGTGGTTAGCCGACCTCTTCTCACAATATCCAGCTTTTCGTGAAAGGCCCGTCTTGAAAATGGCGTGGAAAGTTTATCTGCAACCAGATCAATCTCTTCTCCTCCTTCGGCCATTATGGGTTAAAAATACAGCGATAGTTGTTGGATCTCTGGGTTTAGTTCGATATTCTGTAAATTGCCGCCTTTCAGGCTCTAGCAAGTGCTTATCCAATCACAGGACGCGTACATGTCCAGTTTAACATAAGACCTTCTAGCTGGCCTTGGTATGCAGAATCGAGATCTGATTGGCTATTGCAACTGACTGTGTCTGTTCACTTACAGTGCACCGGGGCCTGCTCTGTTGATTCTGAAGGTCTCTGACAACACAAGCTAGCTGAAATATAATTGGATAAAAACTCTACCATAATAAACAACATTGGAAGCCACTCAACTAAGTGGATTTAATATGACGTAAAGAGAACAGATAATAGAAAATAATTTTGTTTACATATTTATGAAAATAAAATAAATTTACTTTTCTGAGCATGTTTTGGCCAGCAGAGAAAGCCTTGCTGGCCCTGACGGCCCACCACTGGTACCACATATGAAATTAAAGTTTAAAAGTAAAATAAGATTTACCTTAGAATTAGAGAGTAAAACTTTAAATAATTAATACAGAAATAAACCTTTATATAATGTGCAGCATATTTTTTTGTTGGGTTTTTTTGTTACTCAGCAGTCATACATTTTCATACATGCTCTACAGTTACCTGTCTCCAGCTGCTCCTCTTCTGGTCCTCTCTGCTCCTGTTCAGCTGACATACCCCCAGCCACGTCTGCCTCAGCGTCCGCCTCAGTCTCATCTGACTTGCACCCTGATCCATTTACAACTTCAGCTTCTTTTTAATAAACTTAATCTCAGACAAATCTCCATTTATTTGTGTGCTCCTAGATTTCAATGCCAACAAATTTAAACTGTATTTCAAGCTCTTAAATATGCAGTGTTGATAACCAACTTGTAGAAAGTGTTTTTATTTTACTTTGAAATACACGACAGTAGATGAAAGCACATCAGATGAACTTTAAATCATTTATTTATCATTATAGTTGTTTTATAGCATGACATAAGCAAGAAAGTTCTCGTGGAAAAGGATCAGATCAAAAATTACATAGTTTTCTTACATCTTGAGTGTCTTATAGAATTGAAATAATAATAACGTAGTGCTGCAAAGATGCAAAAGTTTCTTGAACTTCCAGGTTGCTCCAGAGGTCTTTGACATGCAGTAGCAATGGTAAGTAAACTGAAAAGCAAAAATTAAAACAGGTTAAACACATATTTATTCTGTCTCAACAATACAACACTTGCTTGTTTAACTAATATATCTAAGTCTAAATAACCATTTGTTTTTTAAATTATTTAAGTATGGTAAGCAATAAACTGTCTATTAAAATGCAATATAAGGTTAAAGAAAACTAATACTAACCACAGATGCCTAATATGGATATGACAGAAAAGATATTTCTACTGATCATAGCATTGAACAGTAACCTTGTGTTGGTGAATTCATAGAAAGCCATTGTTAAAAGAAAGCCATAAGAAATCATGTTTGCAGTTTGCCAGAAGTCATGTTGGAGACACAGCAAGCATGTGGAAGAAGGTGCTCAGATGAGACCAAAATTGAACTTGAACAGGGCAATCTTGGAAGAAAACCTCTTGGAGTCTGCAAAACACTTGAGACTGGGGCGGAGGGTCACCTTCCAGCAGGACAACGACCCTAAACATAAAGCCAGAGCTACAATGGAATGGTTTGAAACAAAAGATATTTGTGTGATAGAATGGCCCAGTCAAAGTCCAGACCTAAATCCAATCGAGAAAATCTGTGGCAAGATCTTAAAACCACTGTTCACAAACATTCTCCATGTAATGTGACTCAGCTTATGCTATTTTGCATAGAAGAATGGGCAAAAATTTCAGTCTCTAGATGTGCAAAGCTGGTCGAGACATACCCCAAAAGACTTGCAGCTGTAATTGCAGCGAAAGGTGGTTCCACAAAGAGACTCATGGGGGCTGAATACTTTTGCATGCCACTCTTTTCAGTTTTTTATTTGTAAAAAAAATAAATAAAATCATGTATAATCTTTCTTCAACTTCACAATTGTGTGCCACTTTGTGTTGGTCTTTCACATAAAATCACAATCAAATATATTTATGTTTGTGGTCATGACGTGACAAAATGTGAAAAAAGTTAAATGGGTATGAATACTTTTTCAAGCCACTGTATGTATATTAGGATTAGGATTATATATTTAGGATGTATGTGCATGTATTCACATTGACAACATAAACAGGATAAACAAAGGTAAGGCTTATCACCTTTATCAAGTCTTTTGTTCAAAAAGTAAGTCTTTAGTCATTAATGAGCAACTTTTTAAAGTCTGTTAAAGGTGATCCTTCAATGTTTATTCAAGATTGTTCTTTTGGAAAGGAATGCAGGGATGAGGCACCGAAAGTGGGTTTGTGGATGGCGCCATTTGTGCTACGCACAGATCATGTCTTTCGTCAGGAAAGGTCCTTCAATGTTGTAAATCCAAAGATTAATTTCAGTCTGTTACTAATTTAAAGACTTCTCTGCTAGCCTAAACATGCTCAGAAAAGTAAATTTATTTTATTTTATTTAAACAAATATGTAAACAAAATTATTCTCTGTTCTCTTTATGTCATATTAAATCCTCTAAGTTGAGTGGCTTCCAATGTTGTTTATCATGGTAGAGTTTTTATCCAATTATATTTCAGCTAGCTTGTATTGTCAGGCAAATTTTATTTCCCTGAGACCTTCAGAATCAACAGAGCACGCCCCGGTGCACTGTAAGTGAACGGACACAGTCAGTTGCAATAGCCAGTCAGATCTGGATTCTGCAGACCAAGGCCAGCTAGAAGGTCTTACGTTGAACTGGACGTGTACGCGTCCTGTGATTGGATAAGCACTTGCTAGAACCTGAAAGGTGGCAATTTACAGAATATCGAACTAAACCCGGAGATCCAACAGCTTTGACTGTATTTTTAATCCATAATGGCCGAAGGAGGAGAAGAGATTGATCTGGTTGCAGATATACTTTCCACACCATTTTCAAGACGGGCCTATTACAAAAAGCTGGATATTGTGAGAAGAGGTCGGCCAACCCCTGTGCTAGCTAACCTGTCCCAGCAAGGAAAAGGGTTTGTCTGTCATTTCCAGACGAGCAACTATGAGTGGTACGTCACTGAAGGCCTAAGGTGAAATACACGGCCCGCCACTGCTGTGCTATTAAACTCCTGCCAGGAACCTCTCCCCCCAAAGGTCAACTCTCTGTCAGCACCTGAGATGGAGGCTGTGGAGAAATATATCAATTAATCCCTAGCTGCTGGAATCATCCGGCCCTCGTCTTTTCCAGCAGGGGCTGGCTTTTTTTATTTTTTATTGAAAATAAAGACAAGACTCTCCGCCCCTGCATAGATTATAGGAGTCTCAACAGCATTGCTGTCAAAAATTGGTAACCTCTATCTTTGCTCTCTTCTGCCTATTTTCTTCAAACTGGATCTCAGCAATGCATACTACCTGGTATGGATTTGAGAGGGAGATGAGTGGACAGCTTTCTAAACAGGCATTATGAGTACCTGGTAATGCCCTTAAGTCTCACCAATGCACCAGCTGTCTTCCAAGTCTTGGTTAATGATGTGCTTAGAAATAAGATCAACCATTTTGTCTTTATGTACCTTGACAACATCCTCATCTACTCTCGGGACCGAAAGGAGCACAGTCAGCACTTGCCATCAGGTCTCCAGCAGCTCCTTGAGAACTTACTCTTTGTCAAAGCTGAGAAGTGTGAGTTTCACCAGTCTACGGTATGATTCCTGGGTCTAATCGTCAACCAAGGCCAGATCCAGATGGACCCTGTGAATGTAAGAGCTGTTACCAACTGGCCAATTCTCAGCCTCTGCATAGTCCTCCAGCACTAAAAGAGTGGCGCCACTGGTGAGCAGCCATTTCTTGTGTGAACTGATCACAAAAATCTTCAGTATATCCAGTCAGCCAAGTGCCTGACCTCCAGACAAGCAGGATGGGAGCTTTTTTTCAACTGTTTCAACTTCATCCTTTCCTGTGTACTGGTAGGTGCAACCAAAAGCCCGACGCCCTTTCCCGCCAGTTTCAAGAAAACACAGAAAACACCTCAAGGCTGCCTTGGAGAAGTTCTACGTTCCTAAGGGTCTAAGGTCAGAAGTACACTAGAGTGGGGACATTCTTCTCAATTTACCTGTCATCCAGGAGAAAGACAAACTTTGACCTTCCTACAACAGCGCTTATGGTGGCCATCCATGGAATCTGATGTCTGGGAGTTTGTGGCGGCCTGCCCCGTTTGCACAAGGCCAGCATCATCCTCCATCTGGTCTTCTTCAGCCTTTTACGGTTCCTCATTGTCCCTGGTCCCACATACACTTTGTCACTGCACTGCCCCTGTCTGATGGCAACACTGTGGTACTGACTGGCCCAAGATTGCTACACCACCGCCTGTTTTTGGACCCTTGCCTGCCTGCCTGTGAAACTCCACCCATTGCCTGTTTTTCTACCAGCCCTTGCAATCTGAATTTTGGAATTTTTTGCCTGTGAGATTAGTTGGGTTTGTTATTAAAGTTCCTGAACTGTCCTTTGCCTCTGGTGTTTGCATTGGAGTCCGCTTGATTCATCCATGTCAAACTTTAAAAACACCAACCGTTGATTTTTACATGGACATAATGAGTGCAGTGTGCCCCTTTAAAAGCATTGTTTAGTCTATGTGCCATCTGTTTGTTTTACCAGGAGTTCGTATTCATTTGTCTTTGCGATAATATTCAGACAGCAGGATTTCTGATACTGATTAAAAATTTAAGATGAAGTTCGAGCTCTGACTGGATTAGGTATTAAAATAATAAAAAATAAAATCTGTAGAACCATTATAACATTAAAGTCTTCAATTGTCTATTATAATTGTAGATTTTTTTCTAGGCTTTTACAATGAATAGTTTTGGGAACTGCTTTAAGTCATTTTTGGTCCACACCACCAACACTGCCTCAAAGAATCCTACAAGTCATTAAAATGCTGATTTCAGTCAGTACTTTAAGAATGGCCTGGTTCCAGCCCATTTCACTGTGCCAAATTAGTTCTATGTTGACTGTGGAGCACTCACCTGTGAGATATGTCAGGGCCTCTAGTGGAACCTCCTCATACTCATCCAGGAACATTTGAATCTGCCTGATACTGATCTTTAGATTAGAATCATTAAACTTGTAAGGGATATTCCAACCTAAACAAACCAAAGACAAATGTTTTTGTGTGAAATCCAATGTTAACACTTAATGCAGCTATTCTTTTCTTTTGTTTTTTTGCATGATGGGAAAACACTCACTTGTCAGCCAGTAAAGGACATGCGTCATACCCGGGTAAGTTTAAGGGCAGGTTAGGGGATAACCTCAACTTTCGGTTCCAAAAACTGAGGTAACTTTATGGGAAGGTACGTAACCATAGCGATTTGCTCTTTGAACATTATGTGCCCTTTTGATGACAATCCTGTGGACATGGAAGCACAGATTATACGAGGCATTTTTCACCGTGAGAGGGTGATAAGGCCAAGTATCGATGCGTTTTCATATCCAAGCCAATATTTGAAAGAGAAATTTACTTAAGAAACCTTTTGAAAGCTCACATATCCAATGCGACAAACCGCGGAGCAGCTCTCACCACAGAACGCATTTTGTGCATTGCTTTTCGTTTTTTGGTGACAGGGACTTTTGTACAATGTGGATGATGCAGAGCATGTGGGAAAAGCAAAGGTGTTCGTACAGTATGCCTGGCACTAAAATGGTTCCTACACACGTTTGTACAGTTCCCTGGCCAAAAACCTCTGCGTGTGATTAAAGAAGAATTCAGGTTTGTTGTTACTAGGAAAATCAATGAGAGAAATATTTTGATATGTATTCATACTATTCACTGTGTGCCTCCATCTATCCTTACAAAAATTAACAATGTTTTTTTTTTTTGGCAATTGACTTTCATTTGTATAACCACAGTTTTACTACAAGTACCATGGTTAAACTATTATTTTTAAAGCACAACCACGGTTAATTTGTGGTAAACATGGTTTTACTGCAATTTTTAGGTTGGTCTTAACAATTTTTAATATCACTTTCAATTTCAGGGTTCCAAAATGTGATTCGGTGCATTGAGGGCACTCACATTCCTAATAAAGCTCCTTCAGTCAATGAAGGAGACTATGTTAATAGGAAATCTCTCCATAGTATCAATGTGCAGGTAACGACTGAATTTTCTGTCCCTAATCTTTCAGACCATTAAACTCATTACTGCTTCCCACTAACAAGATAATATGTGATGCGACCCACCTCATCACTAACGTTAAGGCAAAATGGCCAGGGTCTGAACATGAAGCCAGAATTTTCAGTCATCATTATGCCACACATTTCAACAGGGTAAGTTTTGCTTTACACCATGTTTATATTGTTTTATTTTACTAAATTTGTATTATATACTTCAATCACTACAGGACACTACCATGGTTACTTGCTGGGCGACAGAGGATACCCCTGTCTGCGCTTTATGATGACACACTACCCTGACCCTGAGCTGCACCAGATGACACTGTAACGCCCTCCCTATGCTGTATGATCTGGAAGTGGACCCTTAAACAGTCCCTGATGACGGTTCACACTGTTGTTGTGTTCTTGGGCAGAAACTTAGCCCACCTTGCCTCTATGAATGTGTTAGTGTGATTGTGGTGGCCCATCACTTGTCTGTCTGCCCCAGGGCAGAGGATACAGAGGTAGCTTACCACCACCAGTGTGTGTTTGTGTGTGTGAATGGAAGCTCCCAGCTGGTTTCAATCTTATCTAACAGAGATTTGTTAAAGTTAATAAGCAGTCATCAGTGTGCACACTAGTTAGCCGAGGAGTAGCGCAGGACTCTGTATTATGCCCTATACTTTTTACATTATACATGCTCCCCTTTGGCAATATAATCAGAAAACAATTACCTTCCACTGCTACACTGACAACACTCAGTTATATTTATTAGTTAAACCCAATGAAAACAATCCAATAGACAAATTTGAAGTGTGTGTGAAAGACATAAGGTCCTGGATAAATGTAAGCGATCTTCTCCTAAACCCAGGAAAAACAGAGGTGATTATACTAGGCCCCAGGAATCTAAGAGACACATTATCAAACCAAATAGTCAACTTAGATGGTGTTAGTGTAGCTTCAAGTTCAACTGTTAGGAACCTTGGTGTAATATTAGACCAAGATTTATCGTTTAAAACACACATTAACCAAGCTTGCAAAACTGCATTTTTTCACCTGTGCAACATAGCCAAAATTAAGAATATCTTATCTAAAAGTGATGCTAAAAAACTAATCCATGCATTTGTTACATCGAGGTTAGATTACTGTAATTCTCTGCTGGCAGGGTGCCCAAATAACTCCATAAAAAGTTTTCAGCTCGTCCAAAATGCAGCAGCTAGAATACTAACAGAAACAAACAGATGAAAGCACATTACTCCACTGGATTCCCTTCACTGGATTCCAATTGAATTCAGAATTAAGTTCAAAATCCTTCTCCCCACTTATAAGGCCCTCAGTGGGAAGGCCCCGTCCTATCTCAGAGACCTCATAGAGCCATACCGTCCTAACAGAACAATTCTTTCTAAAAATGCAGAGCTACTTGTTGTTCCTAGAGTTTCCAAAAGTAGAATGGGATGTAGAGCCTTTAATTACCAAGCTCCTGTTTAATGGAATTAGCTCCCAGCTCTGGTTACAGAGCAGACACAGTCTCAACATTTAAGGTTAGACTTAAGACTTTCCTTTTTGACAGGGCTTATGGTCAGGACACATACAATAGATGAGACAAGTAATGACTGGACCTTAGCTGTGGCCCATCTGTGATCCTGTCCCGACCCATGGACCCTTCCTGACCCCAGCTCCTCTCACTCAGATGAACTGTTCCTGACATTATCATGGACTATATTCATATACATTCTCGTTCACCTGTACATATGATGGACTATTTGTCAGTGACAGTCCTGGACACATCTATTGCACAGCCTGTCCGTCCTGGGAGTGGATCCCTCCTTCTGTGGTTCTCCCTGAGGTTTCTCTTTTTCCCCGGCTGGGTTTTTTGAGTTTTTCCTCTGACCCTGATGGAGGGTGTAAGGACAGGGGATGTCGTCTTGTTCTGCCTGTTTGCATTTTACTGTCTGTTTTGTGAAGCCATTTGAGGCAATTGTTGTTGTGATACTGGGCTATATAAATAAAACTGAATTGAATTGAAGCTGGTGATAACCCGGAATGGCCCCTCCATTGACGACATTTTCCAGCAGGAATATTCTCATGGCTGGGTGGTCGCTTATGGACCCTTTTCACGCTGTGCGTCACACAAGCTGAAGTAGCAAAACGCCGGGTAAGTTCACTTCCGGTTCCATTATTTTCCGATATATTGATCAGGGAAAATGGCTCAATTGACCTGGAAATGTAACTGTAGTGTTCCATTTTGCAATCAGAAGAGATAAGAGCACCACATTTAAAAATTCTTCGTGCGAGCACATATGTTTGTGGGCTTCATTTTAATGAGGATGATATTTATTTAACTTTAGACGTCTGAAAAGATGCTGTCCCATCCAAATTTGCTTGAAATTACTAAAGCCGAGCCGACAGTCAACATATGAGCGAACCGGCAAAAGAATGGGCGTTACTGTGAGATCAGGTGAGCGACAGGGGATTTAAATGACGAGCGTGTAAAAACACTGTATTCCGTCTTTGAATATGTTTCTACTCTGTCACATTTTATTTTTACAAATATTTTATTTATAACCACTGATGCATTATCTGATGTACATAAACACAAAAAGAACATAAGCTACAATATCAATATATATATAATATTTGTAAAAAATTTAAATCTGTTTGATGAGCTCGCCTTTTTTCGGGAAAGTCGTGAAAGCTTAAACACAAGCTTAAAAGCTTAAACTGGAACACTACAGTTACATTTCCAGGTCGATTGAACCATTTTTCCTGATCAACATATCGGAAAATAATGGGACCGGAAGTAAACTTACCCGGCGTTTTCCTACTTCCGGTTGTGTGACGCACAGCGTGAAAAGGGTCCATTGAAAAGGGAATGTTGACAGCTGCCGAAGTTGCAACCCAATCTTCACAGGTCTTTAAAGGGAGAGAAAAATGACAAATATATAATGCATAAATTACTGCATCCATTCTCTCATAACGGGACTATGAGTAAAGAAAATGTAGTTGACAAACAGATAAATGCAGTGTAATACATTTCGTGCCAAATATATATAATGTACAGTATTATCATCTACAAACGCGGAATAACCAATATTTATGCTAAAAAGTTCTTTGGTTGCTTTGCTAACGTAATACATGTGGTTGTTGTGTGTGTTTTAAACGCAGTGTAAATAATCTAAAAGTCATTTACGAATTTCATAGTTATTTAACAAAGAGAGAGAAATACACAATTTATTTGGCAAATACAGCAAATAATATTTCTCTTATCTGACTCGACTCACCTTAATTTGTTCTGCACTTCCAACCGACCTCGATGCAACAGCCTCTGTGATTGTAATTTGTCCAGTGGGTTTGCTGCTTTCTTAACATGTTTTGCATTTGTAAATGTTTGTCAACGGATGACTTTCGCTTGTGTACAATAAAAATATTACCCTTTGAACAAAAAAGTTTACCGCAGCTCTCATGGCTTTGTTGTGGGTACTGTTTTGCACGGTCCTTAATCGTAATTTTTGTTGGAAAATGAGAAGAATTTCTGTCACACCCGCATTCTTCCTCCGCCGTTGTTCTCAGACGCAGGATATGACGTTGGCTCATTCTTCTTCGTGGGGTTTTGGCAGCCAGTCAGCCTTGTGACGACTCAGGGAATGAAACTCGCCAGAAATCGCCAAATCATAGAATGGCTGTTAGTTGCGAGAAAGTTGCGGTGTTTGGACAACGTTGCAGATTTCGCGGAGTTTGGTTGATTTTGCGTTAATAGGTGCGCTCGCAACTTCGCGAAATCCTAGAGGGACTGATTAATGTAAATTTGTGAGTTGCATTCTATCTTGTAACTTTAATTATCCTGTTTGGTGGCGGTATGTTGTATTTAAAGACAAGGAAAGACTAGGTCTGCAGCAACTTGCCACAAAAAATAAAACATTTACGCGTGCAAAAATGACAACAAAAGGGTCCAAAGTCCAATGTCTATAAAAACAAAATATTTATTTAGCATATGCTAAATAAATATTTTGTTTTTATACACATTGGACTATATAGACCAATTTCGAACTGCATGTCAGCGTCCGCTCTGGGTATAAATAAAACGGTATCCAAACGAAGGAACTGACTGTACATAAACCAAACCAAATAACTGCCCCTGCCCTTCAACAACCCAGCTGACCGGTATTAGCTTTAGTTGAACAACAAAAATTGTGTGTGGGCGACACCTTCTGTTAAAACTAATGAATAAATTCAACTCAACTCAATTTCAAAGCAAAGGCTTTATCAACCCAAAGAAAAAATGCCAACAGTGCCATAAGGCTCACATAGCACTGTGTGACCGTATAGTGGCTCGTTAGCCGGAAGTAGGTCACAGCTGAAGACTGCGCTTGCTGTCTCTCGCACACAGACTATTCCGTTGATGAATTTCATTGGGTGCAATTTAGCCTAAAAAAGAGAACATTGCCCTGTTGTTGCTGATCTCTCACTGAGTTTTCCCTTGCTGCCGCCGTGTCTTTTTGCCAAGGTACTAGTTTTGCACTGAGTGGAAGTCAAGGAGCACGGGGAAAAACAACCTCCGAGAGGGTTGTTATGATGCCAAACTAACGCAAGTTCTTCGCGGAGCCGAACGATGGAATCGCCAGAACATCAGGCCGGAGGAGTGAGCAGTGCAGAGCGGGAGGAGACACCGAGCCCAGCCGAAGTGGTGTCTGCCGCGGTCCTCCTGGGGGCAGGGGCGACCGTTATTCAGCACCCGGTGATCTACGTCAAACTCCTAATTCAGGTTAGGTTAGCCACTGAAGCTAACTGCGTCTGTACCGCCGTTTTCTCATTTGATCTCCAAAACATATGTTATGGTTTTTTCCTGTGTCACGAGCCAGTGTACTCCAATCTCGCAAGTGTCTAGCAGTCTAGTTCTTCTTAGATGTTAATCAAGACTATTCAGTCATTAAAGCCATATAGGATTTTTCACAATTATTTTACAAATAATGGGACCGTACATTATTTTTTTTTGGCAATGCTTTTAATAATGCCCAAAACAAGATTTAAAAGTGGGACTAACCCAGGTTTAAATTCAAGAGTGTAGTAATAATGCTAATTGTCCCGTGTTTCCCCCTCCACATTATGGTGTCGTCTACCTTTAGGATTCAGTTTGCCATTTTATGTAAATCATCTGAAGATATTTAGCATGTTGTTTTTACAACATACTATCACCCTGTTTAATAAAAGTTGGTCAGATATGTAGTCCTGATATGGATCTCCGAAGGTTAACAAGTTTCTAGTTATTGCAATAAGCGTTCATTGCTTTCATATTGTTTCTCTTCAAATACTAATAAATAAGTAATAGATCTAAATATGTCCTGGCTGTGTGTACCAGCTTTGATGTGTCTATGTTTTCAGGTGGGGCATGAGCCTCTGGCCCCCACATGGGGCACAACTCTGTTTGGTAGAAGGGTCTTGTATCTGCCTGGACTCTTCTCCTATGGTGAGCCCTGCAGCAGTACCTGCCAGTGTAGAGCTGACATCCTGACCCCTAATCCCTAACCTAACAGTGTCATACTGTGTGTCTCAGGACAGCATATTATCAGTGTGGATGGAAAAAGGGGTCTGTTCCGGGGCCTTTCGCCTAATATAGTTTCCTGTGCCATCTCCACAGTGGTGAAACGAAAAATCAAACAGGTAAATACATTCAAGAGCACTGCAGCTGACTGTACCATGTTTGTATCTCATTGTGAAAGGGGGTATAGTCTCCATTTTCCCTATATGTTTTGTATTGTTTATTTTTATAAATTATTCTGATAATTGGTTTCCTATTGCTTATTATAGTTTGGTTGTGGTTGTTTTGTTATGTTTTTGTGTACTTTTCTTGTTGGAAGCGCTGTCAGTGACCAGCTGGTAATTGAAGAGAAGTGGGGGCACCTGGGCTGGTTGGGCTGCAGTACTGTGGAGTTTGAAGAGGGGATCTGGAGAGGATTGGTGTTAGTTTGTTGTTTTATTTAGGATTATCTTTGTAAAGGTATTGTTTACATTGCTTTGAAAGTTATCTAGATTATGAGACTGGAATTCTTTATGTATTGGTTAATTTGTTTGACATTGTTTAGGGGATGATTTCACGTTCATCTCTACCCTGGAGGCTAGTGGTGCCTTCCAGGCAGGTGAGTGTGGGTTCCAGCATATGAGGAGATTGTGAGGAGAAAGGGAGAGGACAAGCAGTCTTCAGTGAGGCTGCACCAGTTATATTTGTTGGTTTTATGGTTTTTGGTTTTGTGTTTGTTTAATTTAATCCTAGGATGTTTTTGTTATCTTGAAGTTATTTTTTTGTTTTAATAAATTCACTTTTTGGGCACTACCTTGGACTGCTGACCTGCTTTTCTAAAACATCCAGATAACATACTACACTCATACTAGAGATTGTGCTGTCAACAACATGCCTTAATAAGCTTAGACAGTGGTTTAATATCTGTTTGTGATGTGTGTTTTTCAGATGGAGCTCATATCCCACAAAAATGACCAGGAGTCACTAAAGAAGCTGCTCAAAGAGGTGAGTGATCAGCACAAAGCAGATGCTCTGGACAGGCTTCAAAAGCGATATTCAAATGTTTTGAATGTTTTCTCTGCAGACGTCTCATGAGATGCTCATCAGGTGCCTGTCCAGAGTGGTTTCACACCCTTTTCATGGTTTGTCCTCGTGAAGCCTGCTCCTGTAGTTCACTTGACCTCTGGCAGAGTATGACCTCTGTCTTTGCTCTCTGTGCAGTGCTCTCAGTGAGGTGTATGGCTCAATTTGTGGGCAGAGAGGTCAAATACAGGTAACATCGCTTTATTTACACATGTTCTCATGTTCAGTGTCAATCTGTGCATTTTCATCTGCAGCATGTTTTCATACTTAGAGTAAATAAAGTAGCAGTCTGCAGACATCATGTTATCATGTATGATTTGTGAAGTCTATAAATTAGCACAGTTAAAACATATGTTGTGCATTTTCAATGGGCTTATCTTTTTAATAAGCCAACATTTATATAGAAAAATGGGATTAGAACACAAGTGTGTGCAGGGGTGTGTGCATGCATATGAAACTTTTTCTTTTAATACATATGTATAAATAGTTTACTGAAAACTGGAAACAAAATGGCTCAGTATAATGCACTGATATAAAACAGGATGTGCACTTAGGTGCTATATACTATGATTCTTATGTTTAAGTGCATACATGCACAGCATGGGTGTATGTATGTATGTATTTTATATATATGTAAATATACAAAAGATTTTGATACTGTATTCTTGATTCCTAGTTTTAGAAAAGGGGTTAGGTGTATAAGTTTTCACTTCTTCCTACTGCTATTCAAGCATTGGATCACAATATATTACAAAATATGGCATTTTTCATTGGTTGCTCAAAAAATAAAATTAAATGAAAGGGCTTTACAAAAACAGAAGGCAGTGCTAGACAACACCCACTGTCCTTAGACCCTCCATCAGAGAGAGGAAAAACAACAAAAAGAAAAACCCAGCCGGTGGAAAAAGAGAAAGCTCAGGGGGAACCACAGAAGGAGGGATCCTCTCCCAGGATGGAAAGGCCTTGCAAACAAATATTCTATCATAAGTACAAATGAATTTATATCAATATAGTCCTTGATTATATCAGCAGGAGCAGTTCATCCATCTGAATGAGAGGAACTGGCGTCAGGAGCACAGATAGGGCTCAGCTAATGTCCACTCTCCGCTGGCATGTCTAACAGTGGGTGGGACATCTGCAGAGGGACAACTTGTAAAATATATTTTCAGTGTAAGGTTTTGTCTTTGTTGCAGTGGAATGCTGAGTTGTATGATCCATATTTTAAAAGAGGAAGGTGTGGCTGGACTCTATGTGTGAGTATTCTTTGACTGTGACTCTTGGGTGTGTCTGTGGAGCCTGTTGAGACTGTTTGTGTTGACAGAGGCCTGGTGCCACATGTGCTGGGAGAGCTGCTCTACCTGTGGTGCTATAACCTTCTGTCTCACTTTATCAACACCTACGCTGATGATGAAACTGTGAGTCTTCAAGCTTACTGACCATTTCAAATAAACAGCTGCATTTTCACAAATTGATTCAATTAGGTCAGTTCAGTGTGGCATACTTACTTAGTTGCATTTCTAAATGTCATACCAAAGGTCCCAAAATAAAGATCTGTTTCCACTGCACAATGTGATGTGAAAAAAGTGTCTGCACATCTGATTGTGGTAAAAGTGTTCAGTGGTTAATGTTGAATAACTTTTTGCTCTGTCCTAACTGTGGATATAGTGATCCACTAATTAACAGTTGGCACAGTACACATGTCTTACAAAGACATTTTTTTAAAAGCAGCAGTATTTTATCAAGTATTAAATTGGATGCTTGCTGTTGAAGTCCCTCTTAAAATATTTTTGTTATTCACCCCTGTTTTTAGCTAGAAAAAGTTCTCCTGGAAGAATGTATACCGAAACCAGGGAAAAGTACTTCTATGCAGCACTTACCCCTGTCTCATAATATTATAGGATGAAAACGAATTGAATTAGCACTGTATATTATTTATTTTCTTTTACATAGCATATTATTACTTAGAAATAATATGAATGAATACTAATAATAGAGATAGATTGAAGGTTGTGTTTGTTGTCCACATTTGAAGCAGGGGACAGTCCCAGCCTCAGCATTTGTCCTATGATTGAGTCTCCTTTTTTGGTCTGTTCTGGACTGTACACACATCTTCATGGTGCCATCTCCTGCTGATCCAGTTGTAAATCTGAGCTTTATTTGGATCATCTGTGTGGATTTAACTATGCTTGTGCTGTTGTAGTGTTTTTAGAGGCATGTGCGTTCACTGGAGTCATGTATCTTACACATAAGTGTTGTGTGAGGTTTGTTTAGTGAAAACCTTTTACAGTTTTTCTTTTTGGCATATGACTGCTTTTCGTAAGTAAGTAAGTAGACAAGCTTGAAAATGCCTGTCTTTACTAGATTCTCTGCTGCAGTCAGTTGACTGCACTGTTGGGCTCCTTCTTTCAGTAACTGCACCACCCTCTTGGTCTCCATAGAGGTGTAACTCTAAGGTAACAGTTTACAGTTTTACAGTGCTGTGAACAAATGTTTGCCCCCTTCCTAATTTGTTGTTTTGTTGTTTTGTCACACTTAACTGTTTCAGATCATTGAACAAATTTACATATTAGACAAAGATAACTCAAGTAAACACAAAATGCAGTTTTTAAGCGATGATTGGTGATTGATGATTTATTTCTTAAGGGAAAAAAGCTATACAAACCTACATGGCCCATGTGAAAAACCCCTCTTGTTAAATCATATATTTACTGTGATTTACTGCATTTTTTTAGAGTTCAGTTTCACTAGCCACACCCCAGGACTGAATAATGCCAGACCTGTTGAATCAACAAATCACTTAAATAGAACTATGACAATGATTCAAAACACACCAGCAAGTCTACCTCTAAATAGCTTAAAAAAACCAAAATTAAGGTTTTGGAGTGGCCCAGTCAAAGTCCGGACTTGAATCTGACTGAGATGCTGTGGCATGAGCTTAAAAAGATGGTTCATGCTCAAAAACCCTCACGTGTGGCTGATTTAAAACAGTTCTGCAAAGAAGAGCCAAATTTCATCCACAGTGATGTGAAAGACTCATTGCCAGTTATTTCAAAAGCTTGATTGCAGTTCTTGCTGCTGCGGGTGGCACAACCAGTTATTAGGTTTAGGGGACAATTACCTTTTCACATAGGGCTAAGTGGGTATGGATAGCTTTTTCCCTTAATAAACAAAATCATCACTTAAAAATTGCATTTGCGTTTAATTGAGTCATCATTATTGATTATTTAAATTAGTTTGATGATCTAAGTGTTAAAAAGAGTGTTAAAAATATGCAAAAATAAGAAATCTGGACGGGGGCAAACATTTGTTCACAGCACTGTATGTGGGACCCTTCGTGTGCATTTAGATAATGGAGACCCTACTAAAAGTCTGCTATAATGTAGTTAATGTAGTTCATCTGTTTAAACAGTGCGTCTCTATTTCAGTTCAGCCAGGCCTCGGCCTTCAGGAGCTACACCAAGTTTGTCTTGAATGTAAGTCCCACATTCACTCTTTGTGCCTTTGCATTTGACATTCCATTAATGCAGTATTCTGTAGATTGCCGTGAGTGTTCTGACCTACCCTTTCACGCTGGTGGCTGATTTGATGGCGGTCAACAACTGTGGGTGAGCTGCTTGTCTAAACCCAGTACCGTGTAATGTAAATGTAAATGACATTGTGCTGTTTGTGTTCTCAGTCTGGCTGCTGGTCTTCCTCCGTACTCGCCAGTCTTCAAATCCTGGCTGCACTGCTGGAATCACTTGAGCCACGAGGTGTGGCTGCGTGATGAACCCACAACACAACTGACATGAGCATGTGGAAAACGTACTAGACAAAACCCATCCAGTAACACGCAAATGTGCCTAAGGACACATGTTCCTAGGATAGTTACATATATAGTCCATCATATGTACAAATACATGAAAATGAATAAGTCCATAAAACATCAGCAGGAGGGGAACAGTTCATGCATCTGAGTGAGAGGAGTTGTGGGTCTATGGGTCAAGTCTAGAGCACAGATAGGGCCATCTAAGGTCCAGTCAATATTGGGACATCTAACAGTGGGCTGGAGATCTGCAAAATTATCCCCTCTTCTCTGGGGAAGTGGATAGCAATAAACTAAGCTAATATTGTTATAAGATACTGTAATAAGGAAGGAGGACAGACAGGGCCAGAGGATAGAAGCTCAGTAAGTCATACTGTACCCATGTAGGCCTAGAGCAGCTTGGCTAATCCACTGGGGCACATTGGTGTCTAATATCTGGAAGGTTGGTGGTTCAATCCCGGCTCCCCCCTGTTCATTCTGAGGCCGCTGGTATGGCAGCACGTCTGTGTAAGTGCTTGTGTGTGTGAATGGAAGCATGATGTAAAGCGCTTTGGGTGCCCAAGAAGGATACAAAAAGGTGCTATATAAATGCATTCTCTTTACCATCTAGAGGTGTGATGTCATCCCCATTCCTTATATGTCCTGACCATAAGCCCTATCAAAGAGGAAGGTCTTAAGTCTAACCTTGAATGTAGAGACTGTCTGCCTCTTTAAAGTGAGCTGGAGCTGATTCTGTAAAACAGGAGCTTGGTAACTGAAGGCTCTACCTCCCATTGTACTTTTGAAAACTGTAGGAACGACTGGTAACCCTGCATTTAGAGAATGAAGCGCTCTATTAGGATAATACTGTACTATGAGGTCTCTAAGATAGGATGGAGCCTTGCCACTGAGGGCCTCATAAGTAAGGAGAAGGATTTTGAACTTAATTCAGAATTTAATTGGAAACCAATGAAGGGCAGGTACCATTGATTTCCTCTTAGTATTCTCGCTGCTGCATTTTGGATGAGTTAAATGAAAATGATATATTTACCAGTGATCCTGTAAATACATATTACTTTCACATTCAGAAATTCCACTAGTTTCAATTGGTTCAACCTTACCACAAGTTCCCCCAAATGTTTTCCATATTTGGACTGCTGGTGACTGATTTTCTACTCTGCTCCATTAAAAGTCTAATTATTCGTTTTAAGAAAAAGACTTGCATGCGTTTTAAAGGAACAGTGCGCTTCAAGGTCAGCCATACAAAGTATGATAGTGGTGACCAGCTCTTGACTTCTATGTTGTGTTTCAGAGAAACCTATTCAGAGGATCCAGCTTCTTCTTCCGCCGGGTCCCTGCCAGCTTCATGGCCGCCATTGAAGACTGAACCTCAGTTATTTGCACTTTTCCCTTCTTCACCCATTGTCACCATCCTTCATGAAGGCTGCGTTTGAGCTCAGAGCTGACACAAATACACAGCTCTCCTACATATGAGGCTGTAGACAGGACTCATCAGTTCTGCCTTTTCCTTTAGGGATAGAACCAGTCAGTTGACGACACACAGCCTTTCTTTTTACCCAAGTTTATGTTTTTCTACACTGAACAAAAATATAAACACAACACTTTTGTTTTTGCTCACATTTTTCATTAGCCTAGTTCAAAGATCTAACATTTTTTTTATGTACACAGAAATATTGTTTACAAATCTGCCTAAATCTGTGTTAGCGAGTACTTCTTTTCCAAGATAATCCATCCATTTCACAGGTGTTTCATATAAAGATGCCGATTAGACAGCATGATTATTGCACAGGTGTGTAAAAGGCCACTCTAAAATGTGCAGTTTTATCACACAGCACAGTGCCACAGATGTTGCATTTTGAGGGAGCGTGCCTGTGAATTTAATGTTCATTTCTCTACCATAACCAAAGAATTTCTGCACAAACTGTCAGAAACCATCTCAGGGAAGCTCATCTGCATGCTTGTTGTCCTCATCGGGGTCTTGACCTGACTGCAGTTTATCGTCATAACCGCCTTGAGTGGGCAAATGCTCACATTCCAATTCAACATTCAAGTCTGACACTTTGGAGAGGTGTTCTCTTCATGGAAGAATCACGGTTTTCACTGAACAGGGCAGATGGCAGTAAGTGGTCATGTGGGTGAGGGATTCGCTGATGTCAGCGTTGAGGATCGAGTGGGCCATAGTGGCGGTGGGGTTATGGTATGGGCAGGCATATGTTATGGACTATGAACACAGGTGTATTTTATTGATGCCATTTTGAATGCATAGAGATACCGTGACGAGATCCTGAGGTCCGTTGTTGTGCCATTCATCCACGACCATCACCTCATGTTGCAGCATGATAATGCACGGCCCCATGTTGCAAGGATCTGTACACAATTCCTGGAACTGAAAACATCCCAGTTCTTGCATGGCCAGAATACTCACCAGACATGTCACCCATTTAGCATGTTTTGGACGCTCTGGATCTGCGTATACGACAGCATGTTCCAGTTCCTGCCAATATCCAGCAACTTCACACAGCCATTGAAAAGGAGTGGACCAACATTCCACAGGCCACAATCAACAACCTGATCAACTCTATGTGAAGGAGATGTGTTGCACTGCGTGAGGCAAATAGTGGTCACACCAGATACTGACTGGTAAAACTGCCCATTTTAGAGTAGCCTTTTATTGTGGCCAGCCTAAGGCACACCTGCAATAATCATGCTCCCTAATCAGCATCTTGATATGTCACACCTGTGAGGTGGATGGATTATCTAGGCAAAGGAAAGGTGCTCACTAACACAGATTTGTGAACATTTGCGAATTATTGAGAGAAATAGGCATGTACATTGTACATTGAAAAAGTCTTAGATCTTTGAGTTCAGCTTATGAAAAAGGGAGTTGCGTTTATATTTTTGTTCAGTGTAAGATGTATGTCTGCTGGGCTCAGAGAAAAGTCTTCTTTTTCTCATGCCCCTTCTCTGACTGCTTCTCCCAGACAAACAGCTTGCACCTGCTTCTTGAATAGTTCATGGTTTGTGGTCAAGATTCACAATATAGCTTTTTATTGTAAGACATAGGTTTTTATGTATTTATTTGAATTAAGTGTATGGAAAAGTAATTTATTTGCTAGACTGTTTGTTTCTGACTGGACTTTATTTGAAAAGTGTGTTTTATTCATCACTCATATGACTCGCTGTTCAGTTGACATGAGAAAATAAAGTCTATAGGGAGTGCATGAAGATCTAAGTTAATTGGGCTGGGACAAGAGTAATATGGGACAAAAATAACTCGATGGGACAGTTTTCTATATACATTTGTATATAGAAACAATATTTTTTGTGTTAAGCAATCATGATAAGGCCCAACGTTTTGTGAGTAAAATAATCCAGGTTTATTTTGGCTTTTGAATTAACTAGCCCTAAGTTATTTTAAGTGTCGTTTAACTTTAATTGAGACTAGACTACACAGACTAGACTAGACTAGACTTACAAACACCACCCATGACACATAGGCGGAGTATATGTGTTGGAGATCTTATGAAAGCCCTAAATAATTCTATTTCCAAAATGCTATGGACTTAATCTGTTATTAGGCCTGAGCCATGGCTGGCAGCAAGGGCTCTGTTGTATTTGGAGGATACAGGATAAAAGAATGTTTATTATTTTTTTGTCACCACTACTTTGACTCCCTGAAGTTTCTTGAAAACTTACCAAACTTTGCCCAAAATTCAAGACCATTGATTTTTTTTTTTTTTGCCGCTGCCATTCAAACCAATGAAAAGGGGGCTCAGTAGCGCACCTTGGATAACAAAAAATACATTATTCAAATGGGAAGGAAGCATCATGTACAGAAATGGAGCATAAAAGGTTATCCAAATTTCTGGAGCAAGTCCTACCATTCTCCTGTGACACCGCCGCAAATTTTGTGTTAGCTTTGCGATTTTCCAACATCCCGTATCTCTCTCAGCATTGTCGGATTGAGACCCAATGAAATGGTTGTGCACAATGGGGCCTTGAACACATTGATATGCAAATGTAATGGCTACTTTTTGATATGGCTCTCCTGTGCCCCCTACAAATTTTGAATGGGACTTTGAAAATTAGTTTGTTGTAAACTAATAAAATTTGGTACACACATCCTTCATGGCACCCTGAACATAAAAATGTATGATGACTAACCCCTAAGTGCAACCGTGTTGCCTTTGCAATATCGCCATGTGTCATAAATGAATGGGATGGGAAAATTTAGTTTATCATATATGAATGAAATTTGGCGCACACATTCCAACCTAAAACCTAATTGGCACTAAGCCCTATCACCAAATGCCAGGTGGCCATTTTGACTTAAATGTAAAGACCTGTAATCGTGGTCCTTACATTCGAGTTTTTAACACAGGATCTTCAAGCTTGCTCATCATCATTTAGACACCTGTGCCAACAACACTGATCAAGTAGGGCTTCAATCAGCTTTAGGTGTGGCCTTGTCTTCATGAACTCAACGCAACCATACGACAATATAACAACCACCTTAAAAACAAGGGCCCAGCACCTCCTATAAAATTTGAATGGTACCCTAAAATCTTAGTTTGTTGAAGAGATATGAAAATTGGATCAACCATTCCTTATGCCATGACAAAACAAAAAAGGCCAATGACAACCACCTATCTCCAACCGTGTTGCCATGGTAATGCCCAGAATGTGTGAAAAAATTCAATGGTAGGCAAAAGATTTAGTTTGTTGTATCCAAATGAAATTTGGAACACACATTTACGGTGGAATGATGAGCAAAAAACTAAATTGTGACCACACCCTATCACACACAGGAAGACATAATCTACTGTAAGTATCTTCTACACTTTTTATCAGAGGCACATCAAACTCTGTGAACAAAAAGTGGAAACCAGTTTTAACAAAATGTCGTGGCTCTAAGGGCATGAGACAGAGATGTACTCAAATCTTTTTGTGCAAGTCAAGTCAAGACCCTTGTATTATTAAATTTTATTGTAATGAGTAGATATATAAAGACCAGCTCTTTTCCCATTGTATAGCCATACAATATCAACTTAGAAAAGAGTCATTCATTTTATTTATGATTCATTCTTTATGATTGTGGCAGAGTTCAGCATTGATCGAACCAAAAGGAATAGAATTCATCCTCAGGAGGAAGACAAGTTAATAAAACAGCCGATGGATTTCAGACACTGTAGCTTTACTGTTTTACACTCAAAATAAATAAAATGCGTCTTACAACAGCAGCTTTTTGTCAAACCTCACTCATGTAAAACATATTAGTGAGTAAAGACAGCAGTTTGCTCCGTAGTGCTCTGTGGTAACACTCAGAGGGAGGGGCTATGAAACTGATAAAAGTGTAAGCTACAGTTAGCTTTCCTTTAGCTCGCTGCTAACAAGAAGCTGCAATCTAAACAACAGTTAATAGCAACTGTGGACAATGCAGGTGGATATATCACACTCTTGTTCCCTCTCCCTGATTCAGCTGAACCCTGCTGTGCTCGTGAGCGCGCAGCGCGCTGTTCCTCGTGAGTGAGAGCGCGCTCTCTGCGCTGCTGCTGTCTCTGAGCGACAGAGACATGCGGCTGCAGGACGTGCGGTGCGTTGTTCTCAATAATAATTGAATTAGAACAAAATCTAAAAAAAATAAATCTCCACTTCGCTGATTTGACAAATAGAACAAGAAATAAAAAGAGCGCCGAGCAGGTGGGAAAAGGTTAATTGTCAACGAGTCTCATACTGCGAGTCCAATTCAAGTCCCGAGTCTTTGGACCACGAGTCCGAGTCGAGACGCAAGTCTCTGTCTGTAGCGACGTAAGTGCGACTCGAGTCCGAGTCGCTGTAACGAGTCCCCATCTCTGGCATGAGACTAAAATTAAATTGTAATTTTGACACAAAACCCCCAAAACTGAAAGAAGTTGCTTGACATTGGCACCCTGGATGTAATACCAGGGAAAACAGACCATCAAAATTTAGCACAGAATACAATAAGGACAACACAGGTTCGCCAAACTGAGTGCACCAGAAAAAGGAAAATACACAAGCTTTATTATTTTCTAATTTGCTCAATTTTAAGTATAAAAATAAAAATTTGTTCGAGTTCAAGTCCCATTTACACTCGCACACTCATAACTTTAAATTAAAAAAACATGTTAATCTCATGACATTACAATTATCAACCAGGCCAATACCAGCAGCAACCACAAAAATAGACCCAGACGTTAAATAGTTAATTACCCCACCAGCGGTTGTAGTTAGTCGAGGCTTTAGTTCTGCGTGAGTTCCGAAGGCGTTTTACGCCAAACCCAGGAGTCTTTATTGAGTGTCAGTCACGGAGGTGTATTTGAAGGTCCACGAGTCCCACCATTAACAGTGAATTTCCTTTGATGGACAAACTACTCAATAGTTCAACATAAGGGCGGAGACGGATGGAGCAAAGTGGATGACAGCAGCAAAGAGAAGGAGTAGAGAAGAAGGGGAGGCTCGCTGCCTTTCAATTCCTATAATTTAATTTTGACATAAGTGCATGGAATATCCTGAATCATATGTAGCAAAGAAGAGACAATACAATATCAAAAGGCTCAAATAGCGCGGGCACACACACTCAGGAGGGCCTGGCACTGATAGTGGCCTCCTCATCCACGCACTATGGACTTTTTGAAATTAGTAGCCTATACTTCTGGCAAAATCTGAGTTACCAAAAATAAAAACCGCGCTTACTGGCGCTTTAACAAGTTGCACCCAGCACGGGCTGGGAAACATCCCATGAAGTGGAGCCTCATGTACGCACCGTGTGTGCCGGAAATCTACAAACAAGTCTGTATTAGTTTTTGATACATTGCATGAACTGATTGACTTCCTCGCTACTCACCGTTTGTGGCACACGACGCAGACCCTGATCACTGGCCTTTAAGCCAATATTAGTTGATTTGGCGGTGTTAATACAACCCGAATACGGCGCTCGTACTCAATGCACTGCTACCAGACGGCGGATGACGTCAGAGGTGACCAAAGGGTAAAACTGGTGAAAGACCCTCCTCTTAAAGGTTTAGATCTAACGTTATTGGACAACCAGCGGGTGTGCCGGCATACTGCCACAAAAAGTTATCCAAAATTTTTCTGTTTTCAAGTGTAGAAGACACATTAGACATTACGGTGAAGTTTGCGCTTTAAAGCACAAAATGCAGTCCTCCCGAGAACATTTGACCCCACGGTCGGTGAGGGCCATTATACCCGCTTGCGGCTTTAATTTAGCTTGTTATCAAGTCTGGGGGCTTCACATCTGGCTTTGCGATACCATGTTTTCTTTTGCCGAAATCAACCTCACTAGACATTTGTGTAGCTTCTAGTGGTAGCACCAGAACATGTGTGTGTTGTAAAATAAATGAAGGGACACTGCTGAAGTGCAGTCAGAATTATAATACTTTTTATAATAGTATATCTAGTAATATGATCTAATTCAAATAACAATGGAATAGTAATTATAAATTATTGTATGTTTTGTGCAATCTCTAATCATCAGTCAATAGCTGAAACATTAAATGCAACAATGTAGGATACTATATGCCAGGTTCATATGACTGTCCCAGACATTTGACAAAATATCCTTTTTGGAGTCTGTTCTGACAGTATGTGTTGCTGCTAGAGCTCAGTGAGTTGTTCTACTGGACTGTGGGCGATGGGTTCTCAGGTTCAGAGGCAGGGAATTAAATGTGTCTAGTCAAGTTCTCTTTCTGGCAAAAAAGGATACTGTCAACTAGATCAGCTGTAAACCGGCTAAAGGTGTACCTGAAACAATCATGACTTAAAGTTAGGCACCACCAAGCTGGAAATGATAGGACACAATACTCCTAAGTGCAGAGTAATTCATTGTCAAATAGCAGAAAAAAATATTATAACAGTCACACACTACAGAGAGAACAGCAGCTTAAATAATATACAGCCCACTCCCCCACTGATGCTCCAGGTCTCATCAGCAGAGCATTCACACGTGCATTACAAAACTAGATCACAGGCAGCCCACTGATGCAGATCATGCTCAGCACGGCCCTGAATCACAAACACACAACAAATTATAAAAAAGACATTCCATGTGCTCCTGGTTGCCTAACCGTTGGGCGACAGCATGCAATGAAGTTATGAGTTAACAAGAGTTTAGAAAAAAGCTCTGAGGCTGTTCTTCTGAATCATGTGCTCACAACAGTAATTCAAGAGACATACTAGAGAAACAAAACGCTTTAGAAATGACATGTACATTACACACGGAAGTCCATTTCAAGTAAAAACTTGAATATTCCATTTATCATTTGTTGGTTATTTGGTGTCAGTTCAATAAACTTGCACAAAGTATAAATTGTTGACCAATAAAACGTCCATGTTAGTTGTCTTGGAAATGGGCTTCTGCAGTTCATGTAAGACAGTATCTGAGGCAGGATACATTCAAGCAAACAGCATTTTCATTCAAACTTAATATTTACATTCATATTGAAAACAGCATTAGGATATTGCGTGCATGGGAACGGTTTGGCCTTGTGCTTCAACCCCAAAGCATGAAGCGCAAGTGTAATTCAAGAGCTGGATTATCCCAGTTACCACCTCCAAAAAGTAGCTTCTAAAAATGCAGCTGTAAAACTAGGATTCTTTTCAATGGTGAAGGATAAAAAGAGCTGTGTGCACTGTAACCTGCAGGAAGCACAAAAACCTCTTCTTAATCAGGTTGGAAACAACAGTGGGCATTATCAACACAAATCAATTTAATATCGCACCTTTTTCAAACGGGAAAACATTTTAAACCTAATAATTTATGTAAAAGTATATGCAAAAGTGTGAATTAGACTTTTGGCCAACATTTTACCTATCCTACAATACTAGTCTGATAGGACTTAACCAAACATTGTAGTGTCTTCCATTCACTGAGTGTTAAAAGCTTTTAAACAGAAGACTTTTTTTTCCAGAGGCACTATTGTCACAGTGGACTAAATGGCTTAAAACTATCATGTACGTTATACTGCAGCAAGTTATTTAAAGCAACTCTGTATAACTTTTTACCACGATATGTGGAGCATGACAATCATTAAGGTAATGAATGGTAATCATTCAGGAAAGTTCCAAAGTGTTGCTTCAAAAGCCCTATACAAACGATGTAGCTTTTATTTTTGGTGACAGAGAAAGACCCGTCCACTACTAATAATTCAGCAACTTGTAGTCTTCAGTCGCTATAGTGCTAAACAGGAACCAGTTACTAATGTTGCCTACCATTCAGTAACAGCACACTTGTCAGTTGCCATATGACAAAATCATCTGGTTTAAGCAGAATTTGTTAGTTTTGGAGGTGAATAGTATCTTGTTCATTGAAAATGTCTTGAGGTCAGTCTGTTGCCAAAATGCACACATAGCTCATCCTGTTACAAAGGTCTATTATACCCACTTCAAAAGGCTGGGTTAAAGAATTTTAGTCATGCAAATGCTTTTAATTTGCAAACCAGATAGCCACCACCCAAACACAGTATTGCTCAAAGGGATCTGGAAATTAATGCTTTCAAAGCTCTTCAAACCAGAGACGGGCTGTTTCCACAGTCTGGGATTGACATGCACCGGGTTACTTGCTCTAATCATTATTATTTACTCTTACTATACTATAACTTCACCAGATAGGGGTTTGATTGGTTAGAAAATCTAAATGCATTCAGCACATTGTTTTAGTTAAATATGTGGGGCCAATTACACACAAAGCAGTGTGAAGTTGAAATTTCAAATAAGGTGCTGAACGAGGCCAAAAATGTGTAACAAAATGCATAATCTACAAGATCATATCAATGCATCAGAGAACATCTAACAAAAGAGTTCAAGCAGAAACCTGATTTGTGCAGCTCAGAGTCTTTGGTTAAAACAGCAGCACTTTATAGGAGCTGTGAGTGCCAGCGACAACAGAATGCTTTGTGGATTCCCTGATTGCCCTTGCTTATTTGTGGAAGAATTCAGGGAAGCCCTTAGTTGGTCCAACGGTGTGGAGCTGGAGAGGGAATGTAAAAGCTGGTATCTGGAAATTCCCACAGGAAGAAGGCAAAAAGTCTAAAATGAATGATGTCTTGAGTGAGGAGAAAAAGGAAGAGACCAGTCCCGAGCATCAGATAAATGAAGGCAGCAGTTCCTACATGTGCCCTGATGTATCCAGAGTGGTGACTCAGATGGTGCAGAGGCCTGGTCCAGGTGATGGAGGAGGAGAAGTGTGCTCATCTCTTCCCTGACTTCATGTAGGACGGGATGGCTCCTCGGGCAGTCAGGCCCTCGAAGCGTTTGTATGTGTAGTTTATGAAGACCCAGTCCTTGTTCTTCAGGTCGGCTTCGGTCTGGTTAGAGACTGGGGTGGCTGGACAAGAAAAACATATAATTCTTATTCTGATGATAAAAAAAAGTTATATGAACTAAAAGCAAGTTGTATACCTGGCTGAAGAATGTCTGAGTCGGGGAACTCATCGAAGTGCGATGTGTCGTCAATACTCTTAATCTCTATGGGAATGGCAGCAGGCCTCTCTCTGCACATACAGTGATGAACAATGCAATCACAGCTCATGTCCAGTACAACATTTAGCCTTGTTGAATATGTTGACGAACAAAACAGAAATTGTGTGCCTCACTTCTTTTATCACTAAAAGTTAATCTTTGTTGAAGTGAAGGCTTCATGTAACGATCCCTTACAGGAGAGAACATTTTCCAAGGACCTACTTATAATCCTGACACCAAAATGTTTACTGCCATTTGTACACCTAGATGCCATAGGAATTATTTATATGTTAAGCTTTTCAACCTAAATACTTGTTTAATAGAAACGAAAAACACATTAAATTTGAACCCTTTTAAACACAGGGTCATTTTTATTCAAATTATATTTATTATATTATAAGCTTCCAAAAAACAGTAACGGAACAGTCCTAATGAACCCAGTTTGTTTTAAAACCAGTTTGAAGTGTACCTAATTGGTTCAACTTAAACACAGTAAATATATAGCCCCTTATTTACATTACTGGCAGAAACAGAATGGTGACAGTAACTGATCCTCATCATAAATATTTTCTTAAGGCTTTATCACACTCTTATCACTCAATCGCCATCAAAAGTCAATTCACCCATCAATAATATCAATAACTCACTAAGGTGAAAAGGATGAGGCTGTCTCTTACAATCCAGTTTCTGTATTCTTGGAGGGATGAATGACAAACAGATTCTAAGATCATCTTCCATGTGTAAATAAGCCCTGTACTTATTCTTCATAGGAGTTAAGGTGGAAAATGATTATTCACAGAGATAAGTGGTTGGAAAGGAGCAATAAATGCATGGCCTCAGCAGAGAGTTTGGGATATTCATGTGAGAGGAAGGGCCAAAAATTTGCATGACTCACCTGTTGGAATCGGCCCCTCAGTGTTAAGTCTAATTTAAGTGAGCGTTATTGGCTCAGAATGTTTGTTTTATTGAGGTAGTGGTTCCCATTCATAGTTGTGCACTTTTTAACACCATAACTTTAATTAATGGAATTTTTTGAATCTGATTAAGTCAAAATAATTGAGTCTGCCTCATAAACTCCAGAAGCACTTATTAGATTAAATTGTACCTAAAAGTTTGAATGTACCCAGAGATTTTAGTGAATATGGTTATTTATCAGTTAACGTGGCAGCACACAGCTTCACAGACACAGACAGTATCATCTTTTATTATCGAGATTTTTTATGTCTACTCTTCTGTGCAGTGTTCTACTAGTCAGGAAAAAAACAGAATGTAAAATGTTTCTTAATGTTTACTTTTGGTGAAAGTCTATATAAAAGTCATGAAAAAAAAAATTCATTGGTGCAAATGTATGTTTGTGACTAAAACTGTACCTGATATGGTCGTAGTCCACTCCTTCAAAGAATGGGTTGGACTTTATCTCCTCCACTCCAGCAGCTCCAACCCTATGCTCCTCCTCACAGCAGAACCTACACACACACCAGCAGGGACGTCATGATTTTGAGCATGTGAACAGTGAAAAGAAGACACACTGATGTGTTCGTGCCTGAGGATGAGTTCTTTGGCCTTCTCAGATATAGGCACTTCAGGAGGGAAGATGAGTGTCTCTCTCCAGTTCATCACTTTCCTGTAGGTTTCCTGAGGTGTCTCAGAGCAGAACGGAGGATAGCCTGGAATACAGAGCTTTAGTTAAAGGTGCTCAGATACTGGGAACAGAAATGGTGACCATTGAAATGGTTGTTACCTATTAGCATCTCATACATGATGACCCCAAGACTCCACCAGTCACACAGCTTGTTGTATCCATTCTGCATAAAGACTTCAGGAGCAATGTAGTCTGGGGTTCCCACTGTAGAGAAGGCCTAAGGTGGAAGAGTAACAGTCACACAGTCAGTACAATACCACAAGGCTGAGTGTTAGGACCCATTCTCTGCTTTATCTAAGCTTCTCTAAGGGTAATGCAAGACAGGATGTCACCAGTTAGTTTTCGCCGTCTGCATTAAACATAACCTATCTTTAATTCATGAAGTGAAGACCAGAAACCAGAAACAGCTGTTGCTAATGGCTAGGGTTTTTTTTAAACAAAAAGTATATATATTTTTTTATTCTTAGAAGAACAAGACTCAATTAAAAAAAAAAAAAAAGTTTGTCTTTTTGCTTCTTCTTTTTGTCTTATCAGAAGAAAAAAGTGTTTCACTCCTCTCTTTAGAAAGCAGATCCAAAGTAGCCATTTTGGGATAGGAAATTGACCTGTACTGTACTTTTCCAGTGGAAACCAGGCTTAAGGCTGTTATTCTAATGTCTACACCCACCAGCTGCCTTCTGTTCCTCTTCCAGGTCTCTGCTTTCCTCTTGGAGTTCATGTTCTGGAAGGCTGAGCAGAGAGAGGTTAAATAGTTACACAGTGGCTCCACGTTACTCAGAGCTAAAACATGAATGTACAAACAAATGGAGGGGTGCCTGACTTTGCTTACTGAGGTCACTGGGCAGGCTGTGGTTCAGGTTCTTGTAGAAGTCAGTGCGGTGAGCCCTCTTCAGCCCGGTGCATAACCCAAAGTCTGACAGTTTCACATGACCCTGAAACAAACACAGAACAGACTGTTGGCCTTCCTGTTGAAAAGTACAAACTAACTGAACTTTAACTAATGGAAGAGGTCCTAGGGTTCATGATTATGAGATAACATTTTAAAAAAGATTTATAATCTTTGTTGTTTTAAATAATCTTGTTCACTGTAAACAATCTAAACAGTGTTCTCTCTGCTCAGGACAAGAAGGGGCCTGGCGTAAACATTTAAACTTCACACCAACTTCTTTAGATCCAATAAGTTAACAGAAAAATAAGAAAAGATTTTAAAGAAGGCATCTGGGTGTATGTTTAAAGATCCCTCATCCAAGGGACTTTGTCAATTTAAAATTTAAATCATAATCTGATTTTTATATTCCTCAGAGGGAGTGGTTTAACTGGAGACTACTGTGATTAGACAAATGCAGATGAAAGCAAGAGCCTGGTTTTCAGTGTCGTTGAGACAGCTCTGTTACAAGTTGAACTGAATCAGTTCTACTGATGAACAAGCTGAGTTTTATATCCCTCAGAGGGAGAGGTTTAAACTTAAACTACAGTGATAGGACAAAAGCTGATGAATACATGACTCTGGTGTCATTGTCGTTAAAAGTTGAATGGGCAGAGTGAGTGCTGGTGGGACAGCAGTTATTCTCCTGTGATCCATTAGAATGACTACTCCCTCTAGGTGTTAATGCCCTTTGAGAGAGAAACTGTTTTGGTTTTAACACAGTGTACAAAAAAGGTTCTCTGACAAGACATCTGTACGTAGGTTTTAGGTGAAGACCTTTCATCCGTCATCCAAGGGACTTTGTCAATTCTGAGTTCAACTGGAAAAAGAGCTGAGATATTTATCCCTCAGAGGGAAGGATTTAGCCTGAGACTATTGTGATTGGACAAGGCTAAACTGGTTTCATAGTCGTTAGGAGTAGAATGAGCAGTGTGGGAGCTGGTGGGAGCTGGTGGGGGAGTCATTAGCATAACTGCTAACTCCAGGTGTTAAGCTAATGGGTCACAGGAGCCTAATGACTCCCCCACCAGCACCTACACTGCCCATTCAACTCTCTTCTAAGGGATAAATATCTCAGCTCTTTTTCCAGCTGGACTCAGAATTGACAAAGTCCCTTGGATGAGGGATGAAACGTCCAAATTCCTTGTCAGAAAATCCACCGGCTCTCATGGACAAGTGATTCTCCTTAGCGTCCTCAAGGGTAAACTAGATGTTCCAGTTCACAGCATTAATATGCTCTGTGAAGGCTTCCACTTTCTGGATTTTCATCTTCACCCAGATGACATTCACATAGCAAAACCACTGGCTAGACACTGGTTGTTCTCCACTTCTTCCATGTACAGGTTAATAATAATAATTAGGGAGTCTGACTGGGGATACCATGGCCCAACCCTGCCATGCCTGTAGAGTTTTCCTATGAACTTAAGGGCTGACTTACACTGAACACTTGAAATATTTCCAAAATTAAAATGACAAACTAACATCTGTCCTGGTTGGTGAATGAAATTTAGATTTAATTTCATCTTTTTAATCATTTGGCTTTGCACGCAAAAATAAGACAAACCAAAAGGCTATGACTCTTTAAAAGTACAAAAGGAGAGTTGGGATGTGTTTAGTTCAGTTCACAGAAGTATTCACTCATGTTTAGCTCCGCTCTCTTCATTGCTGTGCATTGCAAGTGAACTAACTAAAAGAAACTAACTTCACACTTGGTCCCAGTGTAGACCGAGAGGATGATTTGATGATGATTTCAGGATACACTAGCAGTAACCAAGAAGATTTGGTGCTTGAGGCCATTATTTATTTATTTGAAACTGTTAGTTTTTTTCCTATTCTTTGGAGCCTAATTTCCAAAACAATGTGTAGGATCTCTACTAAATGACTGGCCAAAAATGGTGCACCCAAAAAGATCCACATTTATACAACCAGGCATACGCACACATGCACGCATTTCTGCACTACAAATCCTATCTGAAGCAGAAAGGTACTCACGGCACACCACATTATTGTGGCAAAGGGGCCCATGAGTAAGGAATTGGAGGGGGAACAATATTGCCATGAAAACCTCTTCATCACCCTAACATCTCCCTGTGCCCTTAAGTCAGGGAGAGGTCTACTCTGGGTAGGCGGGGTACTCCGCACTGCCCTCTGGAGTCCCTAGGAGGGGTACTGGAATGACAGTGACACCTGCAGGGGCCTGATTGGGAGGAACAGCCTCCTGGATCTGAACCCAAGTGGTGTTCTGTTATCAGTATACCCCAGAAGAGCGACCCAGCTCTAGATAAGCAAATGAAGATACATGACTTGACAGACCCTGGAGTCCAGCAGCAGGTTGTCTGGTTTGATGTCTCTGTGGATAAAGCCAAGTTGGTGGATGGAGTCTATAGCCAGCACTGTTTCTGCGATGTAGAACTGAGTGGCTTCCTCAGTCAGAGTATCCATTTTCATCAGGAGGGTCATCATGTCTCCTGTAACAACACAAGCTGGCGTTACACCCCTATTGCTCATAACACTCTGCAAAGAATCATGAAAGTGGTGATTACCTCCTGGCAGAAATTCCATGATGAGGTAGAGGTTCATTTTATCCTGGAAACTGTAGAACATTTTAACCACCCACAGACTGTCTGCTTCAACCAGTATGTCCCGCTCAGCCCGGATATGACCCACCTACATATCAAAAAAAAAAAAAAAAAAAAAGGCTAACTTATGCATTACTAAAACAGTGAGAGGACAAGGAAATAAATGTTTTTAGTATCTGTGAAGGATGCCTGGCAGATCAGATAAAACTAATGTATACAATTGAGAATATGAACAGAAGCAGGACAGCTAAATGCAATGCTGTATCACAGCTCCCACATAAACAAGTCTTGCTTCTGTGGTATAGCCCTTATTGGCTGCAAAAAAAAAACAGTGCAACTTGGAGAGCCACATCAAATTTCTCAAAAGCTATGTCAATATTTTGCGTCTAGTGTAAAAAATGCTAATGGAAACTTGTAAATATCTTCCTAATGCAAAGTAAGCTCCCATTACAAAAGGGGACAGGTAAATATGCTGTGTATTTCAAAACCTTAGATAATATAAATGTGCTCTCCATTTTCCAAGGGCACTGGATACCAACCTGTTCCTTCTCAAGCATGTCAGCCTTGCGGAGGATTTTCATGGCATAGACGTGACCTGTGTCTTTTTTCTGCACCAGTCGCACCTGAAACCAAAAAAAAGTGTCAGCTTTGAATTACATTAATGATATTTGTGTCTGCCAGTGTTACAGATAGGGATATATTCAGTTCCCTTTTTTGTTACCATTGCAACTCTTCAGAGTAAAGAGAGTGACAGAGCTGAAAAGACGTAGTGATTGACTCTCAGAGGAAATGGTTTAATTTTTCAGTTTTTGAGTAGATGCATTCTCACCTCTCCAAAAGCTCCTCGACCTATCACCTTCAGAGATTCAAAATCCTCCAGGCCCAGACGGGTGCGTTTTAGCCGGAGAAACTCAGTCTCTTTCCGTGCGTGCTGGGAGCGCCGGATCCGTTTCTGTAGAGTACACACAGGCACAGGGTACATACTAAACCTCAGAGCGATAACTAATACCCATCCCATTAAATGATACCATTTACAAATACTGACATTACCACCTCTGGATTAATGTATAGTTCATTAAAACAATCTCACCTCTTCATCTGCCAAACCCTCCTGGTCCATGACTTTCTCCAGCTTCTGCTGCCTGCAAACACAGGACAAAAAGAAGGCTTACTTTAGAGTCATGTCAGCAGAGCAGAGAGAAAAGTGGGACTATGCTCTGGAAAAGAGAGTCCTCACTAAACCTAGAGGGTCGAACAAAAAGTTTCAAATCATGTACTTTGTTTGCACATAAGTAATTTACTTTAACAAATGACCTGAGTCATTTATCAGGGCTCAGTATTGAGACAGTCAAATGAAACTCTTTCATTGTTCGACAATTTATAAGACAGGAATCTTTGGACATCTTCCATTATCATCTCTTCACCATACCAGGGGTTTGGAAAATATGCAACAGGTTTCTTAAGAAACTCCTATTCAAATAAAATGACAATATGACTTTGTGCCTAAAAATGGCTGTGATCCTTTACGTGTTATGTACCTCATTTCCCTCTCCTCGTGCTGAGCAATAAGGTTACTGTAGAAGTTCTCCAGGGTCACTTTGGCCATGGTGACCCGCTCCTTGGTGTGGTTACTCATGGAGGAGCAAGAGCTCTGGCCCGTCATTGCCATGCTTTACCTAAAAACACAATTGTACTTTTGTTAATTTGTTAAGCCCTACAGCAGTGATCAACCGGTGGCCCGGAGGCAACATCAGGCCCCTCATAGGTTTTCATCTGGACCCCAGCACATTATTAAAATCAGAAACATGAGGGTAAAAATAGGTAGAGTTGAAACATAAATGCTGTATAGCTACTAAAATGAATGAAGGATATCAAAAGGACTGAAATTGAGTTCATTTAGCTACAAGTTGATGTACATCTGCTAATCAGTGAGCAGTTTGATCATCTTCAGCATTAAAGTTTTCAGTCAAAAAAACAAAACAAAACTTAAGCAGCTGTCTTTTCATCTATTAAACGGTAAGACATTACACTCTCCCAGAAGGAGCGCAATGTTAGGCTTTGTCCTGAAGTGGGGGTCTGTGGAGGACGTGGACAGATTCACACGGCTGCAGCACACTATGGGTGCGATCGGGATGAACTGCGCCTCGTCTGGATTGTAGACGAGAGCAGACGTCTGCTGTCAAGCCGGACAGTTTGTGACTCAGATCACGTCTGAAGTGCAGTTCTCGCACGTGTTTGATGTATATTTCAAATAAATCTATTTAATTAAGATCAATGTATATACTTATATGTTTTAAGAATTCATTAGAAAGATTGCTATAAATGTGTCAGACTCTGAAATTAATGAGTGAATGACTGAACTGGCGCTCAGATCCTTACCCACGGCTGCGTGCACCCTGCTTTGGAAGCACGCAGCCGTGGGTAAGTGCCTGAGCACCAATTTGGACTTAGACAGGTGCAGTTTAGAGTCAAAGTATGTATATGTCAAAGTCAGACACAAATAGGCATAAATAGCATATCATAAGCAGTTTTTATAGGTAGAGAGGGGTTTTAGCTTTGACTGGATGTTATCTTTGGGACCTGGCGGGCCAGAAATGATTGACTGCGGGCAAAAATTGTCCCACGGGACGGTGGCTGCCGACCCCTGGAATAAGCTCTTAACGATTCTGAAATATAACATGCTGTAGCTGTAGTTCAGACAGTAGAGCAGTTTTAAATCACGTTACAATGTCACGTGTCACGTCTAATGTCCTAAAAATCAGAAACTGTTCCTATAAGTCACTGAGTGAGTCTTGTTATGGTTGTCCTAGTTTAACTGTAGAATGTGATGAGTGTAGTTACTGGAATGTTCTTCTCTGAGGGACTCTTCCTGTGCTGACGATTTGCCAGGATTCCATTGAAAAAGAAATTCAATTAATTTAACTATTCTTGATTAATAAACCAAAAATAAATGGTATAATATGTGTATATGTTACACAGCCCTTGCGTGACCTGACATTTTAACTGGAGACAGACAGCGGTACGCTTCTCTCCTTAAACTACAACAGACACATAGAAACCTAAATAGCTAAAAATAAACTATATGTTAAATGTAGCAACCCCAGGTAGAACTACAAACAGGGGCTTAATGTAGCTTATCTACTGTGGCTGTCTACTGTGTGTTTGTTTTTTGAGGAAAGTATGCAACTGTGCATTTTTCTATTTTAACGTTACCAAAAACAATTAAACTAGTAAACTAGACCTATTCTAGTTATGTTTCTTTTTTACGGTAGTCATATATCCACTTCAAACTGTTTTAAACACCCTTGAGTTCAGTGGTTAAACAGCAATCGCTTTGTTTTGTGCTACTGCAGGTTGTCGAGGCTCGAATTTCCTGTAAACAAGTCAACCGACCTGCCAAAATGTGTTAGCCGTCTAGTTAGCTATAAAAGTTCAGACCTTCAAGTTAAACAGTCATAAAACTGAAATACAACTTCCCTTATATCAAATTAAATGCGGACTAGTGACTTCAACCATATATGTAAGCCCAAAGAACTTAGGTTCATTTTATTTTGACGGTCGGTCGTTGACGGAATATAGTTGTAAAGATATAACTTGACAGTTGAAGTTAAGCTAAGATAAAACTAGCTAATAAACGTTAGCCACGGGGCGATATGTAAAGGCTGAAAAAGCCCTTATACTGGGCTCAACATTCTTCGCCGGGTCACAGTAAATGTAAAGATTATTTAAGAATATAATCAAAGAAAGTCTTTGTTTTTTATGTCCTGGAGTTGTTCTTTGTTCGCTTACCTCGGTCGAAGGTGCGGTATTTGCGGCGCTCTTCTTCTGCCTTTTCTCTGGAGTATGTACGATTCTGATGCCAATGGGACACCTAGTGGACAAGTTATAATCTGGTGTGATTTGACCTCTGTGGATCTCTGTCCGTAGTACTAGTCCAATATGAGAATGCCCGAGGATCAAAGAGGGTTACATTTACTCACTTACATGTATTTGTTACTTTTTGATAAACATACTTTGTGCGGATATTTACATTTTAACTACATTTTGGAGGTTAAACATTACTTTTACTCAAGTAACAACATTTGTAAATAGTAAAAATTATCTTTTACAAAGTGGCAATGTGGATTGCACTGTCTTCTTGCAGCAGACAACTCAGAGTTCAATCTCTGGACTAGGCACTCACCAACTTAGCATTAGTGTTTGGTTGATGATAAATCAACAGCAACTTGCTTCACCAAACACTTTACTCTAATTAAAATACTTTGGTTTTGTCAACTTTAATAGAATGTTCTATGTATTATTTAATAGTACCTCTATTCAAAATCTATAGCCCTACCTGACAGTTTACCTTAGCCTAGACTGTGAACTTTTTTGTCAACTCTGTTATTAAAATTAGGCAGTGGTGGAGGAAGTACTCAATTTCTCTTCTTAAGTAAAAGTAAAGATAAAGGGGTAGAAATGTACAGTAAAAGTAAAAGTATCACAATTAAAATTATTACTTAAGTGAAAGTATTAAAGTACTTGCTTTTAAATGTATTTTAAAGTATAAAAGTAAAAGTATCTCACTCAACTTTAACAACCAATAAGTATAAAATTGATTTATTTTATTAATTACAAAGGTTGGCTGGATAATAATTAAGAAGGATTAAAAACTCATTAATCTCAGAGTCACATGAGAACTGTATCCTTCTAGTGGTAGAAGTATTGTTCCTTAATCAGTCTGATCCATGTATGTCCAAGAACTTGTGCAAAAGCCAAACACACACAATTCTTCATAAGATACTCAGCTGCAGTGCTTAATAATGGCTTCCACTGTGGTGTGTAATGATGCATGTTAAGGTGGAAAGCTGTGTGCATCACTCCACACAGGTAGGGAACAATTGGGCTTCAGCACATTCAGATGGCTTTATTATTTAGATGGCTGAAGGTCTTACTAAATCATTATGGTAGTAATTAAGGTGAAGTTCATCTTTATGTGTCTGTTTAATAGTCTGTTTAATAGTTAGATCAGAAAGAGATGCCTTGTTCAAGTGTGCTTTGTAAAACTCAGCACTATAGGTCAAGGTGAATGGTTATGTGGCACTTCTTTTTAGATTATTTTTTGGGGCTTTTTGGCCTGTATTGATGGTGTATAGTAGCTGGACAGGAAATGGAGTGAAAGAGAGAAGGGAATAGCATTGGGCAAATTATCTGACTGAGTTAGACAGATATTTGCTTTAAAATGTAGTGGAGTAAAAGTCAAAGAACCCTCTTTTCAATCTACTTTAGTACAGACACTTAAAAGTACAGCACTAGAGTATTTTTACTTTGTTACATTCCACCACTGAAATTAGGTTATCTCTCTTAGTATTTTAGCCTATGATCAAACTGATCAGTAATTTGCTATGTTCCTCCCTTTTTTCAATTATGAGTGAATACTGACTATTGGTTTTATAGACAACCATGAACCAAGAGCTCACCCTCCATCAGTGTGACATTCTAAATTGAGTGTGCCAGTTATTTAGCAGAAGCAGAACCAGAAGTGTTTAAGTTGTAATACGTGGCCAGCTGTATACTAAAAAATAAAAACAATATCAAAAAGATATGCTCTTTATTGGAGTCAAGTCTTCTACGTAATTACATACATTTACCGTTAATGACACAGACACACCTGAAAACACTACTGCCAACAGTAATCCTGGAGATGGACCCAGGACCCTCCACCTTCTAAGCCCCAATACCCCAATACTATTCCAATGTTGAAAGAGTATAGGTTAAATCATTTTATCGACAAATTAATTGTAAGCATTCAAAATGAAATTAACTGCAGATTGCTATATCAGGAAAATGTGTATTCATCTTGGATTTCATTCTCAGATAAAAACAGTAACTCAATAAATAACATTGTTAGTGAGTTCAGTCAAATAAAGAAAAAGATGCTACCTTATTAAGAATATCAGTGTTTGTGGATACAACCTTTTTGATTATGGGCATAAAACAGTCTTTATTTGAAATGTTTGATCTGTTGACTGTAGTATCCAGAGACTTGAGCAACACAATTATTACATGTTTTTGCAGTCATTCACCAGTGTTTCAGAGAGTAGCAGCAACTATACTGTAATTTATAAAGAACCATTTAAAATACATAAAAACAGTGCAACAATAATCATTCCTATGTACTCCATATGTACAGGTATTGTCCCATGCTGAGCACTAGTGTTTCTTTGCCTTGTCCCTTCTCCTTCTTTCCTGGTACTCAAGGATCTTTCTGTAGAAAACTCCTGCAGGTCAAGAGCAAAATGTTTTAGTGCTTCAGAATGTGTCAGTAGACAAGTGAAACAGCATTCAACAGCACAAATCCATAAAAGGGTTAAACAATTTAGATTTGTCAAACCAAATATTCTTATTGAAAATGCTGACAAACACCAGTGTTACATTACGTTTAAGTGACAATAAGAAATGCAAAAAAAATCTACAGTGGATTTCAATATATCTAAAAAAACAAAAAATAAAAAAAACAAGATGAGACCGACAACAATGGTAAATTGATAATCTACAGCTTCTGAAGGGACAATCAGGGCCAGCCCTGTTCATCTTGGGGCCCTCAGCAGGAGGTGAGTCATGGGAGCCCTACCTCACCATGGATTTATATTAATCATTGACATCAGTGAAAAAGATCACATTTCTGTTGTAAGACTGAGCTCCTGTCAACGCCTCAATATTGCTGAATGCTGAAGCAACAGGAGAAACCATTTCCTCTGATTCCAGCCGTGATATGTGACAAGTCACCTCAAAATGACAATTATCAGATTAAAATAACTATAAACTTTAGTTTGAGTAACATATACAAATCAATAAATATCAAAGATTGTATCAAAAGTTAAATGATTACAAAAATAAAATATCAAGCTGGATATTTAGTGTTCATTAAACATAAATCAAAGTGCATGATTTATGTTTAAACAGAACAGGAACCAAAGATCACCTTAATGAGCCTACACCCTATGTTTTTGACAATATCAATTAGGTGACACTTATATGATAACATGCTCTTCTTATCAATATTTATCAAATAAAATGTTTAAGGTATTTATTTCTTAGTAGGCTTAATTCAGAGCTCCGGAGACTTATGTCTGTGTACCACTAACTCTGCTGCTCACAAGCAGGCAACTATTTATTTAGTTTAGCATGAGCTTAGCCATTCATTTAGCAGAGCTATTAGATTCCTATAGCGTTATAAAACCACAACTAGTCAAACGGATGGGCAGAATTGCTTCAGTTTCCTGTGTGAGCAACAGCCCCGCTCCCAGCCCGCAGTCGTGGAAAACAAACACAGAACACAGATGAAGAAAACTGTCAAGACCCAAATTCTCAGTGAATTCTGAAATATTTACACACTGCAGTGATAAAAAAAACAACAAAAAAACACAGCTTCATAATGCATTATCAAGTTTTCTCACCTCTAATCAAGAATAATTTTTCCAGTGAAATTATTGGGTCAGCCAATCCAACAAACGCTGAATGTGTTTGAGGGCCTCCTACAGGCCACAGGGCCCTAAACAGCCGCTTAGTTTGCTTATAGGCTAGGCCGGCCCTGGGGACAATTATTCACCCATGACTCCTTCACCTATTTAACTGTGATGCTAAATTCACAAAACAAGAGAACTGAAGAGAAATGTTATATACAAAATATACAATATACCGTATAACATAACTCCACCTATTAGCAAATGCCAACAGGTGGTGCTAAAGTAAAAAAAAGAAAAGTTTTCTTTGAAAGAAATCAATCTATTACTTTTTGACGTGGCTTTTGGATGTGAACATGTATGTTTTTCTTAAGACATCTTAACCACACGTTAATATGTACACACTATTAACAGTGTAAATATGTATGTATGTGTATGTGCCTGACCTTGCTGTGGACCCGGCTGCTGCTGCTCCACTTCCTGGATGAACAGGTCAAACATCTGAGTCTGGATGAACTTCTTGACAAAATGGCGAGTGCTCTTGGACTCAACGGCTTTATAGAAGTTTCTCTTCTCAAAAATCCCGTGCTCTCCAGGCTGGACATATTTCACATAGGATGCATAGTGGCCCACTGTTTTCACAAAGAACAGCAGGAAGGCCTCTGAAACCACACGGTTCAGCTCCTCCACCGCTGAAAAGACAAAGAAACAGATGCAGTCTGAATGTTGTCTCTATGCAACAACACAATTGATGTAAAAACATTTAAGAGACTTCCAGTCATTACAAAATGAACTCTGAAAAGTTATTTTGTTGATGTTAAATGAATTTGGTCTTTTAAAATATTCATCATTTATACATCAATATTTGTTGGAGTGATTCAGGCTTTATTTGAGTCAGCTTGTTGCTTGTTGCTTCTTAACACCTAAATCCCAGCTCAGCAATAGCATCACAACGGGGTTTATCAACGTGTCTGTGCATGTTCACAGAAATGTGGTATTGTGTATTCTTCTTCTGGGGGGGTTTATGGCAGTTTAGATAAAAAACATCCGACCCAAAAACATCGTTGGCTGATTGTAGCCAACCCAAACATCATTGGCTAACTCTGGTCTTTCTGTGAGGAGTCTGCATGTCCTCCCCGTGTCACCGTGGGTTCTCTCCGGGCACTCCAGCTTCCTCCCACTGCCCGAAAACATGCATGTATAGGTGAATTGGCAAATCTAAAGTAGGCTCCAGCCACCCGGGACCCCACAAATGGGTTAAGCGGTAGAAAATGAATGAATGAATAAAATAATAATAATAACAATAAGAAAATAACAATAGTAATAATAATAATAATCCTCCAATAACCAGAAGGTTGGCTGCTCGATCCCCACTCCCCCAAGTTCATACTGTTGTTTTGTCCCAGGGTAGTTTACCACCACCACAATGTGAATCAAATACAATACCCCCTGGCACCCAAAGTGTTTAACATCATACGTCATAATGAAGTGTTCGTAAACTACCACCACCTCACTGTGGAGCCAGTTTGCATCAATTTACACAGATCAGATTGCACCAAAGCAAAAAACTGAACATGCAACACATCCAGATTTCCAAAGCAATACTAAGATTAACTTTTATTAAATTATTTATAGGTTTATATCAGAGGTGTCAAACTCAAAGTGGTAAGGGGCCGCGATAGTTAATAAGAATCACTTCATATTAATTAATTATAAAATTTTGTGATTTCATCTTCATTTGAGTCTTACAAAAGTTAGCTTTTACATTCATTTCCTCATTTTATGAAAACTGGTTTTAGTTGGATTTGAACAGGTTGTAGATGGATTTGGAAAGGTTTTAGTTAGATTTCAACAGGTTTTAGTTAGATCTGAAAAGGTTTTAGATGGATTTAAATGAATTTATCACAGATTTCAACAGGTTTTAGTTAGATCTGAAAAAGTTTTAGATGGATTTAAATGATTTTAGCACAGATTTGAACAGGTTTTAGTTAGATTTCAGCAGGTTTTAGTTAGATTTCAGCAGATTTTAGTTGAATTAGATTTTTGGATGGAAGATTTTATTTATCTTTGTACCAAAAAACCTGTTCAAATCCAATTAAAACCTAGTGCAAAATATATCGCCTACTAAATGTTTCGGAGGGCCACATAAAACATTGCAAATGGCCGCATTTGGCCCCCGGGCCTTGAGTTTGACATGTGTGGTTTATATACACAATTTAGCATCAATAAAATCTGCAAAAATAGCTTTTTTGTGCCCAATGTATTGATGATGAAAAAAACCGTGAAGTGATGTTGATACTTTTTTTCTGGTCTTTCTTCTTCTGAATAAACAATTGATTGGGTCACGCACATATCTTTATCAATGGCTTTTATCACATCATCTCGTTATTCCCACACATGCTCATGCTGGGGGCCCAGAAGAAGATCCGCTGTGCAGCGGATATGAAATGTGAATCTAGTGGGCAAGAGTCTGTGATGTCAGTTGCTGGCACTATGCAGCAGTACCAACGGTGGAGACAACATGAACAGGAGGGAGCAGGAATCAAACTGGCAACCTTCCAGTTATTGGAGACCTACTCAACTTTATGAGCCACTGTTATTTGATGTAACTGTGAGCTGGCCCTTTAAGGTACCTCCGTGTAAGTTACTCACTTGATGTGTGTTTCCTTCCTTTTAATGACTCCAGTATTTCTGTTTGGATCTTTGGAGGCAGAATGGATTTTTCGTCACCTGTCTGACAAAGGCATTGGTAAAATTTTAGAGCGGACTAAAAACAAATGTTACCAATTCCAATTAGACGTTGGTTTCCTTACTGAGACGATAAAGGTCTCCTTCTTATTATCAGACAGGTCCACCACCAACAGCTATGAGGATACAGAGGGACGAGACCTCAAATTAAGTTTTTAAAAATAGGTTTTAAAAGTTTGTATTGTATGTTAACTCACATCACTCTGGTCTGTGACTTGGTCGAGCAGACACTTCTGGACCCCCAACAGGTAGGGGGTAGGTGCCATCACAACATCAATGAGGATTTTTGGAACAATAGAAATAAATGTGTGCTGCCAGGTGAATGGGTAGAGGAGTGCTGCTACTGCATGGATGACTTGAGACAGTGTGCTGTAGGGAGACAAGAGGCAAATATTTGAGTGTTTAATTCTGAAAAAACACCCTCTTGTATGAGGCATATGAAAATATGACTTGTTATTTGTATCACTATTTCGAGAGGTCAAAATGATACACAACAGCAAGGTTTGATGATGCAATTATTCTGCCTGATGTGACAATGACTGACACAGACACTTCTGGAAACAAATTGAACAGGGTCAATGAACTACAGTTCAATACACAGTTTCTATTTTGATACCTTATACTTTAATGATGCTGCATATCAAGTTGGAGAGAAAGCATTCACCAAGAAACAACTTAATCTAAATACTCCATTTTTAGAGCACTGGCTTATTGCTTTTTAAGAAGTCTGAGAAGATTGGAATGAGCTTATAGGGAGTTTATGCTGACAATACCTCTTATGGCATCCACTCAAAACAAAACCAATATACACAGATTTTGATGCTTGGAGTTGAGGGCCATACTGTGGTCACAGGCATCACCCATTATGATGTGGCCACAGAAAGCTCCTCTGAAACAGAACCAGAGACTTTTGCTGGATGTAAACAAGGGCAAAAGTAGGCCAGTACGGTCCGGTATTGCGTGCCACTATAAGTTTGGTGGTAGTCAGAGAGGCTCTTGGCGCCATTAGTCTACACACAGCGGTACATGGTTGCACTACATTTCAGCCTCAGTGGAGGTGCCGTATACTGTACACCTATGTTCATACTGATAAATGTCTGATTGCGTGAAAATGATTGTACACACAGTTTTCTGCCGGACGCATCTTTTTAAATGAGGGCAAATATGTGATTAATCCCAGAAAATCATGTAATTAATTGTGATTAAAATATTTTATCATTGCCCTGCACTAATAATTTTGAGAAGATACATAGGACTAGAGTTCATTATTGGGTTTGGGTAGTTTAAATCAGGGGCTCCCACATTTTTTAGGGCAAGGAACTCCTTACAAGAGTAATATTTTCCAAGGTCCCCCTTATAAACCTCCCACTCCTAGATGCCATAGGCATTATTAGTGCCACCTATTGAGAACCCTTATTTATTTTTTATTAGTTGCACTAATAAACAAAAGAAAACAGTGTAAATTGTAAAAATAAGTAATGTATTACAAACACAAAGACTGACGTAACAGGGGAGGTGTGTGTGTGTGTGTGTGTGTGTGTGTGTGTGTGTGTGCGTGTGTGCACTCTTGAGTCATGGACCACTCAATAGCAGTAAGTGCTACAGTATGGCTTTTAGTTCATATGTTTGATGTACTATTTCATTCAGGTTAATCCATGGAACTGTAGTACACTTTGAGTATGTCATACCTGAGTTCATCTGCAATAAATATGATGCGTCTCTCCAGGACAGCAGCAGCAAACACCAGTAGGACCTCCTCTTCTGTCAAACAGTTAAAGAGAGTGGCAAAGGTGACATGTTCCAGCCATGAGTCCAGAGGTCGGGTCAGACAGATGATCTGTTGGACACAACAGTAACTTCACTCATGTTAATCATGATACACAGCTACATTTTACACTAAGTTCCCAAGAAAATACTATCACAAATTAGCCAACAAAGGCCTGAGGTGTTTTATTAAGAGTAGATTGACGCCATTTTACACTCCCTTTATTCAACCATAATATTTCAAACACTAAAAAAGCTAAAAAGTAAAAATACTGTACACATCCTGTTAGGTAAATAGTCCCACCAAATTTTAAGGAAATCCAAGATGGTCAAGCAGAAGGTCCCTGGTTTCAGGTCAAAGTCTCTACATTAAGTACTCTTTTATTCTTAAGTTCACTGGCGAGACCTAAAAAGGAAGCTTTATTTAATGGCGTCATAAATAAGATTACATATCACTGGTCTTTGTTATTAATTTACCCTGAGAAGCGTCACACTAAGCTTCTTTCAAACAAAAGCCAGCAATAAAGAGCTCATCAGAGCACTGACAGAGATCCTGTTGTACAAGCTGCAACATTGGCCCAACAGGAGAGGAGTGGCTTTTCTCTAAGACAATCTTTAGTAATACCGGGCAGGTCCAGACATGGCTCTGTTCACACACCCACCTCACAAGCAGGAAGTGGCTGACCCACTGCTAAAGTACAACTCTGAGTTTATGTTTAATATCTGCTGTTCAGTGTTTGTCAACTGGGTTATGTCTGCTTTTAGGTGATATTTGGACATGATGCTGAACAAACTAGCAGCTCTTTTAAAGATCTCAAGTTATGCTCAGCATGGATTCATAATTGTGAGAGTTCCTTCAAAGGGCTAACATGCGTTTGTTTGGTTAGACAGTGTGTCTGTCAAACCAATCAGTTTTTTTTATGTGCACACTTTTGCACACTAAGCATACTGTCCTTTTAACTTGTGTCTCATCCTTATCCTGACCTGTGTGTTCACATATGCACCAAAAGTCTGGAGGACGTCTGCAGGTTTAGCATTCATACATATCAGGATGTAGCCCGGGTGGTTTTACTGAGCAGCCCGGTATGATGCTTTTTTACCACAGCAGTTTACAACACAAAAGAGCAGACATTTTCGCTGTGCTGGTGGTTTATTTGCTAATTACGACACAGTTTGTTTAAACCCATTCCGTACATAACCAAACTGTGTAAAGTACAAAGCTTCAGAGAGTAAGAGGCTTCCAAGCAACAGCCACATGGCATCCACATCAATAGTTCAGCACACCCGACATCATTCACACATTTCAGAATTCCAGAGATTATAGAAGGATACGATAACCTCTGGGTTAGAGAGTAGATTCGCACATGCATTTCTCCAGAGGATTATGCCTGTGTGAAAGGGACTTTACACTCACCAGCCATTTCATTAGGGAATCCTTAGCATGTCAACATGAGATAATCCAGCACACAAAACAGCAAAATAAGCAGTTATTTTATTAGACAAGTGTCTCTGACAATGTGGCCAACCAGTGTCTTTAGAAACACGTGTTAACAATAAAGAGACTTTCGCTTATTGGCCCTAATGCCCTCCTAACAGGCCTTTTGTGTTAATTATTGACCTGTGTGTAACAAGTCGTCAGGCTGAATTTCTAGAAAAGCCCTTTTATGTTTATCTACCTTTCAGGAGGATAAATTTAGTTTCAATGAGGAAATGCTGAAGAAGAAGAAAATGGACACTAAAGTAAAACACTCATTGAGAACCTGTGAAATTTTCTGAGTATTATCATGAGGACAATCTTGTGTGCTGACCTCAGTGCCAGACTCAGGAATGAAGCTCTTAATCTCCACTGTGTTTCCTGGAGCTGGGAATGGCGCCTCACGTAGTTTCTGCATAAATGGGTAAATCATGGCCATGGAGATCTGCCTGCGCTTTTCCACCTCATCAAAAATCTGCACACAAACAAAAATCCATGGAGCAACAAAATACAGAGGAAATAACAATCAAACAGATCAACTGACACCGTATGGTCTGTGTAAGTGCTCATGTCCTAAGAGACTCCCATAACACACACACTCAATGCATGACAGTGAATCGTAGTCCACTCGGGCTAATGCTGTATTCATGTGTCCTTAGTGTTTGACAGTATTAAGCCTTTGATGAAAAAAAAGGTAAAATTAAACCTGACTCATTTGTAGCATCAGTATCATATATATGGCTATATCAGTAATCATTGAGTTATTAATAAATAGCAATGATAGCACACCAACTTTGAGAGTTAAAAAGATGTAAACACAACAATCTAAGCACAACACATTTATTACTCATGAAATGTGCCCTCCAAAAGCTCTTTAACACATCATAAACTATGGTAGACTTGCTTGGTCTTATATAATATTGTCAAGTGCGATGTGCCCAATCTTAATAAGAGTAAGCTGTATACATGCAGCAGTAATCCAGCAATGGATACATTGAAGGGGGATGCACTACAATATGGCAGGACTGCTTCTCTCTCCTAAAGAAATGTATTCCACAGTATGACCGTATATGTTATATTTACTGACATAAGTCTATGCTCCACATGAGACCCTGCTCCTCCATGTCACTACTTCAGAGTCTGTCACACCCCAGCACAGCCCAATTCATGCATATAATCCATACGTTCAATAAACAAACCTACACGGGGGAGTTTTCTATTCTCAGACATTTGATATTTGTTGCCGTCTAGAAACTGTGAGTAATAGTGAATATGTGGCTGTGAGATATGTATTCACATTTAATAGTCACATTAAAACTGTACTGTACTACCGTTCCTACCCATTTTATATGCCCCTTATTTAAGGTAGGGACATGTCCTTAGCGTCCCCACTACAAATTATGCCCCTGAATATTAGTGACCGTTCTTTCCACAAAGTGTTTTTTCAGATGACCTCAAAAGGCTAGGTTCATTAAGAGTATTAGAGAGTACTATGACCATCCTTAGAAACCAAGATACTGTTATTAATCCGCACCACACTTACAAAGAAACAGTAAGCTCTTTCCACTATGCATCATTTATTAGCAACCCCATCCTTTTCTCACGTACACTCTGACTGGTGACTGGATATGTTATTCACAGATATTCATATTATGCTATGGTCTAATTTAAGCAGTGGTGGGCAGTCAGGGCCAGGAAGGCCTTCTCTGCTGGCCTAAACATGCTCAGAAAAGTACACTTATTTTATTTTATTTTCATAAATATGTAAACAAAATTATTCTCTATTCTCTGTTCTCTTTATGTCATATTAAATCCACTTAGTTGAGTGGCTTCCAATGTTGTTTATTATGGTAGAGTTTTTATCCAATTATATTTCAGCTAGCTTGTCCTTCAGAATAAACAGAGCAGGCCTCTGTGCACTGTAAGTGAACGGACACAGTCAGTTGCAATAGCCAATCAGATCTCGATTCTGCATACCAGGGCCAGCTAGAAGGTCTTACGTTGAACTGGACGTGTATGCATCCTGTGATTGGATAAGCACTTGCTAAAGCCTGAAAGGCGGCAATTCTAAACCCGGAGATCCAACAGCTATTGCTGTATTTTTAACCTATAATGGCCGAAGGAGGAGAAGAGATTGATCTGGTTACAGATATACTTTCCACTTCATTTTCAAGACGGGCCTTTCACGAAAAGCTGGATATTGTGAGAAGAGGTCGGCCAACCCCTGTGCTAGCTAGCCTGTCCCAGCAAAGAAAAGGGTTTGTCCGTCATTTCCAGATGAGCAACTATGAGTGGTACGTCACTGAAGGCCTAAGCGTGAAATGCACGGCCCGCCACTGAATTTAAGTGTTGGTGCATTTTAATTTATTTAGGCATAAGTTGCTGATGACAACCCTTATAATTATAAAACACACACTATCTGCCATTAATTTCATTTTTTTCACCTTAGAGAATAGGCCAAAACAAGCCAGACGGCTGATAATGCAGTAGGCCTCTGGAGGACGAGCTCCCTTCCCTCCGGGCTGCAGAGAAACAGAGACAAAAGAATGTAAAATCTTCAATGACAATCATTTCAATGGCTTTTATAATTCCACTGACCAGCAGCCTTCTGCAGTACCCGTTCCTTCTGCTGCCATCGATCTCAGTCAGGACAAAAGAGAAGGTCTCACTAAAAGCCACAGCAAAGGGTTAAAAACTGGGGTCTACAGGTCAAAGGTCAAACAGAGGGTTCAGATCAGAGGTACCTGTGGTATTCTGTTAGCGGAGCCCAGTTGATGCCCTCAGGAAAACAGAATAGAGTGATGGCTTTTAGCGTCTTCTCCTCCTCCTCTTTTTGAAATCTGCCCATACCATCTCTCTAAAAGAACACACAGCAACATTCAGTTTCCAAATACAAAGAAAGGTTTCTGTTTCCTGTGCCCGGGTTTACTTAAATAAGATTAGTTACATCTCTGAGGGTTGTGTGGATGAAACACAGTATAAGGATATTTACATGTTCATCCCATCCTGGTGTCATTATAGCTATAGTCCATGCATTCTATTTTAGGCTGTAGAGCAGAGATCCCAGCTGAACCGCAAGAGGCTTTGATCCGCAACGCAAAGCATTTTCCATAATGCGCTAGTGCTTTCTTTTTTTTTTTTGAACCCCAGCACACATTCACATAATGACCAATCAGAAATAACAATGGCAAGTTTATTTTATCTGAAATACACAGCTCCTAAGCCATGTGTCAAAGTTGAATGACAGCACTTTATACTATATGAATCTAATTAATTGCTGTGCAGTCAGCAAAAGTGTTGTACAAAAGCAATTAAAGAAAACAATCACAATAAATACACAAAAGCCAGATTAAAACAACATAAAATACATAATGAATATCTCTGTGGAGGTTCTCATTCATCCAGGACATACTCAAGAAGTTTCAAGAAAGGCATCTGGATGTAGTTTTGAGGGTGAAGACGTTTTATCCCCCATCCACGGGACTTCCAGATTAAATTTGTTAACAGGTTAAAAAAGAGCTGAGTTTTAAATTCCTCAGAGTGGTTTAACCTGAGACAACTGTGATTGGACAAAAGCTGACGAAAGCAAGACCTTGATTTTAGTGTTATTAAGAGTTGAATGGGCTGTGTGAGTACTGGTGGGGGAGCTGCTTTGATCGTTTGGACCATTAGCATGACTACTCACTTACAGATTGTCTGCAGAGGCTTGAAAAGGGCCTCTGTATTACAGGTTGTATCATGGGGAAGTCATTCCTTGCATTTATGGCTTGCCCAAAATACATAAGGAAGGAACACCACTCCGACCCATAGTCACTTTCTGTCACTTTCAATCTAGACCTAAACTTGGCCTCCATCTTGGCTCCTTTGGCCACACACTCAATTCACAGGATTTTGCCACAAAAATAAACATTTACAGCTGGACCTAGATGAGACAATTGTCTCATTCAACGTCACATCTTTACCTGCAGTCATGGCAGTGAAGAAGAGACTGGAGAGATTTAAGAGACTACAGGATTCATCTCTACGGGACAGTACCAGCCTCACTGCCAACCCCGTACCACATCTGCTCTAAACTGGAAGTATGTCTCAACACCACATATATCCAGTTCAGAGAAAACTTCTACAGGTAGAAACATGGTTGTGCCACAGGCTTCCCAGTCTCTCCAATATTTTCTAACCTGCTGTTAGAAAACATTGGAACAGGTGAACATCAAGTTCACCGGTGAGGACGCTTAGGAGTACTGCCTGGCCTTCTTGGACTGTACAGTGGTCACTGGTGAAGACACTCCAAGTAGAAGTTTATAGAAACTCGACACACCCTAATCACCCTAGCCAGGGACTATATAACACTAGTATTAGTGTGCAGAAATATATACTAAATCAACTAAAAGCAATGTTGTATTAGATTTTAAGTTTTGAAATGACGCACATGCCGCTAACATACCATCCGGACCAAAAAAGCAGACCAAAAGGTGTAGCTGAGTGCATGTTGACTTTCACTCCATAGACATACTGCTGAAACGTTATAAATGATAAAACATTCTTCTATCTGTGTATTATTTTTCCTCAGTGTCCGTTAGAGCTCTGGTCCATCTTGCAAAAGAAAAGTGCCTAATCCGTCCTCGGATGCATTTGCTTGTATCACAACTGTTTTCTTTGGCTTAAAGAACTTGAGTACAGGGGGTGTTATGAGTGCATTTTTTAGATTCTAAACAGCCTTCTCATGCTCATGCTGCCATTGCCACACATTGTCTGTGGCCTCACCTGGGATGTACTGTGCTAGATATTTTATCATTCCCAGCATCTGCTGTAACCCAGGTCTGTCTGTAGGTGAAGGCAGGTCCACTATGGCCTTAACTTTTGCTTCATCAACATAGACTGAGAACCTCCACCGACAATTGTGCTGTTGGAAGACTCAACAGACTCGAGAGACTCATGTAATTTTCTGCTGCACCAAATTCAGTCTTTTGCTTTTTGGAAGGACAAGTGAATATGGTAAATGTTTAGGAATTCAATTCAATTAGACCCGTCTTGTGTCATATTAGGAATATTCCCAAATAATCTACAAAGAAATTGTCTTCAACTGTTAAGGCCACAGCCCCCAAGAGTCACTCGGTGGAAGACCAAGGTGAAGAAAATGTATTATATGGATGACAGATGAGACATATTCACTAATAGGTGGTCTCCAATTCACTCATATTTTCAAACAAATTACCTTCTTACTGGTCTTTGTGGATATGTACTTCTGTTTTGCCTATATTTATTCTGCTGGTTAATAATGTTTTTTGTTTTATTTGACAAATGCAAGGACAATATGGATGTAGACAGTTACAATAACTTCTATATGGCTGTATCTGTGATGTATGTCTGATGCTTTGTAATGTATCAATATGTGATTTGCACAGGGAATTCAAAAAACAAAAACTGACCTTGGGGAACTGGTAGGAGATCTGTGGTTCATAGCTGCTGCCGTCCTTAGTCTTCTTGAGGCTGACAACCACCAAATACTCAAAGAAGTACTGCCCACTGACGTAGCGCTGCTGCCTGGATGCACTGCCTTCTGGAGTTGGGCCCAGGGGTTGTATGGGTTCTGGCTCTTTGACTTCTACACAATATATAAGGAATTAATTACTCCTCTGAGACTCAGTATATCTCCTATATATACTTTAGTTTTTCTCTGTTTTAAACATAAAGCTGCAGCTTTCTCTCAATGACTGGTGCTAAGGCAGGACAAAACTAAGACATGGCACAGAAAGATTTCATTAGCCGTTTGATGCTAACCACAGTCGGAAAAAAATAAAGTCAGATGAAAACTGAACAAAGACTCCACAGTTTCAACTCATGGGCCACGGCCAAGTCCTGTCTGTAGTCAGATTTCTGATTCTTAGTTGAGAGAAGAAATTTGTTTAGGCTTTATGTCCAAATGTTTCTACTATACAATGAATCAATGTTTGATTAATAATTTTGGGGCTACACTAATACACATGCATTCTTTGTAAACATCTGTAATCATTTGAAAAAAATAAAAAATTCAGATTATTAGCATTGAAAAACAGTCAGAACTGATCAGGTCAGTACTTACGGTCTCTCTTCCCTCTGCGGAAAGATGAGAAAATAGCACTGACCCTCTTGAGCGCCCCCTGTCGTCCTCCCGCATCTTCAACAACAGAGCCAGGGCCTGCTGGAGACCAAGGTAACATGAAGAGTTCCACCAATAGCTACAAAGCTTATACACCATCTATATGATCACTGGTGTACTCACTGTGCTTCCCTTTGACCTCAGAGATGAGGGTGACCTTGGGTTGTTCACCTATAACACAGAGTTAACGCCTTCATTAATAGCACAATAGTGGGTCTGAAACTGAGCTAATTATCATGTGATATCCAGGTCCTGCTATTTTCTGGAGATCACTTTCCAGGAGTTTTTCATGTGGAATGAGGAAGTTCAGGAGAATATCCAGAGGAAGAGTTTAACGAGGAAGAAGTGGGACAGTGAGAGGACTGAGGAAACTAGACAGGAGTACAGGGAGATGCAGTGGCAATGCAGTGGCAGTGCAGAAAGCCAAACAGAAGGCATACGAGGACATGTATGCAAGGATAGATAGTAAGCAATGTGAGATGGATTTGCAGTGGTTGGCAAGGCAGAAGGATAGAGATGGAAAGGATGTGCAGCAGTTTAGAGAGATTAAAGTTAGAGAAATGTGTTGACAGGTGACAAGAGAGCGAGGGAAAGATTAGGAGGAGGATTTTGAGGAACTGAGGAACGAGGAAAATGACAGAGAGAAAATAGTAGTAGAGGCAACTATTGTTGAGCAGGAGGTAGAAAGGATTAGCAAGGGTGAAGTTAGGAGGATGAAGAGTGGAAAGGCGGTTGGTCCTGATGACAGGTATGGAAATGTCTAAAAGAGATGGCAGTAGAGTTATTTACTGGGTTGTTTAACAAGGTATTGGAGAGTGAGAGGATGCCTGAGGAGTGAAGTGTTTTGGTGAGATGTACAGAGTTGTGGAAACAACGTATTAAGCTGATGAGCCGTACAATAAAGAGTAGTGGAAGCTTGCTTTTGTGAGCAGCAGTATGGTTACCGGCCAAGAAAGAGTACTATAGATGCAGTATTTGTTCTGAGTAGGGGTGTTTATGGTTAACTGATAATCAATTAATTGTCATTAAGAACTTGACCGATTAAAATTTCATTAACCGATTAATCAACATGCTGTAAAGTTCATTCTTTTTATCTACACAGTACAGCTTCTGAGCCCACTGTTACTGAGTAGCACTGAACACTGTATCTGCACAGGTTTGTTTAAATGCACAGTTTATAGAAAATCAGCTATTGCCCTTAATTGGTGCATGTTCTTAATTAATTAGTGTATGTTTATGTGGGTTGCTTTAACTGCTGTGTAAGCGGGCTAACGTTAGCCGCTAACACAACTGCAACTGAACAGTGGTTTCCAACCGGCCACGCCACAAAATGTTGCCGCAGTTTTAGCAATAGTCAAGGGGTTTTTTTGTACCTTTTTTTGAGCCTATTCTGATTAGTTAGGCAGCGATCATAGGTGTCTCTGATAAGCCTTTCTCAATGTCAATCAATCAAGACACATTCTAATTGGGCAATACAATCAAACAATCAAAGAGGGAGGGATTTTTTTTGAAAATTCTTCTGTTTGCACTCTGTTTAAGTTTAGAATTATGCATAATTAAGGGAGTTGTGACTTTGATTAACAAGCACCAATTTGAGCGGGCCTGGGCGGCCACTAACCTGTAGTGTTCTAATGCTTGCTAACACTAGTTGCTAATTTTGCACAAAACAAATTGGTTATTTTTCTGTACTATTGTGTGCCCTTCATTTACAGACCACCGCAGAGGCATTGGTTCTTTTTTTTGGTAGGTAAAATTCAACTGTTATATTTGTTTAGATTAGGGTAACCATATCTCCCAATTTATCTGGGACAGTCCTGATTTTAAGCCCAGAGTCCCAACAGATATCGACAAAAACACTAAAATGCCCTGATTTTGCCATCTTTCTGTCCCGAATGTCCAGATTTTTTACCCAGTTATGAAGTCAAAACAGCGAGTTTCAAATGAGTGCTTAAAACTCATTTGTCTGTAGACCAGGGATGGGCAATTATTTTACCCCAAGGGCCACATTAGAACCTGAGACTCTAGTTAAGGGCTGGGCCGGGCTGGTGAACTCACTGATGCTCAATAAAGACACAAATTATTTTGCCTACAGTTCAAATATGAGCAATATATACTGTATTTTCCACATAAATAAGACTGACACACCACAGTCACAGCTGCACCCTCCTTAGTTTTAGATCCACTCTTTCCATTTTCTTCTAAAAGCAGGCCTAGCTCAACATGTGTATTAACACCTGAGATCACTTCAGTCTCTTAAACACCCAAGTTAAGTCTAGTCACTTTAATACACTCCCTGTGAGACCAAAAAACCTGTCAAAACACTAATGATAACAGATCTGTTATCAATCTCAATTTACCCTTTTACATGTACCAGGCACATAATACACATTTACACCGCTGTCCCTCAGTTTGTGAACAGTGTTATTCAAGCCTCCCGAGGGCCGGACAAGGGCAGGTCGAGGGCCTGATGTGGCCCCCGGGCCTTAAAATGCCCAGGTCTGCTGTAGACTGTCTGTGTGTCAACCACAGTGTTACCATAGCAATGGCAATATTAACCAATTGAAAAAAACAGTGTTCCTCAGGTCTGTAGCTCAATAATGACTGGCACAAGGCTACTGCTAAGCTATCCTTCTCCAGCGTTCACAGTTTGAGCTGTCATCAGCCAAAAGAGAGTCCTGATTTACAAACGAGCTCCAGGAACAACACAACTGTAGAAAGTACTGTGTAATGAATATGCTGCGTTTTGCAGACTTTGTAGCCTGTGAATTTTCGTCCAACACGGTAGAAAAGTTACATTTCTTTGCAGTGAAATAATAAAAGAAATGTTGCTAATGCTAATGGTAATCAATGCAATCACTTCACCTTTAAAAAAAAAAAAATTCACTGTTGTATTGATTTCTGGTGACATTATTTTTCATTTGCCAATGTACTGTCTGTTTTGCAGTAAAAAAGGATTTAAAATATGGTCACCCTAGCTTAGATCTTTATTAGCAACTTATCTTAGCAGCTATGCTAATAGTCCTAAAGGCTATTACAAGTGTTACTTAAGCAGGTACAGCTATTGTCAAAATGAAAAAGAAAAGTAACATCTTTAAGATTTTAAGTCATATATCAACATTCATGTTAGATCCGGGAAAGTGCAATCTCACATTAGAGGTGCGGTGGCATTAATATAATTGTTCATTAAGACGGTAAAATTAGTTAGTTATCTGTTTTTTTAATCCAAGAATACTATCAATGTGAAGGCAGGACACTGCTGTGATTAGACTAGAGACAAAGTTATAATATCGACATTTGAATAATGTATTTAAGAATTATTATTAGTTCTAAACATGATACAATATTTTGTGATTACACAAAACTGAGAGTAAGCTTTATGATGCAATACTGAAATGCTTTACTTCCACATGCAGTTTTAAATCTTAACATTACTGTTACTATCTTAAGGGTAAAACGGCAAGTTTATATATTGCAGAAATAAAATAATTTTATATTTACTAAACAATTGATTGATTTAAATCTGTGTTAATATTATTGGTACCATCCTTAAATTATATAAACGTATCAATATTATCGGGGCTTCACATTATATTTCGCTGACTTGTCTGTGCTAAGTTTCCTAAAGGAGGGACTTTTTACACACCAAAGAAAAACAAGCACTTGTTAATGTGCCAAGTGTCAACTTATTCAATCTATAACTCAAGATATACATTTTAATCAATTTCGTATATAAAATAACAAACGTTAAGACACATAATAAAGAAATGAATAAAAGCATGTTTTTATATGATTATATTGTAGCTGTAAAAACATCTGTGACATCATAAACGTCCTTGTTCTTTCTCAACCTTAAGGCCTACCGGTATATTAAGGAAGACGTGAAGAACGTCCCCTTTTTTTTAATCTTTTAGAATTTTATTACTTTTGTTGTATTATATACACAAAAATAATAAACACATGACAAACAAAACAAAAACAAAAAAACAAACAATGGAATGACCCCTTCTCAAAGGTTTGCCAAATTCGCTAAGCCCACCATTGTACACCAAAGAGAGCTGTATCTTAAAGGTCCCATATTATGCTAAATCGACTTTTCTGAGCTTTTAACTATGTTATAACGTTGTTTCTACCTCAAACACATACCCAAAGTTGTGTTTTGTTTCATTCGCGCATGTTTGAGTAATTTATTTAGTTTGAGCTACAGTCCTTTCAACAAGCTGTTTCACGCAATGACGTCAATATGTGAAATAAACCACTCTTCTCCAGGAAGTGCTCCTCCACATTCCTCCAGCCCCTCTCTCCTGCACTGTCAACAAGTGCCGTGCTCTGCAACTCAGACGCACAGAGAAGCATCGCTGCTACTGTGTTAGCTTACTTATCGTCAATACTTTTACTTTACTTTCAATACACTGCACAACAGCTACTTTAGGAGTCTCCAGGCAGCATACATTCTCAACTTCAGTAGGCATTGTACAGCCATTTCCACATATATATTGTATAAACAGAAGCAGTTAACACGCACTATGCTACGGGCTATACATAGAAACATACACAATAAATAGTTTCTCATTTACCAAGCAGAAACGTCTTGTAGAAGCCTTCGAGGTCTTTGTGTTTGCTCATGTTGTTCGAACTCAGAGTCATACTCTGGGTCGAAGATATACGGCTCAGTTACTCTCAAAGCCATTGCTGAAAAAGTTATTACTACGATGTACCGTGTTTACTTCAGTCTGTTTCCAGCGCAGCTCTAGCGTGACGTCATGAGTGGGCGGAGCCAACACAGGAGAGCTGAGCCTTAAAGTGACAGCGCCAAATCAGACTGTTCACTTTGGACTCATGATGAGAGCTCATTCAAACCGCTTGTATAAGATAATTATTGTGTGTTTCAAGTTGCAAAACGTGATATGGTAACCTAAATGTATCCAAAATACACTGTATAATGTTCAAAATAGTATAATATGGGACCTTTAAGTGTGAGACTAAAGAGGCACATTTAGGTAGTGGACACAAATCTTAGTCAAGCAATATATATAGTATTTAAAAAAAATAAATAAATACAGAAAACACACTAAAATCAATTCAAAGGTTAGAGATTTAGAAGTGCTGATAACCTTCTTATCCAAGCAGGCAAAAGTCACCAAAAAAAGCATGTAAACACAGTTTTGGGTGTGTAGTCAGGCGCACGCATGTGGGGACTAAATAGCAGGGGTGTCTGGGGGTCTTCCCCTCGAATTTAATTTTTTTACCAAAACAGATTCAATTCCCTGTACTCCGGGGCATTTTAGATGATGTTGTAATATTTTAGCTGGCCATGGTGTCAGTACAATTATGAGTAAATGTGTGATTTTACTGGCCCAAAATCACAGACTTGATGGCTTTAAAACAGATGTTTATAAAATCCAACCTTTACTCTATAGTATAAAAAATACAATACATTTACAAAAATAATGGGGTTAATGCACAAATTTAATTAAATAAAATAAGTTGCTAAATGCATATACAATGTGCAACAGTAACAATAACGCAGATATGAGAGGTTCCCACTTAGACATAAACAATTTGCAATTATCCAGTCTGTTTTGGTCATTAAAAGGACATGGTCTATTGAATAAAACGCTAGTCTAGGCAGTTATTATTAATAGTTATATCACTAAAGTCTTGCCAGGGTCTATTAAAAAAGTCCATTATCAGCGGATTTCAGCTAACTTTGACTATCGGTGACAGAAAACAAACGTGTAGTGTCTGAAACTGTTCGCAAATTGAGTGCACTTTATAGTCATCTATATAGTGCAGCACTATAAACTGACTGAGGGGTTAGGGGCTAGGGAGGGGATTCGGACTTATACTTGACTGTTAAATATAAGGCTGGTGTTTATGAGTTTCGATATCTTTAAGACGGTTACAAATCAGTTAGGGTTGTACAATTGATCGAATTTTCAATTTCAGCTCCCAACGATCACAAAACCTATTCAATCAAGAAAAAAACTAACAAAAAAATCATTTATTACTTGTTTTTATTTATTACTTGTTTTCCACTGTTTTGTTCAAGTCAATGAGTAATTGTGTAAAATAATCGTGATTTCAATAATGACCTAAATAATTGTGATGATTTTTCCCTAATCAATCAATCAGCTCTAAATGCTTCACATTTACCATCTCAGTATGCAAATATTTCTGCTCCAATAGGGCCATAATGGCATCGAGCTTTACGCTAGCTTTTTCTCTGCAGTTTTATTACCCTTAGATGCCATTTTGGGAGATGGGTAGATCGGTCGGCCAACATATTGGACAAATTTTTGCACATTTTTAGAGATCAGCCATTGGCTCAAACTATCGTCATCTGGGACGTTTTTCAGTCAAGCAGTTTTTTGAAGGACTACTAACCACATGACTGAAGGACCCCAGCAGCACCATTTGACTGTAGAGGTCCGTGGGTGTAACCTGACTCTGCCAGATAGAACTGCTCCACAGAGTCTATTTCGCGCCTTCTGTCAAAAACTTGGTGTTGATTGGATGAAGCACCGACTTGTATCCGCTTAGCATGAGGTTTCTTTAGCCAATCGTAGCAACAATATGACGTGCCACTCTTTGCCCTTCTTTCAAAGAAGAAATACTCTCTACTTCTGATAAAACTGTTTCGATAGCAGCGTCAATGCTAACGTCTTTCGGCGTAGCAATGTTGATAACAAAGAGGAGAAGAGAGCGCTTATTGCTTTCTTCAAATTAAAACCCACCTCTACCTGTTAGTGCATTGGTCAAAAGAGTCCGGTGAGCCCAAGTTTCACCGACTCAAGCAGTTTGCTTGGCGCGATACAAGATGTTATACAAGATAAAAGAGTTTGGGAAACTCCCAAATCTCGCGAGAATCCTGATGCAGCACAAGGTTACCGTGGATGCACAGCACAAGTAGAGAGTGAGAAGTAGTTTATGCCAAGTACGTCTAGCAAAAGTTTCTATTGCTAGTTTGGATGAAACGTGTTACAGTGTGTTAAGTCACGCTGGTTTGTTCAAATGCTGTCTTGAAGTGCTGTATTGGGGTTTTATTTTTATATTGTGCTTTAACAATGCAGAGAAATTTAATTTGAAGACAGTATGCTAGCTAGATGCTAAATGGAGAAACAGGATAGCATAAAGTTGTTGCGCACCAGACAGGCTAAATGGATAAATGGGACTATTCAACGAATCCACAGATTAGTACTTGAATGTGTTTTATTTTTAAATAATCCTGGTATTCTTAAAGTTGATTTTCATATTTGCCTGTTTGTTTGTTTTTTTACAATGTATACTATCTAGTTGGTTGGGAGTGTTAGGTGCTGGCACCGCACCTATATATGTTGTACCTCCCCTTTTTCTCCCCCTTCCCTTCTTGTCTCTTTTGTAGGAGGAGCTCATTAGTTTTGGCCGCTCGGTCTTGGTCTCTGCTTTGCCTCTGCGGTTTGTCCCTCAGGCACTCTGCTCTGCGGGGTTCCGTCCGGCTGGCCACAGCTAATGTCGGCTGCAGCTGATGCTGGCTGTGTGTTTATTTGTTAGCCTTTAGCTTTTTGTTTGACCTGGTGGGACCGGCTGTCCTGTTTTCACCTTTTCTTTTGTTAGGGCTTAGACCTGGGGTTTTTGTTAGGGGTAGCGGTGTGTCAGCAGCTTCTATGGCCCTGTACATGGTTGGCCTGTCTGACACACCGTCCTTATTTTCAGTTTGGCCGGCTCACTACGGTTCTTTTATTTGCTACTTTGGGGCACGAGAGGGCTTGATTCTCAAAACAGCAAACTAAATAAAACAGAAAACGAAAGTTTAAATATATGCCTTTTGTCATGTGTCCGTACTAAATATGTTTCACTCTTGGGTTGTAACAGGGAGTGAAGATAATATATTATTATGATACTAGTAGTGTGGAGAGTCGCATGCAGAGTGAGCACTCTGTCATAGTGGATCTTTGATGTATTTTCGCTCCTACGGTTAATATGTCTAACAGCAACAGAAGTCTGTAGTAACTCAGAAACACCCCGTATGTGGCTCTTCACGCTTGTGCCTTGGAAAACTTTTCTCTTTGTAAGTATTTGTATGTTTACACATTATTAGTCACTTTGAATATTGTCAGCAATTTTTTTGTATGTTTTGTATGTTTTCAGTAACAAAATAAGAAATAAGAAAAACTTAAGCACAAGAAACCTCTATTTAAACAAGAAAAGGAAGCCTTTTGTCACAGGGGTGAGCGGTTTTCTGGCCATGCTGCTGACCCTGTGCTTTGAGTTTCTGACAGTCTACAAAGGTCACCATGCATTCGTGAGACTTCTCCTAGCAAAAGAGGGGGAGGAGGCCGGAGTGGGAGCAGAGGACAGCGAGAGAGAGGCTTTTGCTTTACGCCTATCACCAATGATGAAGGCTGGGAGCATAAGAGACCTGGAAGTTTATCAGGAGTGGATAAAGCCTGCCGGGCTTAACTAGCTGGAGCGCCTGTGAGGTCCTTTATCACACTTTAAACAACGACCTATCTCTGAGTTTGTGTCCGCACAAATCAAGTGCGTAAGAACCTGTGACATTACCCGAAAGATGCCGTAGAAAGAGATGGAGGGGGAAGAAGCAGGAGTCAAAGCGTGCAGCCGGTGCGCAGTTTTAAGTGTGCACGTGTAGTACCAGGGGCAATCTTTTTAGCCCGTTTTGACTGGATCCAGACCCCGTGTGAGGCCGTGGCCCTAAGCCAGACTGATGGAGCTGTGCTCTGGGCAACTCCTTTTACATTTACTGTGGTCCTATAGCGTCTAGTTTCACTCTTTTTAGCCCATTTTGACTGGATCCAGACGCCCTGTGAGGCCATGGTTCTAAGCCAGGCCATGGAGCTGTGCCCTGGCTTCAACTTTATTTTACTCACTTTTTACTTCTTTAGCCAATCATAGCAACGATTCATATGACATGCCACTCTTTGTTCTTCTTTCAAAGAAGAAATACTATCTACTTCTGATAAAACTGATTCGATAGCAGCATCAACGCTAACGTCTTTCGGCGTAGTCATGTTGATAAAGAGGAGAAGAGAGCGCTTGTTGCTTTCGTCGCACAATACAAGATGGATTTACGTGAGTTTGGAAACTCCCAAATCTTGCGAGATCCAGCTGCAGCTCAAGGTTAGTCATGCACATGTCCCGCTGTAAACACTGGCTTTACTCAGACCACAACTCTATGAGGAAGAGTCTGGAGCTTTTGCTTCTGAGCTACTGCTTTAAGAGTTTCTTTAGTAGTCTAATAGGAGTGGTGGCTACAGTTGCTTAGTCCCTCTGCCTTTACACACAGACTCCTGTCAGAGCTGCGTTTGGGGGTACTCGCAAAAAGGTGTACTTAAACTAAACTAAATGTCCCGTTAACCAACGATAAATGTTCATGTGCTGAGACATTATTGAGGTTTGATCAATGTGAGTCTTTTTTAAAATCCCGTCATTTGGGAATTATATCAGGTTCTCATGTTTGTTATTAAGGGGGGCAGCCCAGGTAGCACATGGGAGACCTGGGGCCGAGCCTCGGTCGGGCCACCTGCTCAGTGTCATTCCCCACTCTCCTTCACCCCATCTCCTGTCAAGCTACTGTCAAACTATCAATAAAGGCCAAAAAGCCCAATAAATAGTCTTAGAAAAATGTTGGTTAATAAATGTTGTAGCTATAATATTTTTTTCAAATAAAAAAAAAAAGCTTTTTAATTCATTTAATAATTTAGTGGGTGAAGCCTGCTTGTTAATGTTTATTTGATGTGCATTAACAAAATAGTTATTCAAATGATAATATAGATCATTGTTATACAACCCTCAGGTGCAGGAGATATTGTAAGTGCAACCCACTCTTGCTTTGATGCAGAGACTGACTTTCTACAGAAGAACCTCAAAATACAGGAATAGTAAAATATTATATACTTTAGTTAAAGTACAGCTGCACTTTGTTGTTTTTGAAGGCTGCTGTAATGAAGCCCAAGGATTCTTGCTGGAGCGTTTGATTCATGAGTACAGGCATCCATTTATTTAAAATTAAAGTTGTAAAGTAAAAATTTGTTACAATTTATCCAAAACTTTCTTTAAAGGTCCCATATTATGCTAAATCGACTTTTCTGAGCTTTTAACCATGTTATAACGTTGTTTCTACCTCAAACACATACCCAAAGTTGTGTTTTGTTTCATTCGCGCATGTTTAAGTAATTTATGTAGTTAGAGCTACAGTCCTTTCAATGAGCTGTTTCACGCAATGACGTCAATATGTGAAATAAACCACTCCTCTCCAGGAAGTGCTCCTCCACACTCCTGCCCCTCTCTCCTGCACTGTCAACAAGTGCTGTGCTCTGCAGCTCAGACGCACAAAAATGCATCGCTGCTACTGTGTTAGCTTACTTACCGTCAGCAACATGTATTACTAACAAGTATTACTGCATAGCTCTACATATTGCTAGGCTACTTTATTATAGTTCTTTCAATATACTGCACAACAGCTACCTTAGGAGTCTCCAGGCAGCATACATTCTCAACTTCAGTAGGCATTGTACGGCCATTTCCACATGTGCACCTATAAACAGAAGCAGTTAACACGCGCTATGCTACGGGCTACACTATAGAAACATACACAATAAATAGCTTCTCATTTACCAAGCAGAAACGTCTTGTAGAAGCCTTTGAGGTCTTTGTGTTTGCTCATGTTCTTTGAACTCAGAGTCAGACTCTGGGTCAAAGATATACGGCTCAGTTACTCTCAAAGCCATTGCTGAAAAAGTTATTACTATGATGTACCGTGTTTACTTCAGTCTGTTTCCAGCACAGCTCTAGCGTGACATCATGAGTGGGCGGAGCCAACACGGGAGAGCTGAGCCTTAAAGTGACAGCGCCAAATCAGAGTTCACTTTGGACTCATGATGAGAGCTCATCCAAACCGCTTGTATAAGATCATTATTGTGTGTTTCATGTTGCAAAACGTGATATGGTAACCTAAATGTATCCAAAATACACTGTATAATGTTCAAAATAGTATAATATAGGACTTTTAAGCACTTTTTGTGTTATATGCTTTATTAGTAAAATAATAACTAGTTCTGAATATAAAACAGCCATTGTTTTTTTTTCAATCCACCAACAATTACACCACCTACTTTAATTGAAATTAAAGTAAATAATTTAATAACAACACCATAAATTCTACTGTACCAAAGCAAAAACCTGATGCTGATCATTTGTTTGCTGTGTGTGAGTTCTGGACTTTTCCAGAATAAAATGACACTTAGAATCTGACAAAAAAATATTAATGCAGTGGTGAGGACAGATCAGTATAAGTCACAGAGCATGCAAGCGCTTAAGAGTCAGGACATTATAGATCACAGCTGAGACTCATCTTTAATGGGAATTTAGCAGGACTTGGGAGAGAGCTTGTGTTAGTCTAAACAGGAGTAAACTGACACCTTATAAATAGGAAGAATGGAACAGAAAACTAGTTCTGTTCATTTTAATGTTTTTTTTGTTTTTTTTACTTTTTATTTAATTTAAAAATACTGAATTGCTATATATTTGGTTAATATTGTGATATAACATTGATATATCCATCGTGGGTTCCTCAATCGTATTGAATTGTAATGGTATTGTGGAAAGCTTTGTGATGTCGCAAAACATCATATTGTCTGTTACTGAATTGATATAACATTGTATTGTGATGAAACCAACAATTTACATGCCTAGAAACTATGGCAGCTAACTGTGAGAGTATTGCATGACTCTGTCTGTGTCTGACTTCAATGCGGAGAAGAAGACATATGCTTTGTGGCTAAAACCACAAACCACTTTACTTGAGATAGAAAAATAGAACCTGAACTCCAAATGTGTTTTATTGAAAGATTACTGACACAAGGAACAAGCAACACAAATGGGCTACAGCAGCTTTGAAACAACTACCCCATGCCAGCGTTGAAACTGTCCCTTTCTACCTTCCATAAACGATCTAGAGTAACAATCCAAGCCAAATTAAATCTAAACTAAGCTACATGGAGCATAAAGTATTTAAAAAATTTAATGTTCAGGTACTGGTATTGAACAAATTAACCCAAAACTAAAGACAGCGTTCTTACACCTTTTCTAAGTTCAAATTAGAGCACTTTTCAAGCACTTTCAAGGTGAGTTTTCATGTTTTTCAAGCACCTTCGATGCGGTAAATTACATGTTGACATACATATATACCGAATGTAGTTTTTCTAATTTGAATCCATTGTGCATAAATGTTTGTTCTTTTTTTTACAGAAGGTTGATATCTGAAAAATGAGCTCACACTCAGATTTTGTTTGGGTGCAGTACCAAATCTTTGAGTTTTCAGCTATCCCAAACACAGTGAGCTATGCCACTTTATTCTCCTCACATGTGAAATTCTGTTGATCCATGTTTTAGCTATAATTTGTACTTTTCCTCTTCAAGCCAGCGATCCCTGAAACTAACCTTGCGCTGCAGCTGGATTCCCCGCGAGACTTGGGAGTTTCCAAAACTCTTGTAAATCCATCTTGTATCGTGCCAACCAAACCGCTTGAGTCGGCGAACCGTGGACTCACCGGACTCTTTTGACCAATGATGTTGCAGCACTAACAGAGAGGCGGGTTTTTAATTTGAAGAAAGCAACAAGCGCTCTCTTCTCCTTTTTTGTTATCAACATGGCTACGACAAAAGACGTTAGTGTTAACGCTGCTATCAAAACAGTTTTATCAGAAGTAGAGAGTATTTCTTCTTTGAAAGAAGCGCAATGAGTGGTACGTCATATCGTTGCTATGATTGGCTAAAGAAACAGTGGTAAGCGGATACTAGTCGGTGCTTCATCCAATCAACTACCAAGTTTTTGACAGAAGGCTTCTCCCTTTTGCAAACGCTTTCAACGGAAGCCTTCACAGATGGTACTGCGAAATAGACTATGTTCTGTGGAGGAGTTCTATCTGGCAGAGTCAGGTTACCATGAAACAGCAACCTACCAGCATGTTTTATTCTCCGATCTGCTCCATCAGAGGGCGCATATCCAAAAACACTAGCAGATTACTCTATATCCACACATGCAGACACAAGCTTTGTTGTTTTCTTTAAGTGCAAAATGCAAAAACTATTTTGTTCTAAGAAGAAAATTACTCAGTGAGTTTTATCCAAAATTCAAGAACTTTTACAACCTTGAAAACACTAGATAAAAATTCAAGTATTCATAAGGATTTCAAGCACCCGTGGGAACCTTGAAAATAATTCTAAAGTGTGTGCTAATATTATAGCTTTTATGAAGTGATTCTATATTGTTCTGATGCATCATAATAATTAATTAATGTAATAATTATTCTTGCCAACCCTAATGCAGCCTCTTCTTTTCTGTTTTCAGTTTGGTGTAAAGACAACAGTTGTGTGAAAAGCCTGAGGCACCTCAACATGTCCCAACAGCCTGCTGCCTGTTCCACATGAAACAAGAAAGACACTGCATTCCTCCTAACAACAGCCTCAGTCCTGTGTGGAGACAATCACAAAGCACTATTCAAACATTTGTATTCACCACCACTACATCCCTGCTCCCAAATGACTTCACTAAATATTGAGGAAACTAGAACAGAGGTGGCACAAACTGATCAAAACTGGTACTATTTGTACTCAGAAGCCCAGGCCTGACGAATTGCAAATAAACTCTTACCATTGATGACCAACAATAAAAAGAGATTCAAGTGGGAAAACTATGAAGTAGCTTTCACATCCCTATACAATGCATAGTGCCTTATAAAAGTACGATTTTAAAAATCGTAAATTTACCTTGTTGTTGTTTGTCAATTTGTTTATTTGTACTATTGTTTTGTTGCCCCTGACACGTTATCAAATACAGACACGCACAGGTTTATCTTCCGTTAAGTTTGCCGAGTGGCACAAACAGGACCTGCCAGACAAAACTGGTCTTAATAGGTAATATAAAAAATGTGTGCTTGCCTGGGCGTGGTAGTTTAATCGAGCAGCAAGGTGTACTAGTCCCCTCAACAACAAAATCCCAGTATTGGGCAACAGGGAACGAAAGCAGAAACTCATAAAAATAACTTTTAAAAAGAGGCCTAACTGAACAGGAAGCGTCCCAATGTTTTACGTGTTTACGGTGAACCTGACACTACCCTGTGTGTTTTCGCTCGGCTTCAGAAACGTACGGCAGAATATTTTGAAATAAAAGCAGTGCGGGACTCACTCCATCTGTTCTTGAGATCTGCCAGGCGTCCCTTCCCTCTCCTCGCCACGGTGTTACTCATTGCGGAGGGTATTTTTTATCCCTACCCGTCCACAAACACTCCTCCGCGGGCTTCATCGCCGCTCGGAACGCTTCTCTTCAGGCGCTGGCTCTCGCCCTCCGCGTGCTCACTAACGCTCGATGCTCTGTGATCACTGTGCTGCGTTTACTTACTGTGCGAACGTCACATTCATTGGGAGGAGTTTCATATCTGAGTTTATAAGATATAGGCTATATTTAAATATGTCTCTGTCCCCAGCATTGATGTGTATTATAAGATAATATTCTAATAATACATCCATGGTCCCCAGTGATGTTCCAGTTACGGAAGGCAGGCTGAGCTTTACTTAAATATAATTGGTCTGTTTATGAGGCAGTTAAATTCATTAAATTAATGCTGTTTCTGTTCGTTTTGGTCCCCTACCTGTTACATTTAGAGTTCATCCGTTGTGACATTTAGTTCAATTAGTTTTTTATTGTTATTCTGTGCCATCTTTGACTATATTCAAACCATCCTCATTTGTCTAGTACAGGGGTGGGCAAACTTTTTGGCTCAAGGGCCACACCGGATTTTAAAATCTGACAGACGGGCCGGCCCACTAAACTATAAACTAGTATTAATTACATTAGAAAACCTGGCGGCTGATATTATGTTCTTTGAAACCTGCAACAGTTTCTTGGCAAATAAGACATATGGTACTGACTGGACTTCAGTGAATAATCTCAAATCTGTCAAATATCTCTGTCCGCTCCATATTAAAAACTTGTGTGAATGGACGTTTTCTGTATGTAGATATGATGGTAGCTTTAGCAAAAACACAAGGCATTTAAGGAAAATGACCAAATATATGCTGTCTTATATTAAACTATAAATACTTTTGCCATGCTTGTCGGCCACATTACACAGCTCAACGGCCGCATGTGGCCCTGGCCTTAGTTTTCCCACCACTGGTCTAGTAGCATCTTCAACCAAAGTGGCTATTTTCATTACATGTAGCGTACACAAATTTGGATTTTTAATGTGATAATTGTGGTAGTGTAAGAGTTAGTGTTAGACTTTAAGAGCAACCTTTCTGAAGTGCCACCCAACAGACACTAACTAAACTCTTGCCCTTTTCCGGTGTATTTCAATCCCATCCCTTGCCCATCTGAAGGGGCATATGTCTGTGGGCAGTCTAGTTGTGAACAGGAGCAGCCACAGGTTGTGGTTTGCACTGAAACCTGAAGCCAACCTGAGACTGTGACTCATTCAGCTTCTGTTCAGCTGATTACTAAGAACCTTCTGGCAAAACACTGCAGCGCTGGAGATTGAAGACCAATTGTCTCACTTTTAACTGTCAGAGTAGACCTAATTGTGGTACTATGTTATTCCAAAATGTAACAAGGTACTCTGTGAATTGACAATTACTTGGTACAGTGATTTTATTAATTAAAAAAAAAGCCCCATTAGACTCAATATCTCCTGTGTGGATATTTACTGTCTGTTTTGTGAAGCCCTTTGAGGCACTTGTTGTTGTGACACTGGGCTATACAGGCACTTATTTTGAGTTTCTAAATGAATTCTCTGATTTTTTTTATCCCGCTAAGTTCTAGACTCCAACAAAATTATTATCGTAGGGGACCTTAACATTCATGTTGATGACAGCAGAGATAGTTTGGGCAATACATTTATGGCCTTACTGGATCCTGTTGGTTTTGTTCAAAATGTAAACAAACCCTCTCATAGGCACAACCACACCCTGGACCTTATGTTAACCTACAATACAGAGATCAGTCAGTTAAAGGTCCTGCCCCATAACCCCGTCCTATCGGATCATTTTTTTAATAACCTTTCAGTTCACGCTTGAGGACTACACTCTTCCTCTGGACAGACCCCAGTTTAGAAGAATATTATCTGATAAAACTCAGTTTAAAAAAGTAATTCTAGCAATATTATCCAGTATTGCTCCAGTTAATCCAGAGAACAGCCCCAGTCCCAACAAAGTAGATCAGTTTGTTGATACAGCCATACAGCTATCGATAGTGTGGCTCCACTAAAACAGAGGGTCATTAGAAATAGTAGAGTATCACCCTGGTTCAATACAGAAACCCGGCTCCTTAAACAAGCCACGTGTAAATCAGAAAGGCATGGCATCTCTCCAACTGCGAGGATTCACTCAGGGCCTGGAAAAACAGTCTTTTAATTTACAAGCATGCCCTGCATAAGGTTAGAACTAGGTATTATTTGACTCTTATAGAAGAAAACAAAAATAATCCTACTGTAGCCAGGCTGACAAACAGTCACAGCTCAGTAGAACCTAGCATCCCTTTAACACTTAGCTGCAGTGACTTCCTCCAGTTCTTCAATAATAAAATAACCACAATTAGATATAAAATAACTCAAATCCTCCCCACTATTAGCTCAGAGCAGATTAGTGCCCTAACAGCTAAGTCCTCAATCAAATTTCTTTAAATGTTAGACTGCCTCATCCCTGTAGATCTAAATGAATTAACCTCAGTCGCTATGTCCTCTAAAACATCCAACTGTATCTTAGACCTGATCCCTTCTAAACTTTTTAAAGAGGTCTTTCCCTTAATTAATAAAAGTATTTTGCTTTATTGCTGCTATTTTGACTTCATTTGAAATAATAAAGTTGTGTATTACCATCTTTCCCAGTGGTCTCGCTCTTGTGCTGCTGGGGGCTGTGGGGTGGTAAGGCGTCTTCAAACACTTGCTCTAGATGAACAAGTCGGTTATATGCACATATTCAGTATTTCTATTTGACAGAAACATTGAATATGGGTTATTAATAAGTTTACCTTTTCTGGACAGCCTTGGTACAGATGAAAAGGACCGCAGACCTCGCCGCTGCATGAAACCTCCCTCTTCATTACTGTTAGTTCTCCCTGCAGGTTATTAGGGATAAAACATTTTCTAGGTCGGGGCTCATGTGCTGACATTTTTGTTAGCTCTTACTTTTGATTCGCAGAGATGAGAAGCTGAAACTCCTCCTGGAGGTTGGAGAAACTTCTCTATTCTGAGGAAACAAACAAACATGGGGCTCAAAGGCTAGCACAAGTTGACTGCACCTTTGTGTTATCAGGGCTGGTATTCAAGGACTTCATTATGAATACAGCTTTTTTACAGGCACAAACAGTAGAATTACATCTGGGTTCACATATAATAACTATTGTCATAACAAAAAATAAAACCCAAGGTTGCTGGTGCCTGCAGCTATAATGACAAGCTCTACTGGTTTGTAAAACAATAGGCATAATTCTTAGTATAAATGAATATTCCTGTATCTGGCTCTACCAGAGTCACACATTTAACACAGATCCACATGCCTTTTAGTGTTGGCTCATGAAAAAAATACTCTGAACTCCCTAGCGCGCTGTATCACTGTGACACTGTGTTTGGAAAGTACTGGCTGCTCTTATTAGGTGGAAAAAAGCTATCTGAACGCATATGACCCCATGTGAAAAAGTTAAATTATGAATTAACTGTGGTTGATCACATTTTTTGGAAAGCTCAGTTAAATTTTTACTGGCCACATGCAGTCCTGATTACTGTCAGTGAACCACGTTGAGCGCCATTATGCACAAATGGGGAAAAATATGGGATAGTGGTGAACTTGGAAATAGGGCCATCAATTAACCGTTTTCCTTTAATAAATAAAATCCTCACGTGAAAACTGTATTTTGGGTTTGCTTCAGGCATCATTGCCTGATATTTAAATTTGTTTACTGGGCTAAAACATTTAAGTATGACAAATATGCAAAATTAGAAACCAGGAAGGGGGCAAATACTTGTCCACAGCACTGTATCACTTCACAAACGAAAGACGATAGTAACATAAAACTACAATATAAAAAAGATATAGCTGAAGAAGATACAAGGCACTTGAGTATCACGTTATCATTTGGTTTAAGTTGAAATCTAACAACGCCATGTCACTAACTCAGTAAGAAACAGTGCACCTGCTGCAGTTCAAGCACAGGAAGTCACAGTCTGATGTTTGTGTGTGTTTTGGGTTTGTGATATTTATGGGAAACGACTGTCTGAAAGGCTCTGTGTCTCTCTACAGTTCAACTAAGTTCCATCAGGATGACAACAGCACCCTGCACTAGTCCAGTGAGTACAGATATGACCTCTAGAGCTGTGTGTGACTATGGCTCACTCACCCCTTGTAGGAACGCAGACATCCTGTCGATTTTTCTTCGTAGAACCACACTCAGACCGGGTGCCGGACTATCGGGCGAACTCCAACATGACTTCTGAATGTCCTGTGTTGGTCTCTGTCAGTGCGCATGAAAGTGAAGGAGCAAAGCTGTTTGAGGAAGTGCACTGCTGAAAAGTGCGGTTGAACTTCAGTCTCACTCTGGATTTCCTCTTTCAGTGTCACACTAGCAGTGTGCTGTGTGTATGTGGGCGTGTGACTGTGTGTGTGTTAGGGAAACCTGTTTATCAGCTGCTCAAACCTGCTCAGGATAATCATTAACTCTAATACAGTATGGATTTTCATTGAATATATACCACATAGTATAAGCCTATAATATATAATACTATATGGCATTACACCTGTTCTTACGCTGTATGTTAAACATCCCTCTTGTAAGAAATAAGGTTTCAAATTAGTGTTATGTAACAGTTTACCTCAATTACAATCAATGACTTATTATATTTGATAAGATAAACTTTATTAATTCATGAGTTCTGTTTCTCCCAAAACACTCTTTCGCATTTACACTTGCTGTGTTTGGTGCAGTTTCTCTGTTAGCGTGATTCACTTGGATAAATGTGAATGCTACATACAAACCTCAATGCACACCAAACATGCGCGCAGAGACCCCTTCAAAACGGTGGTCTCGGAGCACTGTGGTACAGTTCAGTTGAAATGTGAATGCCAGGCAGACCACAGACACAGCCCAAACAGGAAGAGCCTAATAAATTGGCGATGAAAACGTCATGTAACTTGTTGTTTTCCCTAGAGCAGAAAAAAAAATTAACCAAAACCATTTGTCCAACTAAAAAAATAAGGGAAGAGGGCAAACATAAAGCACTAAAGGAGGTAAAAGGAAATGGTAAAAGGCATTTAGGCTTACAGCACCATCTAGTGTGATTCTTAAAAAAGGCATCTTTGTTGCGTTTGGTCCATGTTTTAAAATGCCAGCTGTGAACGCTCGGTGGACAGGGGCTTTTTGCCTATGTTTTGAACTAAATGGATCATTGCCTGTTTTGGTGCGAACTAATGGACCGGGACAAAAGTGTGAATGCACCCTTAGAGACAAAAGTGATATGGTTTTACCACACAGAAAGGTGGAATATTAAAACTTTTACAACAACTGATTTATGGACAACTACAATTTGTGGACTGAACCTGAGGCTACTGAGCTTCCTCAGTAGGTACAGCCGCTGAAAACATTTTTTGTAAAGACACTCAGTGTTGTTGCAGAAGATCAGTTGAGAGTCTTCAGTTGTGCCAAGGTATTTAAGACTGTTGACAATCTCAACACTCTGCCCGCCGAGTGTTACAGGTTGTTTTCCCAAATTACTGTTGGAGTATATGATGAATTCCTTGGTTTTGTTCACATTAATTTGAAGCTGACTGATGTTACATTAGCTTTGAAGAGCCCAAGTGTGGTCTACATTCAGCTGCTGGATTAGTTTGTTGCAGAAGACCAACCAGAGCCATGTCTTCCGCGTATTTAAACAATTTAAAAAGTGTATCATTTATTTTGAAATTGTTAGTGAAGAGACTAAAAAGTATGTGCTGATGTATTCTACCTGACATCGACCCTCTGTGGACGGCAAGAGAGAAACTGTCTGATCCACAGAATAAACCCTGTGTTGATGTTAAGGTGAGCAAGTCTCTTCAGTAGGATGTGTGTTTCCATTGAATTAAAAGCTGAACTAAAATCTAAAAATAAAACCCTAGCATATCCCTTGGGGTTGTGTAAGATGTTTAATTACTGTGTTAAGCAGAGTCAGTAGAGCATCATCTGTTCCCCTTTTGCTTTTGTAGACAAACTGGAGTGGGTCTTGCATCGTGGCTTCTGTGGAGTTCAGATAGTTGGCCAGAACTCGCTCCATGGTTTTACACATATAGAGACTATTGCAATGGGCCTGTTTCACGCAATGACGTCAATATGTGAAATAAACCACTCCTCTCCAGGAAGTGCTCCTCCACACTCCTCCAGCCCCTCTCTCCTGCACTGTCAACAAGTGCCGTGCTCTGCAACTCAGACGCACAAAGAAGCATCGCTGCTACTGTGTTAGCTTACTTACCGTCAATACTTTTACTTTACTTTCAATACACTGCACAACAGCTACCTTAGGAGTCTCCAGGCAGCATACATTCTCAACTTCAGTAGGCATTGTACAGTCATTTCCACATGTGCACCTATAAACAGAAGCAGTTAACACACGCTATGCTATGGGCTACACCATAGAATAATACACAATAAATAGTTTCTCATTTACCAAGCAAAAACGTCTTGTAGAAGCCTTCGAGGTCTTTGTGTTTGCTCATGTTCTTCGAACTCAGAGTCAGACTCTGGGTCGAAGATATACGGCTCAGTTACTCTCAAAGCCATTGCTGAAAAAGTTATTACTATGATGTACCGTGTTTACTTCAGTCTGTTTCCAGTGCAGCCAGCACGGAAGAGCTGAGCCTTAAAGTGATATCGCCAAATCAGACCGTTCACTTTGGACTCATGTTGAGAGCTCATCCAAACCGCTTGTATAAGATAATTATTGTGTGTTTCATGTTGCAAAACGTGATATGGTAACCTACATGTGTGTGTTCAAAATAGTATAATATAGGACCTTTAAAAAAAAACTACAGACATACAAATGGTTGCTGCCTCACATACATCAAGTAAACACACCCATACTAATGACATGCTTACACTCCCCCCACATACACACAAATGGTTTCACACAGAAAGCTACAAAAAAGGCATGTACACAGAGGACACACTCACTCAACACACAAATGCATGCATGATACAGTATGCCTTTCGTTCTACAGTTTTAATATATTAGTTTATGTATCTGTTCTTTGTGTTCTATTGTTCTTGTCCCACTGAACTACAGGCCTCATATATTGATAAAGTGTGTTATAATTGAGATGCCATTACGCACATCAAGGTGACAGAATCTTGGGATCACAAGTTCTTCCTCTTGTTAATGTACAATTTGAAGTACAGTTTTGTAAACTATTTGTATTTTGGTTTGATTTAATGCATTTTTTGGTGCACCTGCGTGTGTGTCTATGTATTTAATTACAGTATTGTGCTTATAATGGCCTTGTTTGAATAAATATATGGCATCATTGGCCTTTGAATAATATTTGCATATCGTTGTGATTGATTAAGCATTAGGCCTATGCCATTTCAGTGATGCTGATATTATACAGTGTAATTTGGCTATTATAATGGTAAATAATGCAATTTCAAGTTGATTGATCAATTGAATTGATCAATTGTGTATCTTTAATATTTAAAATTCACGTTTCATCTACAACTTAAGTACAATTTAAATGAGTAACATATTTACCATTCATTAGACTTTTTTTGAGGTGCAGGGTGGTGTTGGAGGTTTGTTATTTTGTTAGATGACTTTGGGACTAGTTAATAGTCATGTCAGTCCTTAACAGCACTCAAGAGTCAATCCTCAAATAGTGTAGAAATAGTGATCATGCAATTGCCACACATATGTGATCTCAGTCAATTGATGAAAACATTTATAGTGAGTTCACACACAAGACATGCACTGTCTCTGTATTATTGTGCCTGTAGTTGAATACAATCTCATATTTATACTAAGCAGCTGAACCCAGTATGGTGCTTATGTTCTACAACTCATGCAAGATGGCAAAAAAACTAGGGTTTTTTTTGGTCTCGGTCTCGGTCTTGAGCTGAACTAGTCTTGGTCTTGACTTGGTCTGTCTTGGTCTTGGTCTTGATACTCTCTGGTCTTGGTAGTGTCTTGGTCTCGCTTTAGGTGGTCTTGACTACAAGTCTAACTGACGCACCAGTCCATTTGTATCTGGAACAGTATTCTCAACTCTCCCAATGATCCAAGAATTACGAGGTGCCAGATCATCCACCAGAACAACAAAATCGCCAGGAACAAAGTTTCTCTTTGGACCCCGCCACACCCAACGCTTCCAAAACAGGTCAGCTATGTATTGCACCTGCCTCGAGTGACCACGAGCGTAGACATCCTCCCTTTCAAAAACCCCTGGTGGCAGCGACAGCTGTGACTTGAGAAGAAGTAGGTGGTTAGGTGTGAGGGCCTCCAAGTCATTAAGATCAGTAGACGCCCTTGTTATAGGACGGCTGTTGACAATTGCTTTGGCCTCACAAAACCACACCTCAGAAAATCAGAAGACCTTCTTAAGCTAGACTCTTCTAGATTCTTCAAGATAGAATTCAACACTTTTCAAACTGACCTGAACAACCCCAAACCCAATCAGCTTGTAGAGGTGACTAGTCCTTTTAACATTCTCCCCTCTCTCCAAGCAAGCCATTTCTTCCTAAAATCTAATTTTCTGACAAAAACAGACTATAACCATCTCCGAGATAAAAATCTCATCGTCAGACAAAGCACTCTTAGGAGCCTGAAATTTGACAACTTCCGTGTCTACTTGCAGTTTTCCTTCTAGCTGATCATTGCTCACTCTGGACTGGACAAGAACCTCACTAAGCTGCTTCCTTTGTTGGGGAAGATACAAAAGTAAGTTCTTAAATTTACAGCCCTTTTGAGGCAGAATCAAAAGGAAAAGTACTCAATAAGTCGCTAAATTGGACCTACCACATAAACAACAGCATTTACCACTGCAGCCTTGACACAGAGGTCGTCAGAGTTTTCAGGGTCTACTGGCCACCTGCACTCATGTTCAAGGGGAAAGAGGACCAGGACCAGAGAGCCACGCACTAGCCTCCAAGAAGATCTCAACTCTAGCACCTTGAGAGGCTATGTCTGCAGGATTATTTGAGTATTTTTGACACTCTGTTGCTGCAAATGTTGTACTGTCGGTCCAAAAGACAGACTCCTTGAGTTTCATCTGTAGCTCTTTTATCCACAGGCAGTTCATCCTGCTGGCCACCACTGCAGCAGTTAGCTCCATGCACAATATGAGAATTGGTTTTAAAGGAGCCACACGTGGTGGAGCTGGGCAGAGGGAACGTCATTAAAGCTCACAGGTTCCAGACATCTACTAAATTCCCACCTTTCCAGCATATAGAGGTCCTCTTACCAAACCAGCCATGCTTGGGCAACAGAGGAAGGCAAAGGGCCCAGACATTCTCTGCAAAGATCCTAAAGGATTTTCTTAGCAAACAAAACCACCATACCATGAAGCCTAAAGGATCATAGATGGAACTAATGGTTGATAACATTCCTCTCCTTGTCATTGGCCAATCTTTGAGGGTGATCTTAAACTCAAAATTCTTACACCTTTTCAAATTCCAGCGCTTTTCAAGCACTTTCAGTGTGTTTTCATGTTTTTCAAGCACCTCCCAACTGCGGTAAATTACATGTTGACATACATATACCAAATATGTTTTTTCTCATTTAAATCCATTGTGGTATAAAAAAAAGACTAAACTTGTTTAAATTGATGACTACATGGGAGCACAGACAAGGGATAGTTTACCCAAAAATGAAACTTGTGTGATCAGAAAGATGTTCATTTATTGGATGAAGTGTCTGTTTAAGTTTGGTCTTATTACGGAAGGTTGATAGCTCAAAAATTAGCTTACAGTCAGAGACACAAGCGGTGTTGTTTTCTTTATGGGCAAAATGCAAAAAACATTTTTTTCTAAGAAGAAAATTACTCAAGAAGATTGTGAATTATTATTAAAGCAACCCAATCAGAATTTCAAGCAATTTCAAGCACTTTTTCCAAAATTCTAGGACTTTTACAACCTTAAAAACACTATTTTAATTAATTAAATAATTCAAGCATTTTCAAGGATTTCAAGCACCTGTACGAACCCTGTAAACTTAAATACATCAGATTGGACACACCACTGTACTCCAAATGCTCATTTTACAGGTAAGATCCCAGTATCCAGGTCCAGACTCTTCACTTCTAATGCTCTCTCAGCTTGGGGTATAGCAGCAAGAACTATTGCTAATCCACTTTGTGAGTTTAAACCCTACAGGGCACTGAGGTCTTGACACAGAGTCATGGACAATCGTCAACATCTTTAAACATGTAACATGAAACGTTAATAATCTCTAGACAAGCCAGGTTGCTCATTGTGTGTACCTTCAGGAAAATCTACCTTAAATTGCTTCTCCCACAGCTCATCGAGTCTCGCAGCTGATATCCTATTGACTGTGACATTGGGCTGAATAAACTCACCACTATTGCCTTTCCTCAGCGGACCATTCACTGTCCAACCAAAGATGGTCTTCTCCGGGCAAGGGCCACCATGAACACTGCGAACCACCTCCCATGGCTCCAATGCTTGAGGTGCATTCATTCCAATAAGAAGGTCCACATCTGAACTAATCTCTTTTATTTTGATATGTCTCAGATGCGGTCATCTTTGGAGATCCTTCACACTAGCAATGTTGCCCTGGTGGACAGGCATAGATTTCTGAGTGAAGATTTTAGGAAAATAACAGAAGTGATTTGAATCCAGTCCAGCCACTTCTTGGTCTGCCACCATATAGCCAGTGGCGGAGCCAGGGGGGTAGCCGGAGTGGCCATTGCCACCCCCAACAAAGCCCTGGCCACCCGCTACAGATGGTAATGTGGCGATAATCGGCTGTTAGAGTCTTGTGAACATTTTCCGAAGAAAACGCTAATTTCATACATTCCCAGCTCACTCCAACACAGGGACGGGGAGTTCTTGGCCAATCACAAGCCTACTGACGCCCAGGGACTTAACAGAGAACCCCATTGGCTGTTGCTGTACAATGTCTTTGCCATGGTCTGCGCGTGCACAACTGGTAAACAGAGACAGCATGACGGCCAAAGTCTCAGAGGGCAAGGTAGCTATTCCTGCATTAGCTGTTACTGCATACACTGCTAAACATCATAAACAAAGGAAAACAGAAGGAGTAAAGAGACCAGAAAAGTGCAAATGGGACGATAAAAGAAATAACGCAAATAAATATTGGAACCGCCTTCCAAAGATGGAGAGAACTACGAGACTGCATTTGTCTAAAATTGGACTCTGAGGTGGCTGCTTATCTTCTAGACTGGTAACTAACTTTCTATTCACTATATTTTTATTAGCATTGTGGTCAGTTTCTCTTGTCTTGTTACGTTTCAAACGAATTGCAAACAGATGTAAGCCTTACGTTGCTAGGGCTTAGCCTTATGTTGCTAATGCTAATATTGCTAGCGCTGTAGTCTCTTGGACTTATCGCTCTTGAGACCCATAATTTCAGTGCTCCACACGCTCAGCTTTCTCATAGCTAGGTGTCCTCACCTACTAACACCAGTTTCCTAGTCATGATTTGTGTTGGGACAGGATTAGCGGTCTATAAACAGTGAGCATGTCCGTCTCGAGTTGTGCACGCGTATAAGATGAATTCACGCACGAGACGAAAGAAAAGCCTGGGAGGAGCTAAGGGCGGGGCTTCCGTTTGAAACTCAACTGTCTCTCTCTCTCTCTCTCTCTTGGTTCTGAAAAAGACAATCAGGTACTGGAGCCTTAATGTAGTTAAATGTAGTAGTTCTATAAAATCATTGTTATAGTAATTGTTTTGTATGACACTCATGGTAAATATAAGCTCAATTAAACTGTACTAAATTTTGCTTTCTACTTGAGGTGTAATTGTAACCAGGCTTTCCTCTGTATAGGGACAGTCTGAAGAGAAAATTGGATATCTCCAATTTTTTTCAAAAGAAGCCAAAATCAGGTGCAGATCAGGACCAAACAGCTCTCAGCCCCAGTGTCAGCTGTCTTAGTAATCAATTTGCAGGAGATGGACAGGGAAGTCAAGAAGATGAACAAACAAGAACCAAATGTGTCTCCAGCAGGTCAGAGCAGAGACAGTAAGCTGCCTAATTCAGATTGTGTGATGACTTTTATGCTAAGTAATATATGCTATGGTTATATACAGTATATAATGCAGTTTTAGAAAACGATGAGGGTGAGACAGAACTATTATTTTTGTCTAATTGAACATTTTGTATATGGACGCCCCAAATAATCCCTTGCCACCCTTTGGCCACCCCTTTTTTAAAAGTCTAGCTCCGCCACTGCATATAGCTGTCAACCACCTTCTCCTTACCCATTGTTCTTAGTAGAAAAAAAAAACCCCTTCTGTGGGAGGGGTACCCTGCACAGAGAAGCTGCAGCCATCCCTTACAGAACCTTAAGGAACACTTAATCTGTAGAGGAAACAAACAATTGTAAATACCATATAAACATATAGTTCCAAAGACTTAGATGTTGATTTTGAGATATCCTAAGTGCAAAATGAGAATTTACCACATTCAGCAGTTATGTCAGAGCTCACCCAGTGGTTGGATCACCCATCCATGCACTTCCTGGTCTCCCATATTTGACCTTATTTGTCTTACCCATTCCTCAACTGTTGCTCCTCAACTGTTGCGCCAGTAGCAACAAATCATTGGCATAGATTTTGTACTGGCCGATTTTGGCCCTGACCATATACTCCTAATTACTACAAGGGTGTGGTGGTGAAGGACTAGGGCAGGTGTTACGACCTGGCTCTTACAGCCACAACAAAAGGTGAGACACGGCGACGAACGTTCCAAAATATTTATTAACATAGGTACATAGAGTTAAAGTAAATAAGTATGTAATATGGGTATCAGTTGTGGGTCTGTATGGGTGTGTGTGAGTATATGCGAGTGAGGTGTTGTGCAGTGTTGTGCAGTGATGGCGTGGCATAACAAAAGCGAAAAGTTGGGTGCGCTGCAGCTAAGAGGGATGGAGAGGCGGAGAGGGCAGACACTGTGGATGGGACACTGGACCCATGTGGCTCCCATCAGTCCAACTCCACCCCCAAAACAAAATAGCTGTTAGCAACCAAGGCCAGGGCCGTCACACTCCCGGCCACAAATAACGGGTTCTGCCTTGGGAATCCCGAACAGAACAGTGTGACACAAGTTTCTAGACACCAAAATACCCAGACACCATAAAGATGACATCACAATAGGCAGAACACTACAGACCGTGGAATAATGAGACCCCCCATCTGACAGGTCAGCTCCGCGAACGCTTGTCTCCCCGTCTCAGCAACCGGTGCACCAAGGAAGCAGATTAAGAGGGAGGAGCGAGAGCCAAGGACCACGAAGACCAGGAGGACCGGGGCGAGTTATGGAACAGGGGCCCGAGACAGGGCGTCAGCTACCACCTTCTCTGTCCCCTTCACGTAACAGATGTCCAGACAATAGGACTGGAAGAAGAGGGACCACCAAATTCTACGCTGGTTATGGCACTGCAGTGTGGAGAGAAAGGTTAGAGGATTGTGGTCCATGTACACCACGACCGGGAACCACCCCCCACATATACATTATAAAGTTTTAAAGCCATAACAAGGGCAAGAGTCTCCTTTTCAATCACAGAATAGTTAAGCTGGCTCTTATTACATTTTTTTGAGAAGTAGCTCACGGGTCTGTGTATCCCCAGGTCATCCTGCTGTGTCAGGACCGCACCAGCGCCCACATGGCTAGTGTCCACATGAAGTTGGAAGGACCGGTCAAAATGTGGAGCTGCCAGGACAGGTGCTGTGCAGTGTAGAGCTTTCACCTGCTCAAAAGCCTGTTGATAGACAGGAGACCATTCAAATTTAAGATTTTTAGCAAGTAAGTTTGTTAACGGGCCCACCACAGACAAGAAATCTCTACAAAAGCATCTATATTAACCAACCAAGCCGAAGAAGGGCAGAAGCTCCTTCTTTGTAGTAGGAGTTGGAAACTGCTCTACTGCCTGTATTTTCGCAGCAATAGGACAGGCCCTGTCCTAGTACCCTGCCAAGATAGGTCACAGTCGCCTTTGCAAATTCACATTTTGCCAGGTTGACTGTGAGCCTTGCCCCCGCCAAACGAGTGAAAAGCTCTCTGATGCACTCTAGGTGAATTTCCCAAGTGTCAGAATACACCACAACGTGATCTAAATAAACCACACAACCTTGCATGCCAGCAACTATTCGATTCATTAGCCGCTGAAAGGTGGCTGGTGCATTTCTCAGACCGAAGGGCATTATCGTGTATGAATACAAGCCAGGAGTTACAAACACAGCTATTTCTTGTGCCCACTTTGTTAGTGGCACCTGCCAGTAACCCTTAAGGAGGTCAAATTTACTGACGAAGCTTGCTGACCCGACCTGATTCACACAGTCATCCATTCTTGGGAGGGAACGAATCTGGTTTCGTTACAGCGTTAAGTTTTCGGAAATCCGAGCAAGAACGAGGGGTATTGTCAGACTTTGGTACCAACAAACAAGGAGAAGCCCAGCTTGACAAGCTTGGTTCCACAATACCGTTGTCTAACATATATTTTACCATAACTTCCAAGTATTTGCGTTTCTCCATATTAATCCTGTAAAAACGCAGTTTTATTGGTTTAGTGTCTCCCACGTGGATGTCATGCTCTATCAAGTGTGTGCGGCCAGGTCTATCAGTAAAAAGTCAAGGAAAACTACTTATTAACGTTGCCAGAGCATGATTCAGGCAAATGTGACAATAGTGAGTCCAAATTACAGAGTGACTGCGTTCTTTAAGCGACCATGGGTCATGGCGCTGTTCAAGGTACCAGTTTCGTTTACAGGGTCTGCGAAACGAAATTTACTGCGCAGGCAGCATGTATTTCAAAGTCAGCATTTTCACGGGCATAGTAAGGCTTTAACAAATTAACATGGCACAACTGCAAAGTGACTTTAAAGGTTCTATACTATACTATTTTGAACATTATACAGTGTATTTTGGATACATTTAGGTTACCATATCACGTTTTGCAACATGAAACACACAATAATTATCTTATACAAGCGGTTTGAATGAGCTCTCATCATGAGTCCAAAGTGAATGGTCTGATTTGGCACTGTCACTTTAAGGCTCAGCTCTCCTGTGTTGGCTCCGCCCACTCATGACGTCACGCTATAACTACGAGCTGCCGCTGGAAACAGACTAAAGTAAACACGGTACATCGTAGTAATAACTTTTTCAGCAATGGCTTTGAGAGTAACTGAGCCGTATATCTTCGACCCAGAGTCTGACTCTGAGTTCGAAGAACATGAGCAAAGACAAAGACCTCGAAGGCTTCTACAAGACGTTTCTGCTTGGTAAATGAGAAACTATTTATTGTGTATGTTTCTATGGTGTAGCCCGTAGCATAGCGCGTGTTAACTGCTTCTGTTTATAGGTGCACATGTGGAAATGGCCATACAATGCCTACTGAAGTTGAGAATGTATGTTGCCTGGAGACTCCTAAGGTAGCTGTTGTGCAGTGTATTGAAAGTAAAGTAAAAGTATTGACGGTAAGTAAGCTAACACAGTAGCAGCGATGCTTCTTTGTGCGTCTGAGCTGCAGAGCACGACACTTGTTGACAGTGCAGGAGAGAGGGGCTGGAGGAGTGTGGAGGAGCACTTCCTGGAGAGGAATAGTTTATTTCACATATTGACGTCAATGCGTGAAACAGCTCGTTGAAAGGACTGTAGCTCAAACTAAATAAATTACTCAAACATGTGCGAATGAAACAAAACACAACTTTGGGTATGTGTTTGAGGTAGAAACAACGTTAGAACATAGTTAAAAGCTCAGAAAAGTCGATTTAGCATAATATGGGACCTTTAATGTTTGGTGAAAACGCTCCCTGACTCTCAGCATGATACACCGTGGCTTTGTTGTGTTTCACCCTGAGCTGTTTTAACACCTGTGCAAATAAATGAGATGTGAAATTTGTGCTGTATTATTTTTGGTATGCCGAAAACAGATAAATTGTGAAAGCGCGTGCACCACAGATTTAGCAGTTATTGCCCGCAACGGCTAGGCAGCAGGATAATGGGTGCTTTGACACATTGACAACATTAAGTAAATAACAGGACCCACATTTTGATTTAGGTAAAGGACCCACGCAGTCGACTATCAAATGCTCAAACGGCTCAGAGACTGCAGGAATTGGAGACAATGGAAGGGGCTTTAACGTCTGACTAGGCTTAGCTGTTAGCTGACAAACATGACAGGTCTTAACATAAGAGGAAATGTCTCTCTTCAAACGAGGCCAGAAAAAATGTTTTAGCAGACGGTTATAAGTTTTCCTCACGCCACAATGACCGGACTCGTCATGGGCCACTTCCAACACAGCAGGGCAAAATTTACACGGCACAACCACTTGAAAAATTGGGTTACCGACAAATCCAAAGTGCGGCATTTATTTTCTCACCAACAGCAAGTCATTTAGGAAGTAACACACGAACAGTCAGCCGCCTCGGTCTCAGGACGTACTTGACCGAAAAGCTCTTTCAAAGAGGAGTCAGCCTGCTGCTCTGCTAGCAGCTCACTGTGAGACAAAGACATAGGTAGATCAGACAAAGGTAACGACAGTTTTTGTATACTTTTCCCCTCTTTACCAGACTCTGCGCAAGTCACGGCAATTGCCGTAAAGACCGTCTCGCCAAGCGCCGTAGGGAGCCATGTGAGAGCCTGGGTGGGCGTCAACATCCTAGGCACATTTCCCACCACGGACCAGGGGAACTGGTATGTCACTGTGGCCATGAACTACTTTACTACGTGGCCAGAAGCCTATGCTGTTCCAGACTGCTGTGACAACCACCCAGAAACTGGTCGATCACTTCTTCTGCCGGTTTGGAGTGCCAGAGGAGCTCCATAGTGACCAGGGGCGGAACTTTGAGGCCAGGGTGTTCCAGAAAGTGTGCCGGCGTCTTGGGGTGAAAAAGACCAGGACCACCCCATTGCACCCTCAGAGTGATGGGTTGGTGGAGCGGTTCAATCGGACCCTGGCCACACAGCTCGCCATCCTCACCAGCCATCAACAGCGAGACTGGGACTGCCACCTTCCCCTGGTCCTGTGGTCCTACCAGACGGCAGTGCAGGAGTCGATGAGGTGCACCCCAGCCGCTTTGATGTTTGGCCCCACCAGACCCAGAGGTGGGGGGAGAACCAGGACTGGACTACTTTTACAGCTTGGTGGAACAGTTGCAGTCTGTCCACGAGCTGTCCCGAACACCTGGCCGATGCTGGAGTCCAGCAGAAGAGGGCCTACGACCTTCGTTGTCGGAGGCAGGACTTTGTTCTGGGTGCCCAGGTGTGTGTCTACCCTCCATCCCGGAAGAAGGGGCACTCACCAAAACTCTCCAGCCACTGGGTTGGTCCCTGCACTGTCCTTGAGAGACTGTCGGACGTGGTCTATCGAGTGCGGCTGTCCAAATGGGGCTGGTTGGTAGTCCTACACAGCCGGACCAGCCTTTGCCGCCTAGCTCGCCTCCCACAACTGCTGGAGGCCCACAGCGGGCAGGGGGGAGACGGCGGGCACTTCCTCGACATCTGAGGGACTTTCCTCCTACTTTTCAATGTCGCATCCTTTCCTTGCAATTGCTGTTACTAAATAAGGGGCCCGCCTGTCCGCAGCCATTTTACCTCCTTTTTGCTGCTCTTTTAATTTATTTTTAAGAATGAGCCTGTCCCCAATTTTAAACTGTTCATCCTGGCCCTTTTCATTTTTATGTTTTCTAACGTTTAATTTGACACTTTCAAAAGTCTTATCCAACTCCAGGAGGCCCTCGGACAAATGTGAATTAATAGAAGAATAAACCAAATAGTTTATAGTCATGTCTCACACTTCATAATCCTTTGGTATCTCGGAAGGACATCTGGCCTCCCTGCCAAACATCAGGAAATATGGACTGTGTTGTGTGGTCAACTGCTTTTTTGTCCGCAGGCTGAACCTTGTCGTCGGTGGATAGCTTGTCTGAGACAAGCTTGTTCAGTGTTCTTTGAAGACAGGATTTAAGGACATATATGAGAGACCAAAAAATACAACTTCATAATACAATAAACAATCAAAACAATGATACTTCTAAAATGTGCCATTTTAACTTAACACAATTGTGCTCCTGTTTAAATACTCATCTGACTCGGGCAACCTGGGGCCCGCAGGTGTGCCAGGACAGGCAATCAGGGACCTCCACAATACATTACCCACCAGGGGTTGAAAGAAAGGGGGTTACAAAACCAAAACATCCCCACCCAAAAAACACGAGGCACATCCATAGGCTGCTCCAAAACTTAACCTACCCTATTGGCGCCCGGGACAAAGCATCCGCTACCATGTTTTCCTTACATTTAATGTGTATTATGTCAAGACTGTACGATTGCAAGAATAATGCCCACCTCATCAATCTACGGTTTGGACAACTTAGCGAACTAAGAAAAGTCAAAGGATTGTGGTCTGTGTAGACAACTAGTGGAGCTTTACCTGAACAAACATAAACATCAATATGCTGAAGGGCCCAAATTAGGGCCAGCGCCTCCTTGTCTATTGTAGAGTAGTTAAGCTGATAGGACTTAAACTTCCTGGAAAAATAGCAAACTGGCCTACCTACTCCTTCCTTTTCTTGGAGCAAAACTGGACTCGCCCCTACGAGGCTTGCGTCAACTTCCAGTTTAAAGGGTTGGATCCAAGCGTGGCGCAGTCATGACTGGAGCAGAACACAACAAAGCTTTAACATTCTCAAATGCCATCTGGCACCCACTAGACCACACAAACTTAGCTTTACCCTTCAATAAGGCTGTTAGGGCCTCACATCACCATCTGCACTTTCGGCCAGACACTGTGGGCCTGAAAGTACAGAATGAAAGGTTAATGCAGGACAAACAGTTAACTCAATCCCTTTACTTGCCCCTTCATCACGACGAGCATAATATAGTTTCTAAAGGTTCACACGGTTCTGATGGTTAGGTGTAGCAATCAGATCATTTTGACCTTAGACTTGTTCAAGAACTGTATATGGTCCTGGAAACTTGGCCTGAAAAGGTGATGTTTCAAGTGGCATGATAGCCAATACCTGATCCCCTGGACTAAACTGATGCTTCTCACTTTGGCGGTCAAGCAGCTGTTTCATCTTTACTTGAGCACCTTAAAGATTTTTTCGTGCCACCTCCACAGTTGAATACAAGCAACGGTGAAAACCATTTACCTAGTCTAACAAATTTCTAGGTGGATCACTTGTGACTAGACCATCCTGTAAAACAGCCAAAGGCCCCCTTACTGCATGCCCAAAAACCCAACTCATTGGGACTAAAGCCAGTTTTGTCCTGCACCACTTCTCTAGCAACTAACATAAGCCATGGCAACACCTCCTCCCAGTCCTTACCTAATTCCATAACATATGCACGCAACATGACTTTCAAGTTTGATGAAAACGCTCAAGCGCTCCCTGCTTGATATGCTGTTGCTTTGTTATGCTTCACTCCCAACTGCTGTAAAATATGTTTAAACATATGGGATATAAAGTTAGTACCCTGGTCACTTTGAATAACCCGTGGAATTCCAAAAGTAGAAATAAACTGGGTTAATACTTTGACCACAGGCTTCACAGCAATTGATCGAAACGGGAAGACAGCAAGATACCTGGTGGTCTGAGACATTACAGTCAACAAATAAGCACAACCAGACTTAGATGGAGGGACTGGTCCCACACAATCGATCATCAGGTGTTCAAACGGTTGGCTAGCCACAGGAATGAGAGACAGAAGCGCAGGTTTAATGACCTGATTTGGTTTACCAGTCAGCTGACAGGTATGACATCACAACATCTTTTGCTACATCTATCACGCAGCACTTTAATGGGAACACTCATATTACTGCTGACAAGAGAAACAGACGTATTGGTAATAAAAGGTTAAAACCCAGAACTATCTACTAAGAACTAACCAAATTAACACTGCTGTACCGCTAGACTCTAAAGTGTACACTGCTAGACACGCATAAAGAGCAGGCAGAGCCCCTCAGAGAGTTCCTCCCTGACTGCCTAACTGTGGCCTAAGTTAACCCTAGTCTTCTGGTGGTTCTGCAGTGGGTTTTTAAAGCACTAAACCAGTGAGCCAGTGAAGCAACCTGCATGCTGCCCCTGAGATGACTGCCCAAAAACAGCCAAGGCTAACTGCTTTCCCACACACTACCCAAAAAATAACAAACAGACACAACCAGGGGGGTGTGCCTTACAGCCTGACATAGAAACTCCTGAAATACGTGTCACACAGCGACACCTCTAGACAGCAACAAACAGCATCGGTCTAAATCCTGGCGTCTCCTCACAAACAAAATCCACATGGATCACAAGACTTCAAACAGGAGCGCTACACTCTGAGCTGCAGGTCCGCACAGCTGAGATCAATTCCTCATTAGCGCACCTGACAAATCTGCACCAAGCAGCACAACAACTAACCAAACTAAAATCAAATTAGGTTTGACGAGCCCCCATGTTATGACCCTGGCTCATGGGATCGCAAACAATGAGAGGACACCATACAGAAATAAGGTTTAATACAAAACAATCTTTACTAAATCAATTAAACCAAATTAAACCGAATTGAACCAAATTGCCTGTAAAGAAAATATATTACAGTATGAAATATGTAAGTCTGCATTATCAGTGGTGTAGTGGTGTTATATGTAAATGAAGTGTATGTGTAGTGTTGTAAAGTGCAGAACTAAACATAAACCCTAACCAAGCATAACCAAACTAAAAGGCAACCAGAACTCAACTGTACCATAACTAAACTCAAACCAAACCAAAAAAGAACCCAGGCAACATGCTGCAGGTGCTGGAGGTGATGGGGTGGCAGCAGACAGGATGACAGCCCGAGGTCACAATTGTGTTCCTGTTTAAATACTCACCTGACCCAGGCAACCTGGGGCCCACAGGTGTGCCAGGTCAGGCAATCAGGGACCTCCACAATACATTACTCACCAGGGGTGAGTAATATTAGATCACATACATGCATTGTCTATTATTATGCAAATAATAATAGTTAAATAATATGTAGATTTAAAAATGACTTTGTATTTGACACACACCAGAAATCCAAAACATAGATAAAAGGAGCACACAAAGACCTAAACACATACAAAATGAATGCTAATAAAAAGATGCAGTATTGGTATAGATATTACAAATGTGTCTACATTTGATTTACAGTTAAAAGTTGTGTAAGATGCAAGTGTGAAAGGGTGAAGTAGGAAGTAGGAAGTTGGTGGGAGGGGCTAAGGTTTTAAATTTCAGAGGGAGGCAAATCTGGGCCTTTCACTAGACACCCTACCTGTGAGCAGAGGGCTGCAAAGCTTAAAGGCTAAATCTGGGGTTGGGTGAAGACTGACAAGGAAAGAAGGCCCCAGTGACAGCATATGCCGGTTTTCAGTCCTGGGAAAGTGTTTATCCCTCCTTTCTTGACTAAAGGTAAATTTAATGGCAAAGTGATGGCCGAATACAATAATCATAACAAATCACTAATCACTTCACATTCATGTAGGTCTCAATCACCTGCTGGCCTCCATTTTGGGAAGTGTGTGTCTGGTTCTATCTGAATGAAGGTAACTATATGGAGTATATGGTTATCCTTAAATGACCACATGTGATATTGAAATGTTTCTTTATTTTTTCTAGTTGCCATCCTAATGTAACTGAGCAGCCATCCACTGTTTTTTTCCCTTGGTTAAAAAATACATTTATTGTTTGGGCCTGTACTAAACTCACTGGTCTGTGTTAAGTTTGATTGAGTTAAGGGTTTAATTTGCATGGTGTGTTTGCTTTTTACTTATGTTGATTTGGTTTGCTTTGATTTATCTATTTTGAATATATTGTTTGATTACTATTTGCACAGCTCTTACCCAGTCAGTGTTTACCACAGTCCTGTTTTAAACGCAGCCCAGCAATGATATGAATTGGTATTTTAATATACAAATGAATGAAATAAGCTTTTACTATTTTTTTTATGAAATAAAATGTTATATTTTTATTAATATTTGACAGTCTCGTGAAGATTTTATCAGTCACTTGGTCACAATTGGCGTAGTTGACAGGATCAAAAGAGACTTAGTGGCCCATAGTTGGTTGATAAAAAGGAAAAAAAAACAGTGGTTGGCATCTACAATCAGGATCGTCAAGAGGATCGTCTTCAGGACACTTAGTGCTGATTACATCTCATAGTAATGGAGGACATTCAAGCCATTATGGACCAGGTACGACAGCTTCAGGCTGAAAACGAACAGTTAAGGTCACAGGTGGCTACTCAAAGTACTGTGCCACAAACAGCACAGTCTAATGACTCAAATGCTTCAACATCAGCAAATGCCAATGTACCTCCTCCTGTATCTGTACCAGCTCAGTTTGTATATGTACCAAGAGAACGGAAATGCCCCAAATTTTCTGGTAAATTGTCTGTTGATTTAATAACTGTTGAAAAATGGATTGAAGAGGCCCGCAGGTGCATAACGGTCAGGCATATGCCACAAGCTGAACAGCTTCTTTTCCTATATGATCATTTAGAAGGGAGTGCTAAAGCGGAGCTTGATTTTCATAGTACATCTGATAAAGATACACCAGAAAAAATATTTACCATTCTTAGTGAGAACTACAGTTGTTCCCAGTCCTATGTTTCAGCACAGCTTCAATTTTTTCAGCGTAATCAGAAAGAGGGGGAATCTCTTAGAGATTATTCTCATGCATTGAAGTCACTTATGGACGTAGTCATTCTTAAAACACCAGGGGGTATCCCTAACTCTGACCAAATCTTGCGTGACCAGTTCATAGAACAAGTACATGATGATATGCTAAGAAGAGAACTTAAACGCAACATTAGCCAGGACCCAACTACATCTTTCACTGCACTGCGTACTGTTGCTATCAAATGGGCAGAGGAGGGCAGAAATGTGAACAAACATAGAGCACGTGCATTTTCCTGCAATATGTACTCTGACCTGGGGAACACTACAGTAGCAGAGACTAATGTAATGTCAGTACAACCTTCCACTGAACTTCAAGAACTCAAGGATTGTTTGTTGAAACAACAAGCCCAGTTGGATGCTATAATGAAGCATATAGGCCTCTCTACTCCATCTACGGTTCCAAGCCCCACCCAGAAAGGAAAAAGAGACCAAACCATATCGCTTTGAGCCAAGTGGTAAACCAGTCTGTTTGCGCTGCAATAAGGCTGGACATATAGCACGGTTCTGTAGGACTCAAATACAATCTACTAATAGAAGTGCAGCACCTCAAGCAACAGTGCAAAGTAATGATGCACTAGAAACCAAATCTTGGCCGCAGGAAAACTAGCGCCCTCTGGTGTGGAGAGCCAAACACTAGGAGGGGGGATCTCAGGCTCGAGCAACCAAGATGAAAATGAACCTGAACTGATGAGTGACTGCCCTGTGGTGGAAGTTAATATGGGAGGTTTGAATGTACCATGTCTACTCGACACAGGGTCAATGGTCTCCACTATCACAGAAGATTTTTTCATTGAACATTTTCAGTCACAGGGTGAGGACAAGTTGCGTCAGTGCAATTGGCTACAGCTAAAAGCTGCAAATGGATTAAGTATCCCTTATATCGGTTATCTTGAGCTTGAGGTCAGTGTCTTGAGTAAGCATCTCCCTCGAATGGGAGTTTTAGTTGTGAAAAGCCCCCAAGACCCTCACCTTAAAGAGAAAAAAAGGTCTGTCCCTGGTTTGCTTGGCATGAACATAATTCGATCTTGTTACGATGAGCTGTTCATTCAGCTCGGTCCAAAGCTTTTTGACTTTCCCCCACTAAAATCAGCTAGTCCTTGTTGGAAACAGGCGTTGACAGTGTGTCACTCCATTGAGTCACTTAATGACCAGGGGTACTTGGGCATAGCTAGGGTTAAAGGCCGCCCAGTGTGTATCCCAGCTGGCTCTCTAAAGTTCATCTCTGTTGGCTGCCCAAGGTTTGCTACAACCACACTACCCTCAGTTTTATTAGAGCCCCTTGATGAAAGTCGCCTTCCTGCTGGTGTGACCGGTGTATCCTGTCTCCTTATCTTACTTTTCTATACAATGACCCATGGAGAGCTGATTGGGTTGGTGTGACAGCAGTTTATTGTAGATCTGCACAAATAATATGAACATGGTCTGTGAATGAACTTCTCGTGGGCAATCACCTTGTGTTCTGTCTTGTCTCGTCTCGAGTCCTCCACTACAGTGAGGATGTGTTATATACTATATAATAATATTGTATAATGACAATAACAGGAATATAATAATCTTAGTTACATTAGTAATATGACTTAATTACACTGTATTCTTTCTTGTGATCGTATAGTGGATTTTTTGCACCAACAATAATAAAATAAATCTCAAATTAAAACAGTATTACTTTTAGGGAAATACCTTACAATAAAATATCTGTCTGTCACATAACTCAATATGTGAAATGTACATTTGAATAAACACACTGTAACGTACCTGCACAAATAATATGAACATGGTCTGTGAATGAACTTCTCGTGGGCAATCACCTTGTGTTCTGTCTTGTCTGGGAAGACAGCACCAATGTTAGCAACTAGCTAAGTTAGAAACATGGACAGCTAATCACGGTAATATCAAATAAAATGAACAGTAGCTTCAGCAAAACATAGCGAGAATGGCAAATGACAACTAACACACAACATGGAATGGTTAGTTTAGCTTCATAGTGCCTTCATATCACTTAAATATCATTTTTGCCCAAGCTCCTTCACAGATATGTTACCTCGTCTCGAGTCCTCCACTACAGTGAGGAGAATCCACAATGCCGCGAATACTATAATGTGCAGGTACAACTTAAGCCAGCAGAGGGCACTGCTACCCAATTTAGTGGGATATAACATGACTCTTTCCAACTATGTTACATACACCCCCTTTAAATCCTACTAAATTGGGGCAACACATCAAAAAAAAAACAACACAAATCGTGCGACAGAAAGAGCAATATCTAGTGCAAGTCGGTAACAGTCACCATCCCTTCTGGGATTAGGCTAGAAAAAGGGGTGGCCAAGACCCTTCATCAGCTAAGACTCTAGAGATGCCTTTTACATCCCTCATAAAGCAAACAATGCTCTTTACAGAAATAACTCCATGGCACCTTAATCAAAGACATTCTCAAAAAAAAATTTCAGGGTCTGTCTACCCAGAAAACATACTTTTCACAAAAGAAAACACAGAAACAGTAGAAAATCTGTCATCTACAACTTGTTTGTTCATATCACAAATCAAACGAGCAGGGGGTTTAACCCTTCTACCAGCTCTAGTGCAGAGTGGTCGTGGCTGTGTGGCAACTACAGTGTCATGTATAACTGCATCTGTCATACCACGGTCAGACTGGTTGTGGGTCTGGCCAGTCTCCTCCGACATGGGCTGAGAGGGCACATCCTGAGGTTCGTCACAGAGAGAAACACATTCACTGGAAGCAGTAGCCTCAGTCACTACAACGGATGCGGGAGACTGACCATCCACAGACACCACATAGCTAGGTTGGCTGATAACAGAGCCATTGTCATGCATACTGTCTGTCTGCAGCAGCCAATTGATCGTCCTTATCTCACTGTCCTGCACTTCCACAGGCACCTCTGGATCACATGGTTCATCGACAGCCAAAGAGGAGGTGTCGATCTCAAGCACGCCTTCACCACCAGCAGGGAGGAAATTCACAGGAAGCAGAAAGTTTCTGTGGACAACTCTCACTTTTTGCGTGACAGGGTCCATGACAGAGTACACATTGATCTCGGGCTTCACAGAAATCACTTCATAAACTTTAGATTCCCATCTGTCCGCAACTTTTCTCTTGCCTCTTTCACCACGGTTCGCGAGCAGGACTTGGTCACCTACAGCAAGGGGCAAGCCTTTAACTTTGCGGTTGTAAGTTCCGGCTTGACGAGCTTGTTCAGTCCTGCTGTGCTGTCGGGCAATATGGGCAGCTTCAGCCAAGTCACGCCTTAACCGGGCAACAAACTCATGGTGGTCAGTAACAGAGTTGTCATGGAGAACATGCTGAAAAACAATATCCACGGGCAGTCTCGGGATTCTACCAAACATAAGATAAAAAGGCGCGAACCCAGTGGTCTCATGTTCAGTACAGTTATAACAAAACGTCACAACTGTAGCATTTGTGGCCACTTTGCTTTGGAGTTCGGGGGTAAGGCACGAATCATATTTCCAAGAGTTCTGTTGTACCGCTCCGCAATACCATTTCCCATCGGGTGATATGGCGTGGTGTGTGATTTCTGAACACCAGCCATTTCCAAAAGCTCCTTTATGAGTCGACTCTCAAAATTGGCACCCTGATCTGAATGAATGCGTTTTGGAAACCCGTATATACAGAAAAAGTCATTCCACAGGCGACGAGCAACTTCTCTTGCAGACTGGTTTTTGCAAGGGAAGGCGTGTGACAGTTTGGAAAAATGATCAGTGACGACCAAAACATCAACACTCCGTTTGTCAGTTTGCTCAGCAGTCCAAAAGTCAATACACACTAGTTCCATTGGCTCTGAAGTGTGAATACTTTCGAGTGGAGCGCGGTCATTTGGTTCGGGAGTCTTACCAACCACACATCGAAAACAGTTCTTAACATGGTTGATAATGTCACGTTCCATTCCAATCCAAAAGAATCTTTGCCTGGCCAGAGAAAGAGTCCGGGCCTGACCTTGGTGACCAGCTGAGTCGTGGAGGCCATTGAGAACCTGTGTCTTTAAGGGATCTGGAACCACAAACTGGTGAATTGTCATATTCATTTTTCTGTCCTTTTTTGTCCTGTACAACATGCCATCCTTAAGAGACAGTTTGGGCCAATGTCTGAGTAATTTTCTCACTGCACAAGACTCACCGGCACGTTCACGTCTGGTGGGCCTTTTGTGCCTCTGAACATAATAGAAAACTCTGCCCAAAACTTTATCCCGTTCCTGCAGATTGGCTAGTTGGCTCTTTGGCAGGGAGGCATAATGATCCACATCAATGAGCTGAGGAATGTCTGAACCAGTGCCCCTGACTTGATTGACACCATCAGAATCCTGCGCACTCAACACAGCCTGAACATCCTCAGAAGAGAAGGACCCTTGGGGGGAAGGTGGGTCGACAACACACCCAGAGTGACTGACTACTAGCTGACAGTTGTTTGTACATCTGAACGCATCCTGAACTTTCCTATCAGCCATCTCACTAACTTGGGCTAGCAGGGATGAGTAAGGCTCAGTGACAAGGCGATGGGCAATGCACGATTTAACAAACGGCTCTCTACTGTGTGCATCAGCGACCACATTTTTAGTGCCAGGGACATAGTTAAGGTCAAAACTGTAAGCAGCGAGCTTAGACACCCATCTCTGTTCACAAGCGTCCAACCTGGGTTTAGTCAAAATGTAAGTCAGTGGATTATTATCAGTCCACACTGAAAAAGTCCGTCCCTTCAACCAATGGCTAAATTTGTCACATACGGCCCACTTAAGAGCCAAGAACTCCAGCCGATGTGCTGGATAGTTCAGCTGGGCATGAGACAGTGTCTTACTTGCAAAAGCCACAGGCCTAGCGACCGTACTTCCAGGTGGCAGTTGCGGGAGAACAGCACCTAACCCATCAAAGGAAGCGTCAACAGCGAGAATAAAGGGAGCATCAAAGTCTGGGTGAGCTAACGTGACGCTGTGCACAAGGTCATGCTTCAAAGACTCAAATGCATTTCTGCAGTCGACAGTCCAGTCAGAAGGAGTCAGTCTCACTAAACCTTTCTTAAACTTAGGCTTGGGGATCCTACCTCTCCTCTTAGAAGTAGCAGGCTCTGACACAAGGTTAAACAAAGGCTTAGCCTTAGCCGAGCACCCTTCAATGAAATGGTGGTAATACAGCACCATACCTCAGAACGATCTAATTTTCTTAGCACACGGCGTCTCACCATCTGACTCCATAAGGTCAGTCACCTGCACATCACTAATGGCCTGAACTTTACTAGGGTCAGTTTTAACACCGTCCTCACAAACTATGTGGCCTAAAAACCTAACAGAGCGCTGGAGGAAGTGGCACTTTTTAGGTGAAAGCTTTAGGTTGTTAGCAGCTAAGCGCGAGAAAACCATCTGCAAACGCTCAAGTGCAATCTGCTCAGAGGGAGCATATACCATGAGGTCATCTAGGTAACACAAAAGGCTGGTAAAGTTCTCGTCACCAAAGATCGACATCATCATACGCATAAAGGTGGCTGGACTGTTCGTGAGCCCTTGTGGCATTCTGTTATACTCATGGAGGCCAAACGGGGAGGAGAAAGCTGTATACTTCTTGTCATCCTCATGCAACTTGACATTATAAAAACCAGAGGTGAGATCCATGGTGGAGAAGAACACGTTGCCACCAAGCGCAGCAAGAGCATCCGTCTGATGGGGCAAGGGATGCGCGTCTTTTACAGTCCTCGCATTAAGCCATCTGAAATCATTACAAATGCGAAGATCACCATTGGGCTTCACAACAAGGACGAGAGGAGACGAGTACTCGCTCTGAGACTTTCTGATTATTCCCAGCTCTTCCATTTCAGTTAAGGCAGTCCTGAGCTTGTCATAATGGCATGGAGGGACACGCCTATATGGAAACCTGAACGGCTTGTCGTCCACCAAACGAATTCTGTGGACAAAGCCTCTAGCCTCACCACAGTCCATTTTGTGCCTCGAGAATATGGACTCATACTGCTCAATGATGTGTAGCAGCTTATTTTTCCACTCTAGTGACACCTCACTGGATGAGATGTCAAGATCCTGAAGGCCCATGTCACTGAGGGTTCTCTGCATCTCCTCTTCTGACCTCGGAGTGGGTGTTGAGCTCTGTGCATACTGCACAGCTGACCGAACTCGTTTTGGTTCAGGTAAGTCCTGCACAGACAAACAGGGTAACACATCGACAACTTTTGCATTTTTTTTTAGCATGAGAGGCTTTGTAGTGGGATTAACAATCTTTACTGGTACCCATCCATCACCATAGAGAGTGGTAATAACTCTCCCAACCAGAATTTGAGCGGGTCTCGTTCTAGACTGAGTGGGCTCTATGAGGACCGTACTCCCTACAGCAGAAACATCAGCAGCAGGTAATTTAGCCCACACTAAATGTTCAGTTTTCGGTTGGAGAGTAACACATTTCTTTAACTTAGCAGTCCCGATTTTATCTGGCAAAGTCTTGTCTGCACACTGGACTGAGTGGGACAGTAGTGTCAACAGATAGGGTAACCTGTCACTTTTAGGATCAGATTCTTGGGAATCGGCCGGTTTGTACTTAACAGTTTCTTTCATCTGTGTCATGAGCCATTTAATAAGATTACTCCCCAGAATCATGTCATCAGTTTGGCCTGGCACAACCAGAACAGGGACAATAACCTCATAGCCAAAAACCGAAACAGTTAGGTCATACAGAGCTGTAGGCGTTACAAGGTGACCTCCGCAGCCAACAATGACAAAATCTTCAGCTGCAGCTTTTGCAACATTTGGTAACGTCTGTGAGAGTTTGGCGTCAGTACTCTCATTTATAGTGCATGCCATAGAACCACTGTCTACTAGCGCCTTAATAACGTGACCATTTTCAGTGGTCACTTCTGTGTGGAACAGACTGTCTGTTTTCGAGAGTCTTTGTAGGCCCTGTACAACCAAAGTTTTATCAGAAGGCACTGCACTGCTGTATGTTTCATAAATTGTATCACAATCAGTGTCTGTCATATCCAGGGTGGGAGGCTCACTCAACTGATCTGCGCTGTCCTCCCCTGCACGCAGATCGCTCAGTTTCCCTGCTGACTTGAGAGGGAAGGGCGCTTGCCTTGAGGGCAGCTGCGTCGGGAGTGACCGGGCAAATGACACTGGAAACACAGTCTATTCTCACGGCAGTGGGTGAAAGCAGAGTGAGAGGGTTCATTGCATATAGAACAAGGTGTGTTATTCAAACCTTCGACTCTCGAGTACCTTACACCACCACGTGGTTTACTGCTGGTTAAAGCACTACTCTGGTTCTGTAACAGGACTTTTTCCAGCATTGCAATCAGCTTCTCCAGGGCTGAATCGTTTGTGTTATCTGTGGCATGAGCGGCATTAGGGGTAATTTCAAGCTTATTCACCATGACCTTGTTATTCCCACCAGAACATCTGAGTCCGCTTTCAAGGTGGTATTCATCCAACACTTCCTGAACTTCACGGGCTGACCACTTATCAATCGTTTTGGACCTAAAAGTAAGAGCCAGTTCTTTGCTGGGGCAGTGTCTAATGAACATACGAGTGACTTCAACACTGGGATTGTCAAAAGTCTTACCCTGCTCTTTTAGACAGCTCGCAGCAGTGTCAGCAGCTCTATTTAATCTTAGCCAAAACTCATAAGGGTCCTCATTCTCTTTAGGGAGCGTGGAATAAAAGTCAGCAAGTGGTACAGAAGAACAAAGGCTGGCACCGAAATGTTTACGTAGGAGACTGAAAATGGCATGTGGATTATTTCTAACAGCAATCTCACCATTTCTTACGCTAAACTTCACAATGTCCTTAGCTCTGCCTCTCAGATGAACGAGAATTTCCTCAGCTTGGTTTTCAACGGAGACGCCACTTTTTCTAATAAAGTTCCGCACAGACTCCTCCCACTCATCAACAGTTACAGTATCTGAACCGTCCCCCCTGAACACAGGCGGCTCCTTAACACCTTGTGCAACAAGTTGTACCTGGGAGAGGTCCAGTGTGCGACTATGGACCGGGCTGCATGTATCAGCAGTATTATCATGACACTTGGGCACAGCAGCAGTGGGGCTAGATGTGTTTAGACGTGTAACAATGCTGTCTGCTAACTGCTGCCCAATTTGCTGAACAATATCACTCATTTGGTCAACAAAACTCACATTATCACAAGGAGGCTCCCGTGTGGCCGTACTAGTGCATTTAGGTGGGCTCATATCAACAGTGGGTTCATTACCTGGTGTTACAACATCATCACATTTCAAAGGCACATTACCAGTCAACAGGGGTTCACCCAAGGCGAATGGTACTGGAGAAACCAATAACCCACGACCCCTACCAAACCCATAAGGCGTATTGAATTTACTGAGATTCATGATAAGCACTGTAATAGTCCCTGAGGGTATGCAGAGCTAAGGGACCCCGATGTCCACAGGCGAAGAGATGACAGCAGCGCTGAGCCGATGCAGAGATGAGGAGACGAGCCCAGTTAGGTGTAGTCGACGAGTCCTGGGACCAAATCGACTGCCGTAGTCAACGGGTCACGGCACCAATGTGACCGGTGTATCCTGTCTCCTTATCTTACTTTTCTATACAATGACCCATGGAGAGCTGATTGGGTTGGTGTGACAGCAGTTTATTGTAGATCTGCACAAATAATATGAACATGGTCTGTGAATGAACTTCTCGTGGGCAATCACCTTGTGTTCTGTCTTGTCTCGTCTCGAGTCCTCCACTACAGTGAGGATGTGTTATATACTATATAATAATATTGTATAATGACAATAACAGGAATATAATAATCTTAGTTACATTAGTAATATGACTTAATTACACTGTATTCTTTCTTGTGATCGTATAGTGGATTTTTTGCACCAACAATAATAAAATAAATCTCAAATTAAAACAGTATTACTTTTAGGGAAATACCTTACAATAAAATATCTGTCTGTCACATAACTCAACATGTGAAATGTACATTTGAATAAACACACTGTAACGTACCTGCACAAATAATATGAACATGGTCTGTGAATGAACTTCTCGTGGGCAATCACCTTGTGTTCTGTCTTGTCTGGGAAGACAGCACCAATGTTAGCAACTAGCTAAGTTAGAAACATGGACAGCTAATCACGGTAATATCAAATAAAATGAACAGTAGCTTCAGCAAAACATAGCGAGAATGGCAAATGACAACTAACACACAACATGGAATGGTTAGTTTAGCTTCATAGTGCCTTCATATCACTTAAATATCATTTTTGCCCAAGCTCCTTCACAGATATGTTACCTCGTCTCGAGTCCTCCACTACAGTGAGGAGAATCCACAATGCCGCGAATACTATAATGTGCAGGTACAACTTAAGCCAGCAGAGGGCACTGCTACCCAATTTAGTGGGATATAACATGACTCTTTCCAACTATGTTACACTGGCGTGCTAATTTCTAAGGCCCTATTGACAGTAAAAAGAGGGATAGTGGAGATACCCATTGTAAATGTGGGCTCACAAAGTGCTTGGCTGAAACCCCATAGTCCACTAGGTTCATTGCATGTGGTCCAGACTAAGTCATATCCACATTCAGTCACTTTGGAAGAAGAGGGGAATGGCCAGGTAGCTGTAGTACAATCCACTTTTGCCACAGAGAGACCCATTTCTGATCTTTCAAGTGCGTCATGGCCTCTGCTATCATCTGAAGAAGAAGAACAGGGAAAAACACTATTGGCTAAATATGCAGATGTTTTTAGCCAGGGGGAAGGAGATCTGGGTTGTACTAACTTAGTGCAGCATGAAGTACCCTTGCTTGACGATGTCCCTGTTCGTCAGCGCCATAGGAGACTCCCCCCTTCTCAATATGAGCAGGTCAAAGCTCACATACAGGAGCTTTTGAACAGTGGTATTATCCAACCAGCTGTAGCCCTATGCATCCCCATAGTCATTGTGCAAAAGAAAGATGGGAGCATTAGGCTATGTGTGGACTATAGGCTCCTTAATGCTAAAACTAGGAAGGATGCCTATCCCCTCCCAAGAATTGAAGAATCGCTGGATGCCTTAGGAGGGGCGAAGTGGTTTTCCACACTTGACTTGGCGAGTGGTTATAACCAGGTGCCCATTGCTGAAAAAGACAAAGCCAAAACAGCTTTCTGCACTCCATTTGGACTTTTTGAGTTTAACTGAATGCCCTTTGGATTGTGCAATGCACCCAGCACGTTCCAACGGTTAATGGAGCACATTTTTGGTGACCAGTCCTTCCAATCACTCCTCTTGTATTTAGATGACATAATTGTTTTTTCATCTAACTTTGAAGATCATCTGCAGAGGTTAGAATTGGTTTTGGCTCGGTTACAAGAACATAATTTGAAGTTAAAATTCAAAAAATGCCAGTTTTTTCAACGCAAAGTCAAATATCTGGGGCACATAGTATCATCTGATGGAGTAGCCACTGACCCAGAGAAAAACAGCGTGGTTTCACAGTGGAAACGACCAACAACTGCAACTGAACTCCAGTCATTTTTAGGGTTTGCCTCCTATTATCGCCGCTTCGTTGAGGGTTTTTCAAAGGTTGCGGCCCCTTTACATCGCCTTGTGGCAGACGTGCTTGGAAGCAAACATAAACCTAAGGGCCATGGCAAATCCTCCATTGTGGAAAAATGGGACGAGAGTTGTGAGCAGGGGTTCCAATCATTAAAAGAACGTTTAGTCTGTGCTCCAGTCTTAGGCTATGCTGACTTTACTAAATCTTTTGTCCTAGAAATTGATGCTAGCCATGCAGGACTGGGTGCTGTTCTATCACAAGACCAAAATGGTCAGCGAAGACCTATTGCCTTTGCTAGCAGGGGCCTAAGACGAACAGAACAAAACATGTCGAATTATAGCTCTAGAAAACTTGAATTATTGGCCCTTAAGTGGGCAGTGACTGACAAATTCAGGGAATATTTGTTGGGAAATAAGTTCACAGTGTTTACGGACAATAATCCCCTGAGCTATTTGAACACTGCTAAATTAGGGGCAGTAGAACAGCGCTGGGTTTCTGAGCTGGCTGCTTTTGATTTTGACATAAAATATCACCCTGGTACAGCAAATAGGAATGCAGATGCACTATCCCGTCAGCACCCATGCAGTGCTCCACCTTTTATAATGCCTGGCATACAAGTACCTGATATGATTCGTAAGCAAAGATACGAACCACATGCTCTCTCTCAGACTTTGGCCACGTCCTCAGCAATCCAAGCATTCCCAATTCGCGAAAGGGCAGATTTGAAAGCACTGCAGGAAGCTGACACAGTGATTGGTGCCCTCAGATTTTACTGGCAACGGGGAAAGCTCCCAACTAAACATGAATTAATGAGAGAGCCTAAACCAGTCAGAAAACTGGCCCAACAATGGCACAGGTTCTCTATGAAAGAGGGTGTGTTATGTCGCCGTTGCAGACCATCAAAGACAGGCAGTGAATATTTCCAGTTGCTCCTCCCTGAATGTCTTAAAGCAGAGGTGCTCAAACAGCTCCATGATGATCATGGGCACCAAGGTGTTGAACGGACTACACAGCTAGTCAGGGAAAGGTGTTTTTGGCCCAATATGTGGAAGGATGAGGAAAAGTACTGCCATAAATGTAATCGCTGTCTGCTTGCTAAGGCCAACCAACCCAAAGTGAGAACATTCCCTGCCAATATAGTTGCCTCTCAACCATTGGAAATAATAGCTGTCGATTTTACGATGTTGGAAAAAGCTGCTGATGGGAGGGAGAATGTCCTAGTTATTACTGATGTTTTTTCCAAATTTGCCCAGGCTTTTCCAACTCCAGATCAGAAAGCAAGTACCACTGCAAAAATCTAACAGAAAAATGGTTCTATACATATGGAGTGCCAAGACGTCTGCACAGCGATCAAGGCCGAAATTTTGAGGGAGAGCTCCTAAAGCAACTGTGTAAAATATATGGGGTTGAAAAGAGCCGGACAACACCATACCACCCAGAAGGAAATGGACAATGCGAGAGATTCAACCGTACTTTGCATGACCTACTGCACCCTTCCACCTGAGAAGAAGCGAAAGTGGCCACAGCACCTACCACAACTTCTCTTTGCATACAATACAACTGAACATTCATCCACAGGCTATTCCCCACACGAATTGATGTTTGGACAAAAGCCAAATTTACCTGTTGATTTTCTGCTGGGTACTACAGTGAATGAAACTTCTGGCTGCATGAACGATTGGATAGCTGAACACCAAACACGATTAACAGCAGCATATGCACATGCAAAGGATCAATTAAAAATTGCTGCAGATCGCAGGAACAAACAAATGACACCAAATGCGAAAGAAATACTGCCCCCAGGGACACTTGTCTTAAAAAGAAGCCATCCACCTGGACGAAATAAAATTCAGGATTTTTGGGACAAAATTGTCTTTGAAGTTGTGGACTGTTTGGATGACAAAGGAAAGGTGTATAAGATCAGACCACTGAATCAGCCTGGCTCTGAGAAAAACGTTAATCGAGCTGAACTGAAAGTTTACCCTCCCACTGGTCCAGTTCTGCTAGAGTCTCCATCACCCAAAACATTCAGCCCATCGTGCAACTCAGAAGGGACCTCTATGTTGGAGGAGGAAAGTGAAATGGGCAGTTTATCATGGTCAACCTGCCACTGCTGACATCACAGCCACCACCTGAGACAAAAAGTACTGCCCTTGCGCCAGTCCATGTTCAGGAGCCCCAGGTAACTGTCCCTATAGAGTCTGCACCATCCTCTAGCCCTCTTAGCCAAATGAGGCGCTCCAATAGAGCCACTGCTGGACATCACTCCAACCCTTTCAACTTGCCCCGTGCAGTGCATAGACCAAGTGCAAACGACAGTGATATTCTCCAGGTCTCAACTCAAGCAGCTTTTGCTTCCTTTAGACCATGGCTGTAACAAAGGTCTAACATGTCACCGGGACGGTGACCTTTTAGAGTGGGGGCAAATGTGAAAGGGTGAAGTAGGAAGTAGGAAGTTGGTGGGAGGGGCTAAGGTTTTAAATTTCAGAGGGAGGCAAATCTGGGCCTTTCACTAGACACCCTACCTGTGAGCAGAGGGCTGCAAAGCTTAAAGGCTAAATCTGGGGTTGGGTGAAGACTGACAAGGAAAGAAGGCCCCAGTGACAGCATATGCCGGTTTTCAGTCCTGGGAAAGTGTTTATCCCTCCTTTCTTGACTAAAGGTAAATTTAATGGCAAAGTGATGGCCGAATACAATAATCATAACAAATCACTAATCACTTCACATTCATGTAGGTCTCAATCACCTGCTGGCCTCCATTTTGGGAAGTGTGTGTCTGGTTCTATCTGAATGAAGGTAACTATATGGAGTATATGGTTATCCTTAAATAACCACATGTGATATTGAAATGTTTCTGTATTCTTTCTAGTTGCCATCCTAATGTAACTGAGCAGCCATCCACTGTTTTTTTTCCCTTGGTTAAAAAATACATTTATTGTTTGGGCCTGTACTAAACTCACTGGTCTGTGTTAAGTTTGATTGAGTTAAGGGTTTAATTTGCATGGTGTGTTTGCTTTTTACTTATGTTGATTTGGTTTGCTTTGATTTATCTATTTTGAATATATTGTTTGATTACTATTTGCACAGCTCTTACCCAGTCAGTGTTTACCACAGTCCTGTTTTAAACGCAGCCCAGCAATGATATGAATTGGTATTTTAATATACAAATGAATGAAATAAGCTTTTACTATTTTTTTATGAAATAAAATGTTATATTTTTATTAATATTTGACAGTCTCGTGAAGATTTTATCAGTCACTTGGTCACACAAGTAAGGTTCAAGGTACCAGGAAAGTAGTTGTACTCTCTAACCATGGTGTAGTCTGGACATGATCTGAAATGAGAAGGTAAAAACATACTTAAAGGTCCCATATTATGCTTAATCGACTTTTCTGAGCTTTTAACCATGTTCTAACGTTGTTTCTACCTCAAACACATACCCAAAGTTGTGTTTTGTTTCATTCACGCATGTTTGAGTAATTTATTTAGTTTGAGCTACAGTCCTTTCAACGAGCTGTTTCACGCAATGACGTCAATATGTGAAATAAACCACTCCTCTCCAGGAAGTGCTCCTCCACACTCCTCCTGCCCCTCTCTCCTGCACTGTCAACAAGTGCCGTGCTCTGCAACTCAGACGCAGAGAAGCATCGCTGCTACTGTGTTAGCTTACTTACCGTCAGCAACATGTATTACTAACAAGTATTACTGCATAGCTCTATATATTGCTAGGCTACTTTATTATAGTTTTCAATACACTGCACAACAGCTACCTTAGGAGTCTCCAGGCAGCATACATTCTGAACTTCAGTAGGCATTGTATGGCCATTTCCACATGTGCACCTATAAACAGAATGCTATGCTACGGGCTACACCATAGAAATATAAACAATAAATAGTTTCTCATTTCCAAGCAGAAACGTCTTGTAGAAGCCTTCGAGGTTTTTGTGTTTGCTCATGTTCTTCGAACTCAGAGTCAGACTCTGGGTCGAAGATATACGGCTCAGTTACTCTCAAAGCCATTGCTGAAAAAGTTATTACTACGATGTACCGTGTTTACTTCAGTCTGTTTCCAGCAGCAGCTCGTAGTTATAGCGTGACGTCATGAGTAGGCAGAGCCAACACGGGAGAGCTGAGCCTTAAAGTGACAGCGCCAAATCAGACCATTCACTTTGGACTCATGATGAGAGCTCATCCAAACCGCTTGTATAAGATCATTATTGTGTGTTTCATGTTGCAAAACGTGACCTGGTAACCTAAATGTATCCAAAATACACTGTATAATGTTCAAAATAGTATAATACAGGACCTTTAAATATTTGCTGCCCAATGTCGCCAGTTAACCTGATGCCAGTTGAACTCGCACACCAGAAATTACTTTGATGCTTTGTTTTTGTAGGTCAAAAGTTGCCTAATGTGCATCTGATACACTGCATGGGCACCAATCTATTTAAGCTGATAGTAGTATACATTTAATATTTAATAACAACAACAACAACAACAACAACAACAACAACAACAACAACACACTAAAAATGGTTATAATAATAAGAATAAGAATAAGAAGAAAAATAATATTATTGTAGGTAACACTGTGAGAGAATACCATAAGGTACTGAATTTCTCTTCAGTGTGAGAGGTTTGTCAGTGATTCCCAGTTAATATTTCATACCATTGGTCTTATGACAGAGAAGAAGTACTCGAGTCCAGGACTCTTCTCACAGACCAGGACTCATGACTAGACTCAGGCTTTTGAACCAATGACTCAGAATTGGCCTCAGACACTTGTGATTCTCACTTTTGTCTAGTTTTCCTATTTATACTGGAAGCAGAGACAGTGCTGTACTATATTTAAGTTTGAGTAAACATTATTTAATGTTCTCTTATGAAGAAGGTTTATACAAAACTAACAGTACACATATACTAATTTTTGTGACTTAAATTGGACTTGGACTCACCTTCAGTTCATTTAGATTCAACTTGAACTCGAATGGAACTGATTTAGATTTGAGTTGGACTCAAACTCAAGATGACTGGACTTTGAAACCTAACCTCAAGTGCTAATGACTCGGTCTCAGACTCGGACTGGAACACTGAGGATTTGAGAGTGACTTGGACTCAAAAACTGGTGATTTGACAACAACACTGTCTTTATGAGTTCTCAAAGGTTTCTGTTAATTTCTAGAGTATTAATACTGACCTGTGACACTTTGAGTTTTTATATTATATATTTTTTGTTTTATTTTATCTCTGTTGAATTTTAACATCTGTATGCGAGTGTCATTACATTGGACATGACATTCAGTGGTGGATATGTAATTTAATTCATTACAACAGGATAAATGACCTAGAAACCTTCCTGAGACAAAGGAATGTACCTGAAACTACAATAGATAGGATGGAACTAGAGAAGGCAGCTTTCATGAGAAGTACTCAAGGAAATATTTCTGATTTTGATTTAATGAATTACAAGGAAATATCAATGGATTTGGAGTCCACAGTTGGACAGCTTTGACACCAAGCTGCCAATGTTTAGTTTTTACCTGACAACTAAGAGTAAAAAAAGAATAGACAAACAAGCAAGAAAAAAACAAATATCATGGAACAACCAAATAGGCAAAACAAACACAAGATCTAAAGTTTATCAGCCACCTATCCACCTGTTGCAACCTCGGAGTCTATTGATACTTCAAAAGTGATTTTTCTTGGAGACAACACTGAAATGAACAACATGGATGTTGTTTTATTTTCTTCGACAGAGGATATCGATGTACAAGATGAGATCAGTTCTGTGACAGATGGCATGGATAACAGTTGCACTGTCATCCATGTTGTACTTCCAGTTGGAAAAGAGGAAATGGACCAGGATGAAGGAGGGGATCTCCGGGACTGTGTGCCTGAGTTCTGGTAGGATGGTAGGAGTTCTATTAACAATGTACAATGGGCACTCCTTTCAAGATACCTTCCTCCCCCATGATTTTGGAAAACAACAGTGGGACAGCATTGGTTACGTTATTGCATATGGTTGGCAGAAAGAGAAATACCTCCCTGTTAAAATTGCTCCTGTGATTCTGGAACAAGCCACTTTTGGAAAAGTGAAGAGTTGGATAACTTTATGAAATTGTGCATGGTATTGGAGTTGTTCAGAGCAGATTTCAGTAGAACTAACATGGAGGAATTGCTTGAAATATTGTAAGGGCACAACTGCAGAAATATGCCAACGGAGGCTAACTATGTGCAAATCCTACAAGAATTGGCTCACAAGAAACTGATTCAGCAACCTGCATATGTCATAGAACAGTGGGCATCCATACTTAGTCCTTTGAGGAAGGACTTGGATGACATCATCATTGTGTATGACAATTTGCAGCCGAATGATGAATGATCAAGAGAAGAGCAATAAGCAGTATCTGACTACTTTTATTAGAGGGTGACAGTCAACACTTGTTTCAATTCCTTAGGTTCTGAACAGGGTCATACTTATTCCTCATCAAAACCATGACAGTCAACTTCAACAACCTTGAAGGAGCCCTTAGAAGAATAGTGGCTCACACATGTAGTTTCTTTCTGGAGCTGTCATTTTACTATGACAACTATTTTGATTTCAGGTGCGAAATAAACAAAATGGAAAGCAGTGTATGGGTGATGGACATAGTGCAATACTTATTTACAAAAAAATATTACTGGAAAATCTTTTTGTTGTTGTTTTTTTTGTTTTTCACTTTTATTTTCATAAAGTGTCCTAATCACTCACTAACAATTTGTTAAAATCAAAATGGAAAGGTACAGGCTACTTATTGATTAATTGACTAATTGATTAATTTGAGTTGAGTACTTTTATCTGAAGAATGGTGTTATTTTCTGGTTTTTAACATGTTACAAGTTGATGTTCAACAAAATTTTATTCAAATACATGCATGGTAGTTATGGCTACAAACCAGGGTCATTAAAGCATAACCTTGTTGAAGATAATAATCCAAAGTTAAATGTTAATCAGTTGTTACTTGTTAAAAATTTTGAGAAACGTTTTTTGCTGTATGCTGTGCAGATAAGTGCAATGGCCCTTTGTCTTTAGTTGTTTTACATATAAAAAACATCAATACACACATGATGCGTTTCAGTTAGGTCAATGAGAGTTCTGGTGGTTAATTTATCTTTAGTTCCTTGGTACATTTGCTGGTAAAATGCTAATGCCTGTGTAAACACCACATTAATATGTGCGTTTCGTTTTGCGTTGGAAAGGGGGTATAAAAGATGCCACTAGATGGCAGTCTTGTACTATGAACGGAAGGTTGTAGTACACAACGAATACGGAGCTGCTTTCTTTCCTAGACAGAGATCACACCTTTACAAAAACACAAATAAGCCGGGAAAATGCGGATACAGAAAATAACTTTTCTATTTTATTTGTATCACATTACAAAATATGTCATTTATTCAAACCAGTGGCAAAACACACTGTATGTATATAGCTGAAAACAGTTTCAACATTGGGCTAATAGAACATTTTCACCTTTATCTATTAAATATATTGTATACTCAATACTCCTCTTATAGTGCTAGTATTTTAACTTATTCTGTCTTAACATTTTCTTTTCATAGAAACATTAAAATCAATGCATGATCACCAGTGATAGTGATTCTTTGTGACTGCCAAAATAAGACAGAATGATTGGTTGACAGACTGTCTTCAGCATTCACATTTCTTCTAAAGGTGCGCCGATCGATCGGTCACCGATCATGATCGGCCGATCACGGCTATAAATAGAGTGATCGGTGATCGGCAAAATGGCCGATCAGAAAAACCGATCATGCGCATGCGCAGAACAAACGAGATTTGTTTAACGTTTATCCATAGAAACTGGAAAACCTTTACTAAATAAAGGAGAAATATGTATTTACACTTATTTAAGCCCTGCAACGTTGAGAGCTACCTGTGGATTGGCAGAGATTCTTTAATGGTTTATACCTATGTTTGTTTTTGGGAAACCTGGCTGTTACTTGAAAAAAAATTACTAAATTATTAAATAAAAGAACAGTTAAACAGTTTAAACCCCTTATCGATCCTGCCAAAAAACGCCTGATGTATCAGTGGTTCGAGTTTCAAAACAAGCGCGCGGCACTAAGGAGCGATAACATAAAAGAATACTCTGATCAAAATGACGAAACTGCTCTCTCTGGGGATTTGTGGATGCAATAACATGTGTTAGGTAGATATTTTTACTGTATTTGATTCTCTGAACACTTGCTAACAGAACAGGACCGTGTTTGTTGGATTGTTTTGTATGTTTGAGCCGCAGGAAGACTTCAGAGGTGAGAAGCGCCAGTAAGTTTCGGTTTCGATTTGTTTTTTTTTTTTCGAAAGAAGCTTTAAGTGTTCGTAATGTTGATGTTGTGTCTAGAAAAGGTTTACATCACTAAAAAGATAAGAATCTAAGCTTTCCAACGATGTGCTGCATGTGTACCAAGCGGTTGTCTAAAACCGAGAAATTAATAAGTGACGATGGCCGCTGGAATGGTAACGGGTTAATTCAGTGGTTCATTTTTAGCATTCTTAATTTAGCCCTTAAATACACATTTAATGTGATCGGTATCGGCTGTGATCGGTATCGGCCGATCACAATTTCAGTGATCGGTGATCGGCCTCATAAATCTTGATCGGACCATTTTTAATTTCTTCATATATTATTTTCAAACTGTTAGCTGCATTGGTCTATGTAAATAGTCACACAGGCTAATGCCATAACATTACCTTGAAACACAAAGCCTTCCTGTCTAAATGCAATTTTGCTGTGCATACTGGCAGTTCAATACAAACTTGAAGTTAAAAACTTTACTCAGTGGGTCTCTAATACTATGACTATTACGGCTAATAGTTACATTACATTTTCTCAGGGGGATTTCTGCCCCTGCAGTGCTTTCCTGACAGTTTCTATTAATGTTGACAATGCAGTGTTGAATACACAAAATGTGTATTACAATGCATAACCATATAAATGATTTGACGACAAGACAAATTCATCAGTGAGAAGGTTTTTTTTAAGCAAATTTAATGACATTGATATTTTCATGTCACATCAGACTCTTTATTTATCAGACTCTTTATCGTTATTTGTGTTGAATCTTTCAAGAATCAACTGATGAAGGCTGATGTAAAGGTCTGATCTGATAAATGTCATCAGGCATGTCAAGACCATGTTCAGCCATCAGTTCAACACAGACGTGAAATACAGCGCAGTGGCTCAGTTGGTAGAGCAGGTTGTCCAATAACTGGAAGGTTGGCGGTTCGATTCCCGCTCCTTCCTGCAAGAAACTTCACCCACCTTGGTGTATGAATGTGTGTGATTGTAGAGGTGAGTTTGGTGGTGGTTGGAGAAGGCTTGAGTGTATGGTAGCCCACCACTCCACCTGCCCCAGGTGTGAATGGAAGCATGATATAAAGTGCTTTGGGTGCCCGAAAAGTGCTATATAAATGCATGCCATTTACATCATCAAAGTCTTTAGTTGTGCATTCCTCTTGAAAAATCTCAACTTCTCTTTGGTTGGCAGGCTGCAAGAAGTCTTGGGCATCATACAAGTCAGGCACTGCACTATTGGTCAACAATTGAAGAACGAGGGTTGTAGTTAGGGCGTATCCTGTGATCATTCCATGCTGTTACTGTTTCATTAAGTTTCTCCTATGCAAGAGAAAGCACTACATAATCAGTTAAGAGACAATGAGAAGACTGTAAACAGCTTTAGTGTTTATGAAGTACTTATCAAATACAAATTTGTGTTTTTGTATATGTTGTTAGAATTAACTACATAAACATTTATTTTCTCCAATACTGGTTAAAAATACAATATACAAATGTTTAAATACAGACAGGTGACAGGAAAACATCTTTTCCCCTTACAAGTTAAGAAATGGTTATATTTGAAATCACCAATGAGAACAAAACCATTGGATTCTTTTGTGTTTTGAAAGCAGTGTATAACATTCTGGAAACAGAACTTAATCAATGCTTTGCCCAATAAAGTGTCTGCAAAGTGACTATCTGCCCTGAGCTGATCAAAATAGTCCTTGCAAAACTGGATGCAATGACTTCTTAAAGTGGCCCACCATCTCTCATCTCTCTATTCTTTGGTTCCCAGTGCTTGGGCCCAAAGTGACACATTCACTTCCAGATGTTCTCAGTTCCATGAACAAGTCTTAGTCTATAGGGACAACCACCAGTGTTGGGAGTAATGCGTTACTTTTGTAACAAGTTACAGTAGTATATTATTTTTTGGTGTAATGTAGTAATATAACACATTACAAATAAAAAATTACATAGTATATTACCCGTTACAATCTCAGTAACGTGCACTACAAATAAATTTACCAACAGAAAAAAAAAATCAGAGTGACCAACAAATGCAGAAGAAGATCTATGGCGCGCGGTAAATGTCACGTAAGCTAGCTAATCAACTGTGAATGGGTGAATGATGACTGCTGAGGTGAATTCTACATTTGCGAGATGGACCTATTCCCATTATTTTGAATTTGTCAGAAAAAAGGACAAGAATATAATAGTCAAGTGCAAACTTTGCGCTTCACCAAAGGAACTCTCAACATCAAGGGTTAGTACAAGCAACTTGAAAAAGCACCTGGAGCGGTGCCATGCTAACTCCAAGCTAACAGAGAAAGCCCCAAAGTGACGAAGAGAAAATATTTCGACGAGGATTCTGACAACACAATGAACAAAACAACAGCAACAAAAGATAAATTTCTCCCGACAAGCCAAGAAACTAGAAGTTCGACAAGTAATAAGTATGGTAGTATACTGTAGAAGACATGCTGCCTGTCAACTGTGGAATCAACAGCTTTTAAAAAACTTGTCAGCGCAATCCCAATCAAAATAAACAAATTATGTTGTTGGGCTGGTGGTAGATAAATTTCATTTGATTATTCGCGGGTTTTTTTTGTTTTTTTTTCATCTTTACGCCGTTTCGTTGTTTATTGTGGCTACTGCCACTGCTAATGTCAAATCAGTTTACTTCTGTCTGTTGAAACTTAGCAAATTATAAATAACAGAGAAAGAGGTTATTTTGCCTCTGTGGTGCTTCTGTTAGGACGGTGGCAGCTGACTGGCCATGAACAGTGTAGTGTGAGTTATCTTGCACTATTAAACTTTGTATTATATCAGTTCCACTAATTGCATGAGAGTAATGAGAGTAGTATAGACAATATGGCCAGTTTTAAGCACACAAAGGCATGCTACAGCTCTTTACAAACAATACGCTAGTTTAGAAATTAAATATTACATGTTTGTAGTAATTTAGGTCGTCACAGCCCTGTGTAATGAAATTGAGGCTCAGAATCAAATGTAATTAATTTGTTAAGAATGGCAATTGTTTAACACTAGAAGAAAAGAAGAAAAATGTAACTACATTTGAGTTGTCTCTTTAGGGTCACATGTAAAGGGAAATTTTAAATTAATAATACATTCATAGTTTAATAGGTTAAATGCAATAGATAAATACAATAATTAATAAATATGTGCATACACATATGTATGCATGTCAGTGTTCAGTGTGGTTAAAAAAATAATTTAAAAACATTATTTTTTTTTTTTCAGCATGCACTGCCAGATAGAAAGACATTCGCCAAAGAGTTGGACAAGGCTTATACACTCATAGAAAAGGAGCTGAAGAATGTGATTGAAGCCCAGCAGTATGTATCAACAACAGCAGATATCTGGAGTTCCAACGACAAAAGCTTCCTGGGAGTGACTGAGCCCTGGATCGACGCAGAAACTTTAAAACGAAAGAAGGCTGCAATGGCTTGTAAAAGATTCAGGGGGCGACACACCTACAATGCAATTGCATCAGAGCTAGAGCAATTTTTTTCTCAATACGGACTGACCAAGGATAAAGTTGTGGCATGTGTGACAGACAATAATAGTAGTAATTTTGTGAAGGCATTCAGGGAGTATCAGCAGCAAAAATAATCTGAAGATGAGGAGGAAATAGAGGGCAATAGTGAGGTGACTTTTACAGACTGAGAGAAGTGTGCTTGCAGCTAATAATGATGATGATGCCCAGCATGGTGTTTGTGTACTGCCACCACACCACAGATGCACAACTCATACACTTAACCTATTGCAAACAATGATGTTGAATCATGGCTAGCATCAAATACTGAGTCAAGGGTTGTGTATCGCAGTGCTACAGCCAAATGTTCTGCAATGTGGACAAAGGCCAGTCGCTCCACTGTTGCATCAGAGTGTTTGGAAGGAGTCACTGATAGAAAGTTAATTGTTCCCACCGTTACACGGTGGAACTCATTTTATAATGCCTTTGCACGAATAACAGAAATGTCACTGACATAAATAATGTCTGCTCGCAGTTACACATTAAATGCATGAATGAAAAAATGAATGAAAGAGAATATCTTTTTCTCAAAGAGTACTGCACAATTCTCAAGCCATTCACTGTGGAACTTGACATTCTGCAGGGTGAGGACACCTGTTTTTATGGAACTCTTCAACCAACTCTAGAAGTTCTTATGGACAAAACAATGGCAACAAAAACAGGTCTTTCTCAAATGACGACTGGCTTACCTGAAGTTATTGTGGGGGCAATCAAAACCTGGTTTGCAGCCATTATTGACTCTAAAGAAGCCCTACTTGCAGCTGTATCACTACCGAAGTTTAAGTTGAGGTGGCTAAAGGATGCTGTTTGAAGAGACCACATCAAATACCTTCTCACAACAGAGTGCCGCTCAACTGAAGAGCCTCCAGCCCAGATGCCTAATATCCCACAACCTGCTGACACCTCCAATGAAGAGGACTTTTTTTCCTTTGATGTGGAGCCCAGTTCAGCTGATGCACCTATTTCAGTGGAAACAGAGGTTATGTCCTATCTCAACTCTCCCCCTACAATGGAAAGTCTGCACCTGTTCCCAAGAATAATAACAATCGCACTCTGCTATAATGTCCCAACACCATCCAGTGCAAAGTCAGTCTGGGATTGTCCAATCTGCCCCCGATTTCTGCTCTGGCTCTTTCTTACCGACCAATCGTCGGTTTCGCTTTCCTTACGTCACATCCGTGGTTTCTCTTATTGGTTATTATTTACATATTTTTGAACATAGAGAGTGATCAGAATTAAACACGACTCCTGTAACAAGCAGAAGATGATTGTATGTGTAGCTTTGACTCTGTACTGCCCGGGCAGTCTACCTGAGAATAGGGCTGGACGATTAATTGCATTTGCGATATAATCGCGATTTTAAAAAGCGCAATTTCCAAATCGCAGAGGCACGCGATTTTTGGTCACATAACATTAGCGAGAGTTGCACTTCTATTATTCCCTTTCTGATAAGACTCGTCCTTTCTCACTCCAGCCCTTTAGGTGGCGGTAATACGCTTAATATGGGTTTGCCGCCACACGGAAGGGAAGAGCAGATACCGGACAGACCCATGTTTGTTGGCTAGAAGTAAGCTTGCAGTTTTCCACATAACAAACTTATAAGCCTCTAAAACAAAGCAGAGGGTTGCTCATTTTGCACTAAAGTCTGTGTGGTTCTTTGTTACTAGAATATTATTTTGTTACTACTGGTGTTAAGTATTTAATAATTTATTTAATGTATTATAGGTATTTAATTTTATTTCATTTTTATTAGTAGTTTTATGTCCTGAGGGAGAGTTTTATTTTCAAGTTCACTCAATGTTACCAATAAGTACTTCAGTTCAGTTTTTACTGATTGAAGATCAGTGAAATAATTTAAGCCTATCACTTGGTTTAGAGTTTATTATATCAATACTTCATTAACAGAAACATTCACAAATTTTACCATAGCATTAAGTACCAGTAAAACTGTTTAATACACAGACTTGTTACAGTAGCTGCACTCTGCACTTTTATGTTCAATAAGGAAGATTGATGTTCAACTCAACAAGCGCTTCTCTTGAATAAAAATATTCTGATTGATAAAAACAGTTCTGTTTCTATTTTTAAATAGACCTTCTCTACAAACTTGTATATTTATAGGTCATTTTTGTTGCTTTTGGTCAATGCAGAGAAAAATCGAAATAAAATCGCAATCGCAATATTGGTTAAAAAAAAATCGCAATTTTGATTTTTGGCAAAATCGCACAGCCCTACCTGAGAATTAGGAACCAAGTTTGCACTCTGCCCCTGACCTTCACTCTCATGGCCTGGCTGGACATGCCTCTGCAGCACAGCGACTAGCGCATTCACTGCAGAGGCAATGTTGGAATCAGTCTGGAGGCAATGCAAACAGTTAATGCGAATCACTATTGCAACAATACATAAATAAATAAAGTCATTAGTGCCACCATCTCCGTATGTAACTAGCACACATTAGCATAGTTGATTTGATTTTCAGTGACACATACAATCATCTTCTGCTTGTTACAGGAGTCTTGTTTAATTCTGATCACTATGTTCAAAAATATGTAAATAATATAAAATTCCTCCAAAGATGTATGATTTTCCCACATTGTGGACTCGCAGTAGCGCCAGCGCGGGGTTTGTCTTCGTAGTATAGTGATGACGTAACATCCTGTCACTCCAGCCAATGAGCCCGCCCCCATTAAAAAAAAGTGTCAGAAATGAATTAATCGTAACCGTAGCTTGTGAATTGTAAACGTAACTTGTTAAGTGAAAAATGAAAAGAAGCATAAACGTAAGTTATACTTTTAGCAACCCTTTTTTTTCGTTTAAGCAAATTTTTTTGTTTATGATTTTAGAGTTACATTTACAGTTTTAGATTTACGTTTACGATACTTGCAACTTACGTTTACAATACCTTTTGTTTTTCTTTTTGTTTTTTTTATGTTTACAATACCTCTTTTACAATTACATTAATTTTGAGCCTGTTTTGGCTCCATATATTGGGCCCTTGGCTGCAGTAGACACGTCTTCTGAGGCGGTTTCTTGCACATAGGGAAACACCATCGCCATCCATTAGGGTTAGCAGCAGACAGATAATTTCTCTGTCAGTTATTATTCCAGCCATCCAGCACTTATAGTGCATCCACCTATACTCATGCTGTTGTATAAATGATGCTGCCTCCAAAATCATCGGTTTTGTTCTTTCTCCTCCAGAGATGATTACTGTCTTGGATTGCAACAAACAGACGTGTGGTCTTACTAGCTTCACAAGAAGATAAGTTTTTAAATAATCAAATCAAGAAAGTATAATATGGCATGGTAAAACTAACAGCCAGCAAGTACAAGATTGACACTGTTGCCATACCTTAGTCTTCTTGGTACAAAACAGCTCAGGCAACTAGCCTCTCAATTGTAGAGCTAGGGCGCCACTACCAACGAACATGCGCACTTTGGTACCAAGTATCTCAAATTTGTGTGAAAAAAGAAAAAAGTATCTCATAATTTTGACATAGTATCTCATAATTTTGACGACCTGACATAATTTTGAGAAAACAATGAGATATGTTTTTTTTTTTTTTTTCGTTTCCATTGGCGTAAATAGGCTTCTATGAAACAGTGAACAAGGTCCAAAGGCTGCTAAGGGGGCGCTGACCGCAGCCCGTGTAACAGACCGGATGTCTACTGTAACAGACGCAATAAAAAACGGAAGCGGAAAGCACGAATGCATTAGCATAAACACACGGAATATAGAGGAAAGAGAAGTATGGGTATACAGAGAATGCGAAATCATGAGGGATTTACTCCCGTCTCTGGAGTTGTGTAACGGAGAAGGTGTGGGGAGTTGGGCCGTGGCACGGTCGCTACTCTGTGGGCAACACACGGACGCAGCTCCGCTTTGTGCTCTGCAGCTACCATTGGGTCTGTCTCTCAACCTATCCAAATAATGGACACAGATACAGTGAGCAGGTACTGTGTTATTTCGATCGCTTATCATGTCTCTATATGCGAAAACTAGCACATCATGTATATTTAGTCTTTAGAGTTTGAATGGTCCTACAAACAAAAGGCAGGATTTCTATTAAAAGTCTAATGACTGAGGCAGTAGGACAGAGTCTCTGAAAACACATAGCCTTGAACAGTAAATGAGCAATAAAGGAGAGATTGGACATGGTGCGAGGGTTATTTATGAACATAGAGCTGGAAATCGTACATAGTTTGCTTTTCATTTAATATTCACACATATATAGGTGTTATTCCTAATATTCTGTGCCATTTCACGTTACTAACTTTCTATCGAAAATGTTTTTTTTCAAAATTTAATTATTTTATCTGAAGGAGGGCTTGTTAAAGTACATGAAAAATATATTGGTCCAGCTCAGGATACAATTCTTTAATAATTTTTCATGCATTTCTTCTCACATGCTAAGGCCAAATGTCCACCCTGTTTTTGGACATTCTCGTTTCAGTTAGTAAGTGTTTTGAATACACAGAAACTGTAAAATGTACATTTTCTAAGTGCTAAAGTCTCCCTTATTTTACCCTGCAAATGTTAGAAATTAGAATAAAAACTAATTTTTAATGGAATTTTGATCCAATTTCAAATGATTTCATTTTGCTATTTTATTCCAAACAAGTAACCACAAAGATACACATAAATACTTTTAAACTTACTCTATCAACATAAAAAAAAACCCTGAAGAAGAAAGACAGCAAGCAAGTAAATTTATGAAAAAAAAACAAAACAAAACAGAAAAAAGAAACAGTAATCTACTGAAAAAAGCACCTAGGTATTTCTCTATGAAATTCTGTATTAAGGGAGTTAATATAATATAAGTGTTATGCATTTATATGCTTTAGGCCCAACATTAAACCTTGTCTGTGCTAAAACAGAAAACTGAAATGGTTCCAAGCTAAAACAGAACACACAGCTTGGAATACACAACACCTTTACACTACCTGATAACAACAAACCCATCAAACAATAAAAAGTACAATAAGTAAAAAGTAACCTCGTCTCACTCTATTCGTACAGAGTACGGCTACAGGGGTCTAACGATAAAAAACAAAAAGGAAATGTCCAAGATTAAAGCATGCTTTCCCATCTGGGTGGTAGCAATGAGATGCCGGTAATATATGTGTATTATGTAACACAGATTTCAGAAGCTTTGCATAAAACTACTGAGAAATTCTTCTGTAGTATTATGTGGCATTCATTGACCAAGACTGTCCAAGAAGCTTGGCTCCAGTTTTTTTGGTGAGTAAAATTCAAATAGCATATTTGCTTAAGTCTTTATAATCAGTTTTATCTTAGCAGCTATGCTAACAGCCATTAAGACTATTACCAGAGTTAATAAAGCAGTTAAAACCAGTCTCAAAATGAGACAGAAAAGTCCTATATATTTTGGATTTTAAGGAATATTTCTACGTTCATGTTAGACGTGGGGAAGTGCAATCTCGTATAAAAAGATGTGGTGACATTATTTTAATTGTTTAGTAAGACATTAAAATGTGGTTATAATTTTCTAAAATGTAAGTAGTAGACATTACATTGACAGTTTTATAATATTGACTGGAATTATTTAAACAAAATTGAGGTTGATGATACAGTACTGCAATGCTTTTCATGCAGTTTTAAATCTTATTATTGCTATTTTATGGGTGGGTATAAAAGCTTAAGTTTTATATTGCAATACAGTAATCCTATAATCACAGAAAATATTGATTTGAATCAATATTAATATTAGATTCTTAAATTAAACCAATCAGTATAATTGGGGTTATCGTTGAATTGTATTTCACATTGTATTTCACTGACTTGTGTATTGTTTTCTGCAGGAGATGATCCAGACAAACCTGACCAGTGCGTGTTGAAGACCGGACTCCTGTCACTTTCATTTTCTAGTTCATATTTCATGACAGATTTTTACACACCATAGAACAAGCATTTGTTTGTGTGCATTACAGAAATGCTATTCTAATGTACCATACTTTCCACTTGTGCTGTCACAGTTTGCAGGCAATTAAAAATGAACAATGATCAGCTTTATTTTTCATTTTATTGCAATTGTTTTTCACACGACATCGTAATTGTGTTGTGTGTTGAGCATAGTTTATTTTGGGTTCTCATTTAAGATCATTTTAAAACACTTTCAGTGAAGCATTTAATGATATAAGTTGTGTTAATAAATGGTACAAACATCATAAAAGATAAAGGCTTGAAAAAACATATTTAATCTTTCATGTTCTGGTTGATACCACCTTCAGCCGGTAATTAGTGGGAGTAACTTTTTATCAGATCAGATTCTTATGTTAAATTATATAGACAATGTCTAGTTTAAAAAGAGTGCAGAGCCATTATGCCTCTTAATTTAATCAGTAACTGTGATCAATGTCACACTAAAAGAAATAGACATTAAAAGCGGATCTGAGTGTTGCTTTATCTATAATTTATTTGTAAATGGAAAATACCGATCTTTCTAAATGCTGCAGGTTTGCAGGGCTCCTGGGTTTAGTGTTATATGAACTAAAAGATCATGGAGGGATTATAAATCTACTATTTGAATATCGTCACGTGTTATATACTTAAATATTGCTGTTTTATTATGATCATATGAAATAAAAATGAGGCTTTATAATTTTAGTGTCAAAATGTGCCTCCCTTAAATACTAAAGCCTTAATGTACAAAAGTACACATATTTGAACAAATATGAAGAATGTTTGAAAACTAGCTTGAGCTAGAAAAGTTTATTAGACAAAGATAAAAAAAAACTATGATATATTATAAATTGAAACGCTTTAATATGGATAATAATGATCTGATAAGATAAGAAAAACTTTATTGATCCCACAATGGGGAAATTCACTGCAAAGGTAGTGTTGGAAAATGTAAATGTGAGCATGCAATGAAAACATATACACAGATCAAGTTTAAAAAATAAACTGATATTAAAATTAAAAACTGATAATAATAATCAGTCCTAGTAACCAGAGGCACGTCTTGTATCGTATCAGCGAGCACCAGCGTAAGGTGGCCAGACAAGTAGATAACGTTTTTACCTTGAGAGCTGTGAGACATGCTTTGAAAGTGTGTTTAGGCACAGGCCTATGAAGTCAATGTTTTAAGCCAGTGCCAAAGCACTCCTTTCTCAGTTCACTGTAAAGCCCAGGGACACCAGGTGTGATGTCAGGGACTGTGATATGCCATTGAAAAGGGGGGAGCAGAGGTGAATTGGGGCCTAAACACATTTTTATCGAACAGTTGTGTGAAGGGGACGGCACCAGTGTGTGCTTGTGTGAAACTACTGTGGCTCCACTGAGCTCTTTGCAGAAAGGGCCTTCCTCCTTTTTGATCGGTGGTGAACTTCAAGTGCTGCCATAGCCTCTGCACGATGCTTGTGGGTCTTGAACACACCTGTACATTAGGAAGCCATGTATCTTTTTTTGGCCCTGTGTGTGGCAGTTTGGCGGTCTGACATCATTTCCTATTTCCTAAATTTTCATTACAGAATGCTGACGGGCTTCGTGCTGCTCTTTTGTGTGATTTAAAACATGGGGTTTTAGTCAATGTGTTCCTCTGTGTACTTGCGTTTCTATCTGTCCCAGATGTTACTAACAACAGCATTTACGTGCACATGTTTCATTTTGTAAAAATGGTCTATAATACATATAGTACGCTGTTTTTTGCATAATAAATCTTGTTTAAATTGTGTAAAATGAAAAAACAACTTTTACATGCTCAAAAAATAGCTTGAGGTTTATCATTGCATCACTCAACTCCATCGCTTCTCTCAATGGAGACAAGCAGAATAAAATCATATGAGCTATGGATTTGGAAGCAAACCATGACATATATTTTACTGAAATAATTACCAGAACGATATAATAAACTGCGACATGTATATAATTCACAGGGTATTTAAGTTGTTTCAGTCGTTATAGAGAAACAGTTATAGTACAGCACCTATGCTCCATGCACACACACATATCAGTTAAATCATTGGTAATCTGACATCGCAGTGAATTAAGATGTTTGTACAGTCCAAGCCTAAGGTGTTTTACTGATGGAAACCAAGTACAGAGGAACACATAGGTTACTGTTAAACACTCTCAAGTGTTAATTCTAGTGATGTGTCGTTCGCTACAAAGAATCGCCCAAATCCTTTTAGCCCACGAGCAGATCCCACTCCTGTCAGGGCGAGACAAATCTTCAGCCACAGGCAGGGGCAGGACTATATTTCGATGGGTATACATGTGGTCAATCACATGGTAGGACAGGGTAGGATTCTATCATTACCGTATTTTCCGGACTATAAGCCGCTACTTTTTTCCCACGCTTTGAACCATGCGGCTTATACAGAGATGCGGCTTTTCTATGAATTTTTCTTCAGCCCTCAGGGGGGCGCTCTAGCAGGAAGTGCAAAAACAAGACAAACGAGGCAGCGGTAGTCAGTACAAACAAGAAAGCGCCAGTTTTTATTCTTAGCACATGCAACCCAAGACGCACAACAGCAAAATACGGTAATATTTTTACACCCTCACACCCTCACCCCCTCATAATGGAAAACAAATGAAGTGACAGTGGTTTGGTGTTCAGTAGTTTCAATGCTCAGGAGGAAGATGGATAGTGACTTGTGGTTTCAGTGCACGGGAGAATGAAGCGACTTTAATAGTTGCGCAGTTGCGCTTTAACAGTGCGCAGGAAGAAAAAGTGACAGTGGTTTGGTGTTCAGTGGTTTCAGTACGCAGGAGGAAGAAAAATAAAGCAACTTGGTTTTAGTGCACAGGAGGAAGATGAATAAAACCATCAATGACTTTTCTGTTTTGTTTGATCAGCACTTTTACTGCCGTGTTACAGGCACTGTTCGGAAACAATCAGTTCAGGTATATGAATAAACAATCTTTCTATGTAAATATCTTATTTCTCAGCCTGGATATCGGCGGCTTATAGTCCGGTGCGGCTTATATGTGACAAAATATATATTTCTTTTAAATTTTAGTGGGTGCGGCTTATATTTAGGTGCGCTTTATAGTCCGGAAAATACGGTATATGACAGAAGGAAGGGGGACACGCACACTGAAGATAGCGAGTGTAGGGAATCAGTCCAGGTACACAGAGTGACAGACGGATTCGGATTTGAAAGCATGTTCAAACAAAGCGCCATCACAATGCCAGCTAAACATCGTCATCAGGACAGCCCTAGTGTGTACAGCACTTGGGTTTTTTAGGACCCTGTAATGTCACTCACTTCACAAATTAATATTCGCTGTTTGTGGAGTGGTCAATGGCTGAATGTTTCTTAGAATCAAAGACCAAAGCTGGGATCAAGTAAATATCATGATTTATGATTCTCTGTGATGTAATAGTGGTGGCAGAGCAGGCACAATGCCCTTTTAGACATTTAGCACCACGGAAATAAGCAGTCAGATAATCTTAGCTTGAGTTTTGTTTTATTAATGTTTATATATTTATTATAGAGTTGTGTGTCAAAGTTTAACAATTGAAAGAATGTCACTGCTAGTTAGGACCGAGCCGGCGATGGCCGGGAGAGCATTTTGGGAAAAAGAAAATCTCCTCTAACTTTCACAAACATTGTTGGATTTGGTTGGACCCAATAAAGCAATTGTGCACATTAATGACCTGAACACAATAATATGCAAATGATAGGGCTATCTTCAAAACTGGCTCTCCAGTGCCCCCTACAAATTTATAATGGGGGCCAAAAACTTAGTTTGGTGAATTTGGGACATGAAATTTGGTCTGGCCCTGCAGCACTTTACAGTACAAAATAAGTCTTGCGCAGGACATTTATCCCTGCGGTGAGGCGACATGCAGTCTTCCCGAGGAAACATGCCCCCCACGGTCGCAAGGGATGCGAGGGCATTTTAAAGCCACTTGCGGCTTTAATTATTATAGCTACCAGTGGTAGGTGTGATTGTAGGAATCATTAGTGAATTAATTTTGCTGGCCTTAGAGGGCTTAAAATGGATCATTTACACAATACTTTTAAATTCATTATAAAAGTTTGTTGTTCTACTGACTTTAAAGGCACATGATTAAAGGGCTGTCCTTTTGTGTCTGCAGTGGGACCAAGCTCTTCTACCAGGTGAGATCTTCAGATGGGACTGATTCCAAGAGTGTCATGAAGCTTGTTCCTGTCAAAATAGCCACTGGGAAATCCATCCAAAATCAACCAAAGGATGGAGACTCACCTGCTCTTTTGGTTGCAACTCTAATCTCACCTCAGAGGGTTTCTTCTGTGAACGTCACACATAACAAAACCAGTCTAGGAGGGAGGTCAACATCAGTAGGACTTCCTGTGTGTTTGACCCCAGTGACTACTCCAAGACAGAATCAGTTCACTACAAATGCACAAATGGAAATGTCCCATAGTGTTCAGAAGAACGTATTTATAACTACCTCATCTTTAAAGCCACCTCAGTCCCACACAACCACCGTTGGTCCAGGTCTCAGTTCAGCAGTTCCAGCTCCTAAGCACCTTTCCAGTGTTGCCCCAGTAGCTGTGATTGGCCCAGTACTCCCAAGAGCTTCGAACTTTCAAATGCCCACTAATGTAATATTTCCTTCATCCAACCAATCCCTACATAGTCCTCACTCCACTGTGCTTTATGCATCTCCTATGACCAACATTAATCAAAGTGTTAATCCAGAACTTCTGTTGAGGAAACATCGTTCTGATTTGTCTCCAGTGGCTGTAAAAGTAAAAGCACTATCATCCAAAGCACCTTCATGTTTTCAGAAACCTAGCTCAGCCAACTTCTTTGCAAAGCCAGCCCAGCCCACTGTAGTCTATGTGACTCTTCCAAACTCTAGTGTCACACCACCGTCTGATTACACCCCAAACACTGTAAAGACCTTTTCCAGTGTGTCCAACAAGTCTATTAGAAAAAACACTTCAAATAAACCTCTAACACTAATCCCAAAGTTTTCTCAAAGGCCCAACAGTCCAATAAAATGGGTTGTTGAAGAAGAAAACAGCTCACTTCCATCTCTTATATCTCCATCTATTGCCAGTGAAGTTCTTGAAGTTGTGGCAAAAAGAGAACAAGCAAACAAGGACCATGACACTATTCCAGTTCGGCATTTGGTTGGTCAGACAAATGCGATAAACAATGCTCAAAAGCCAAAAGACACCATAGTTATGTGTGATGATAAGGTCTTTTTTGTTGTCAAAAAGAGTAAAACTTCAACTGATGAGTTAAAGGAACCAACAAGCCTCAAAGAAGGGATGTCTGAAGTGATAGACCTCTGTGATGGTGATGTTCAAGGAACAGCACTGACAGAAATGGCTGTCATGTCTTGTCCCAGTGAAGATAATGTTGAATTTGTCTCATATATCCCACCCCAAACTAAATCTAGCTCTGGAAAAGGCACAACAAACAAGGTTTCCCAGAAACAAAAAGGACCATTGGACAAAGCTGGGGTTGGCAGAAGATGTCCACAGAAAAGTACTGGCCAAAAGGAAGGACACACTCTTTCTACAACAAAACCTAGCTTAGCAGCAGAATCCATGGTTGATGATGCTTCTATACATGTTGAAACTGAGCAGAGCAGCAGCAGAGAGAAGATGAACAGCCACAACATGGAGGTAATTATGTGGTTCACTGCTTCTCCTTTAAAGACAACATTGCAGTAGGCTTATCAAAATATGCATGTTCTGTGTGGATCAGTTTTTCTTATGTGTTACTTACTGTGGCACTGGTGATATGACTTCTTATCAATGTCTTGATTAATTACAATTAATTAATTACATTAATTTGTATCCCCACTATGATTGCACATGTTTACTTAATTTGGATGTCCAAACAACTCTGAAGCTTATCATAAACTGTCGAAGGATAGCACATCTAAGGTTACAATCTCTCATTTGTTTTGGCTAACATTTGAAAGTGAGTGTTTGTCAATGTCTCTAAGGCCCAATCACAATTCTCTAACTTACCCCTTAGCTGCACCCCTTGGCCCTCCAAAGGAAGGGGTAATTGGTAGGGCTAGGATTATCCCCCTTAGAAATGGGACACCACTTCACTTCACCTGTAGCATGGATGTATGATAAAATCTATAATAATATAAGGTATATAAAATACTGTATATCATTTTTTTCTTAGTTTATCATTTCAAATTCTTACATTCACACAGTGCAGTGTAATAACTAACATATAACATAATTTATTTTATTTATTTTTTTTTATTTAACCTTTATTTAACCAGGAGAACCTCATTGAGATTAAAAATCTCTTTTCCAAGAGTGTCCTGGCCAAGACAGCAGCTCATTTACATGTTACAACAAACAATAACAGACATTCAGAACCTTGACACAATACAGTAAAAACATTAAAATGCTAAAACATCAAACAGATCAAGACATAAAAACAAATAAAACCCACCAAAAATAATTACAAATAAGAAATCTGTAAAATAGGTTTGTCAGGTAAAACATCTGCAACACAAGGATTTTTCTTCCAAGACATTTAATAATCTCCTAAACACATTTAGTGAAACCAGTTCATTTAGTTTCATGTCTAATTGCAGTTCATTCCAGGAGAAAGCAAAACTGAATGCCTTTTTTCCCAGTTCAGTCCTGACTCTGGGGACAGACAACAAGAAGAGGCTCTGTGACCTGAGATGATGGTCTGCTGATCTCCTCTGTTGGATGTAGACAGACAAATACCGCGGAGGCAAACCTAAGATGGTTTTATAAATAAGAAGATGCCAGTGTTTCAGTCTGCGCAGAGACAAAGAGGACCAACCAACTCTTTCATGTAACAGACAGTGATGTGTGAGGGTTTTTAAGGTAGTGATGAACCTCAACACTCCATGGTAAACAGTATCAAGAGCATGTAAGCTCTGATATGAAGCATGCATGTACAAAACATCACCATAATCAAGCACTGGCAAAAAGGTAGCTAAATCATATAAATCAGAACAAACAGAACAAAACAGTCCTTAAAAAAAGTGTGGGGGTGGGGGGGCTGTAGCTAACGGTTCTATGAAGAGTGCAAAGAGTAGTGGGGACAGTGGGCATCCTTGCCTAGTTCCTCTGCTGAGGTTGAATCTTGTTGAGATTTGTCCATTTGTAGTTACTGATGCTGTTGGTGAGTTACAAAGAATTGAAATGACCACCTTACCCTGTCAAATGCCTTTTTCGCATCTAAAGAGAGAATGACTGCTGGAGTAGTGTTTTTTTTCAGTTTTATTGTACATGTTGATGATGTTGAATATTCCTTGTGTATTTTCTGAGGAGTGTCTCCCTTTGATGAAGCCAGTTTGATCTGAGTACACAAGTGATAATATTACAGATTAAAGTCTTATGGTGAGGGCTTGCTTATTATTTTGATGTCTGTATTTATTAATGAAATTGGCCTGTAGTTAGAACATAATGTATGTTCAATGTGTGTTCATGTGAATAATGAATAATGGTGAGGGAAGTGACCAGAAGTGTTTATAAAATTCAACCAGGTATCCATCTAAACCAGGAGATTTATTGTTTGGCATGAGTGTTAGTGCTTTGGTGATTTTGTCTATGGTGAGTGTTTGAAGTATTTTTTCGGTGAACTGTTGAGTTTGAGAACGGAGACACTCCTCAGAAAGGCATCAATGTGTGGAGCAGATGGGTTATGTTCCGGTGTGTAAAGTTTGGTGTAGTAATGTCGAAATGTATCGTTGATTTCATTATTGTCATGTGTGAGTTTACCAGTAGTGGTCATGATTGATGTGATTTGAGATTTTTCTGTTTGTTGTTTAAGTTAATTTGCTAAAAAATTGTTACCAAATTCAAACTGTTTTTGTTCAGAGTTTCAGAAGGTTGTTTTTGATTTTTTTTGTTAAGGAGTTAGTTAAGTTTGTGTTTAATTTTGAGAAGTTCTTTAGTTGTAGCTTCATTAGGCGTTTGAGAGGCCAGGGTGTCAAGTTTCTTCACCTCTTGCTGTAAGTAATTTTCTCTTGACTTTTCTTTGTTCCTTTTATTTACAGAATAAGAAATGAGTTTACCCCTACCTGACTACCTTGGCTGTTTCCCAGAGAGTGGATATGGATGTGTTATGGTTATTGTTGAATTCTTTTAATAGAGTGGTGTTTAAGCGCCATTTGGGTTTAGGGTGTGAGTGAGTGTCTGTTTGCAATTTGAGGGTGACTGGGGCGTGATTTGAGATAATGATGCTTTGGATATTAGATTCTATTGTTCTGGCTATGAGGGAATTGTTGATAAGAAAATAATCAATACGCGAGTAGGATTTGTGGTATGGAGCATAGTAGGAATATTCTTTATTGTTTGGATGTTGTAGTCTCCAGATATCTTTCAGTCCACAGTCCGACATGTATTGTTTTACTAATGTGAATGAGGGAAGTTTTCTTTTGCTGTGTGGATCTGTCCAGTTGTGAATCTATGATAGTATTGAAGTCACCTCTTATTATGAGGTTGAAGTTTGAGAATTTTTGAAGTTCTGAAAAGACTGAGTGGATAAATGAGGGGGTGTCAGTGTTTGGGCCATAAATATTAACTATTGTGACATTTATGACGTTTATTCTGTCATTTATAATAATAAAACGTTCTTCTGGGTCTGTAACAGTATGGTTATGGTAATATGGTGTATTTTTCTTTATTAGGATGGACACACCTTGTTTTTTTTTTTTAGTTGTAAGTTGAACAGTAAGTCTGGCTAATCCAGCCTGCTGTGAGTTTCTGAGACGCTGCCTATGTGAGATGAGTTTCCTGTAAAAGACAGATATTGGACCTTAATTTGTGCAGGTGATTTAATATTTTTGTTCTTTCGGCAGGTGAACTGATTCTTCTAATAATCCAGGATGTTACAATGAGTGACATAAACATGAAATATTAGCAATACATTTTAACAATGTCCTTGCAATTTTGTTGTAAAATGGGACAGAGGGTATTGAGGGGAGGGATTGAAAAAAAAAAAAACTAAACAAAGAAAACAGTTGTGCCTTCTAGCACTGGACAAGAAAAACAAAGTAATCAAAAACACATTTGGATAAATTTACGCCTCATTTACACTGACTGCGAAAGGGATTCCGTACGGAATCCGTAAGGACTGCCATTTACACCGGGTGCAGTGTGTGTGCTGTACGTGTCCGGAAATCTGCATCCGCGAGACCACAAAACCACAGGGATTCACGCTGAAGAGTTGAGTTCACGTGATAACATCCATGTAAAGAGAGAGGTGCTGATAAAAACTCACCAGTATATCCCAGAGCTCCAGCTATTTCACTCCATGCCTTCTCTTTTCTGGTGTTGTCCTTATAAAAAGTATGTGAAATATCATATGTGTGGTTTTGGACTTCCGTGATTAATCTCTCGTCGTCCGTGGTCTCAAATAACCCCCGGGACCCCGTCACTGCACTTGTAATTTCTTCAACTTCATGAAAATCCACATGCGGCGTCCGGAAAAAATAGACTTCTTGCGGAAACCTTCTGGAGCTCCGGATCAGGAGACGTAACACACCGCAGCTGGTGTAAATGCTCGCACTGACTACAACGGTTTCTATTCCTAGCGGCGTCCGTACGGACGCCGTTCCGTATCTGTTCAGCAGTCAGTGTAAATTAGGCGTTAGAATGACAATGACAACTGGGTGTAAATGTGATTATCAAATACCCTATGTATCACATAATTTTAACTAAAATTAACAGATACATGAAAAGGAACTTCCCCTTTTATATTAGTTGAAAAATTTATTAAATTATTCCTGGCTATCTAGTTTTCCCCAGACAAGAAGTCTGTCTAGTCTACTACAAGTAGTAGTAGCAGTAGTACTGATAGTAGTAGCTGTAGTAGTAGCTGCAGCAGCAGCAGTAGTAGTGGTGGTAGTAGTAGTAATGATAATAGTTGCTGTAGTAGTAGCTTTAGCAGCAGCAGTAGCAGTGGTGGTAGCAGTAGCAGTAGTAGTGACAGTAGTAGCTGCTGCAGCAGCAGCAGTAATGGTGGTAGCAGTAGTAGTAGCAGCAGTTTTAACAGAAGTAGTAGTAATGGTAGTAGTCATTGTAATATCAGTGTCAACAGTAGTGGTAGTGGTAGTAGTAGTAGCAGTGGCAACAAGAGTATTAACAGTGTTAACAGTAGCTGTAGTAGTAGTGGCAGTAGTAGCAGCAGCAGCAGCAGCAGTGTTCAGAGTAGTAGTGGTAGTAGTGGCAGTGTGGTTATATTGACTTCTGTAGAGTTAGTGTCGGTAATATTGTTGAATTCTTCTGTTGTTAGATACCTAGCTTTGAACAATAAATACACTCACACACCCATTTGCAAACACATATGCTACATAAACATACACACAAGACAAGCACTGCCCAAACAGAATCATTCAAATAGTGAAAGGATGTCGAGAGAAAAGACGCACAACAGACACACAAACACATAGACATAAACACAATAGATACACAGATAATAAATATAAGAGGAGATGGCTGGAGAGATAAGAGGTTGAGAAAGCCGGATAGGTTTATCAATTGCCAGGTATAAAGTGAATAAAGGTAGAGATGTAGAAAGATAGAATAAGAGATGAACAAACATAGTGTTTACAGCCATGTTGTTATGTTACTGTCCCGAAAAAGTTGGCCATCCATATACAATTTTTCCACAGTCAATGCCACTCTCCTGCCCTTTTCACGGTATTGCTTCATGACTGGGAGTAGCCTCCTTCTCCTCTCTTGTATCTCCCGCGGGTACTGGTCATTCATACCGAAGGTTGTTCCTTTTAATTCTTTTCCTTGGTTAATTCTTTATGTTTGAAATGCTCAATGTTAGTCAAAACAATAGCCTGCGGTTTGCCAGTAGGGCTGCCGCAACTAATCGATTTAACTGATTAAAATCGATTATTAAAATAATCAACAACTAATTTAGTCATTGACTAATCGGTGCCAGTCGTACATGTATAATTCATGTTATTAACTATTAACACACTGATCATGTGCTGTTATACCATCTCCCAAAAGAGGGCAGTAATTAGCCACCACATGTTTGTGACCCACCAGTACAACACAAGAAGCAGAAGCAGCCAATGAGGCGCGGTGTACCAGTCACGTGACACAAACTTTTCCACTAAACGGTGAAAGAAGAGATATATTTAAGTCACGCAAAGTGTGGAAGCACTTTAGGTAAAACCACAGGACACAATAAATGTGTTTGACTCAGAACTAACTCGCTTCGTGAGCACAAATATAAGCATGGTTAAACTGGAGCAGGAGACAGAACGGGACCTGTTCACATTCTCAGCTGAAAAGTGAGCAGAATAATCCCCACAGATTTAAGGCGTGGTGTACCAGTTGTGCTTTTTCAGTTTATTTTGCTTCTGTTAATATCATAAAATTATAACAGAATTAACCACCAGCTGAGTAAATTGATACGAACTGTCCTTTTGCACTTATAAATGTCTAATAAATCCAGCCCAGGAATATTAATTTACAAACCCTGGTATATCCCTGAAAACTGTGCACAGATACACAAACAAACAAATGTTTTATGCGGGGGAACACAATCAAACATAATTTAATACCACAATCAAATTTAAATTTCGAGAATGTAGCTGCTCATGTACACTCTCAAAGTCCTTCTGTGGCACACTTCTAGGCACACATTTGTGGAAAAACCTGTAGAAACAAATGTGTACCTTGAAGTGTGCACATTTGTGTTTCTACATACTACAATACTCATTAGTGCATACAGTATTGTAGTTTTGTAAAAAAAAATTGTTGTATAATTATTCAAAGTTTTACTTTCTCGTTTGTTGTGGTATCAGGGCATCGCCATCTTGGATTTCACTCGTCGTCTCGCAATGCTACATGTCACACTCGCATCATAAGAACACCAATGACCCATTTCATAACAACTACCTCCTTTTGTCCAAAGATTTTATGATACAAATGGAAACCCTATGTGTACCATTGTATTGTTAAGAAAATATTTATATAGGGGCGCAGTGGCTCAGGTGGTAGAGCAGGGCATCTAATAACCGTATGGTTGGCGGTTCAATTCCCACTCCTGTTCATACTGTCGTTGTGTCCTTGGGCAAGACACGCCCATCCTCCAGTGCCGCAGCAGTGGTGTATGAATGTGTGTGATTGTAGAGGTGAGTTTGGTGGTGGTTTAAGTATGGCAGCCCGCCTCTCCATCTGCCCCAGGTGTGAATGTGTGTGAATGGGGTGAATGGAAGCATGATGTAAAGCACTTTTACGCCCGAGAACGGCATGAAAAGCGCAATATAATTTACCATTTATATACCATCAAGCGCTTTTTCCACTGCTGACTTCTGCTAGATGATTTCTGCTGTGTGGTCATGATAAAGTGAGAATACAGCAATGTTATAGCATACTGTATATCATATAATATTCTCTAACATAACATATTAAAGTTTTTATAATATAGTTTATGACATCTTATAATATATAATTTAATATTACGCTAAGTTCTATTAATACATCCATGGGTATACGTCATTATGCACAAAACAAGGGTAGAATTGGATTGCGCCTAAGTTATGGGCCTGATTGTTCAGGGTGTACCCCGCCTTAGGCCTAAATATCAGACAGGCTCCGTGATCCCTAATGGGAGTATAAGGTAGAAGATGAGTGAATGTATTGAAATTTGCACTTTCAGATCTCCGGTGCCTCACATGATGTGACTTCAGCTGCTCCTAGTCCACTGGCCGACCACATACTGAAGCAAACATTTGGAATAACATCTGAGGTGAAGATAAGTCTAGATCGGATTGATGTAAGCAGCGCTGACACTCACAGGAGTCTGGTCATCAAAGTCCCAGATCTGGACTACATGGAACCAATCGACGACGACTTCCCCTGCACTGCGGACATTCTGATCTCCCACCACTCACAAAACTGTCCCGAGGTAAAGCCCAGCTCCAGTCGAGTGGTTAGGACCAGGAAACGCACCAAGTGTCCCTGCTGCTCTCCTGCCACTCTGCACCGACACCAGGCGCAAAAGAGACGCGCCAAACCAGCTGAAGGGGACAAGAGAGAGACTGTAAGAAAGCAGCTAAAACTGTCTGGACTGATGAGCTGTGAGATCAACTCCACACCTGTGACTGTAGCCAGTGACTGCTTGTTCAAACTGGCAATGGACTCGGAGGAGCTCCAAATACACGAACAGATCCAGATACTCAGAGAGGCTCTCAGACTGAAGGAGGCAGCCTTAGAAAAGTTAAAGAATGATAAGAATGGTTAAGCTGCATTCATTTCAAATCTATTTAATGTTTCCATTGTGAATTCTGTTTACAGGACAGTCATTAATACGAAATGTATCATTACAATATCTATTGATTGCCTACATACTCATGCTAGTTTCTGAAAAAAAAACCCACCATACATTTCATACATTTCACTAAACGTTTACGGTTATAACATTTTTACAATATGTAAGAACCAAGACTCAAATTGTTGGTTGGGAGGTTATGGGTCACAACGAAGGGCCTGGGGCATACTCAGAATACACATCGCTCAGTGGTGTGACAGCCCAACCAATGCTGTGCCACCACTAAAAACACTACAGCACACTCAGGAAGAAGTAAAAGTGCCGGTCCATTCCAAAACAGATTTTACTGTTGGCTTTTCTAGTGCTCTAGTGCTCATGTACTCTGGGCCTTAGCATGGGCACATACATCTAATACTAATACATTGTAATAACATAGTATTTTGCCATTTTTGTTGCCAGTAGCCAAAAGCTCCAACACCTGCCTGAAAGGAAAACACCTCTTTATCCATTTTATGAAATCAGAATTCTATTTTTGTGTAAACAATTAGCTGAAACACAACACATTTGTGTCATTTTCATTGGAAAGTGGGCTCGGAATATCTTGTGAGTAAGAAGGGAAGACTCTGTTTAGCTTAGTACTTACTACTTTGTAACTTTGCGTTTGAAGATGAAGTCCAGTTTTCCCAAAGAAAATGCATAGGTTAGAATGGTAAGTTTATTTTGGGAATTTGAGGTTATGATGAGTTGAAGTTAATTAGTTGAACTAATTAAATAGTTTAATTAGGCGTACTTTGAAGCAATTACAGTTTCTTGAACGAGGATGTCAACAGTGTCACTTACTTATAATAAAGTAAAAATGACATAATTTCAAGACTATTTTGAAGACATTTTTTTTTTCCAGATTATTTTTCGGGTTTTATTGGTGGTGTAGCAGTAGCTGGAGAGGAAACGGGGTGATAGTGAGTGGGGAATGACATTAGGAAAATGACCTGACCGAGACTAGAGCCTGGGTCTCGCATGCTGGGCATATGCTCTACCTGAGCTGCCAGAGGCGCCCCCACTTTAAGACATATTTAGGACTAGACTCAATAAATAGTATTAGAAACATATTAGAATAACTTTATTGTCATTGTACATTGTACAACGAAATTGAAAGGAATCCATTGGTGCAGGTATAAATAAATGAATAAAAGTACTGTTTAAAAAGGTAAAAAGATTAAAGGTTATAAGTTAAAAACACACACATTCATCACATTCAGCTATTTCACAGCTCCCTAAAATTGCACAGAATAAGTTAAAAATATTGCACTTGAAAAAAAACAAACAAATTCCACTAAAAAGGCACTCACATTTTAGTAGCATTTAAGGTGATAATGGCTCTTGGGTAACAAACTGTTTTTTAATCTGTTTGTCCTTGTTTTAATTGTCCTGTATCTTCTGCCCGATGGCGACAGTACAAACAGAGAATGTCCAGGGTGGGATGAGTCTTGTAAAATGTTTTTTGCTTTTTTGAGGCAGCAGGAACTGTATAGTTCTTCCACAGATGGGAGAGGGTGGCCGATGATCTTCTGGGCAGTAGTGGTGACCCTCTGGAGCGTTTTTCTGTCCACAGCTGTGCAGCTGGAAAACCAAGCACAGACACAGTACGTTAAAATGCTCTCTATGGAGCAGCGGTAGAAGGTGTTTTAGTATTATGTTTTAGTTCACATAGCATTGCTTCTCAGAATGTTCAAACTTCTTGACCATTCACTCCACTCTCCTGTCTGAGCCACTTCCCTGTTTAATAAAGTTTTTAAGTAAATTTTAAAGCAACACAGGCTACAATTTCTACCTTAAAAATGGAGCTTGAGAATCATTCAAATAATGCCTTTAAATTAATTTCGTTCATGACGTTTTAAATCTCTCTCATGTTTCAAAGACAATCAATCTTATTACCAGTGACTGGAGCCAAAGATCTGAAGCTAGTATTATAGTATATAATATAATATAATATAATATAATATAATATATATATATATATATATATATATATATATATATATATATATATATATATATATATAGTAAGTATTACGTTTTTTGTGATCAAGTCTTCTGATTTGTTTACATTTTCCAGATGTGTTTATGCCAGTTTCACCCACTCTTGTCACATGTCAACACATTTCGATCTCTGTGTAACTCTGCTTCGCCAATCACTACAAATCCATCTCACCTTCCTTACTATCTATCCTTGCATACTTGCATACTTGTATGCCTTCTGTTTGGCCGTTGCCACCTCTATCTTAACCGTATTTCCCTATATTCCAGTTTACTTTCCTCAGTCCTCTCACTGTCACACTTCTCTCCTTAACTTTCTACTACCAAGTCTCATTGTCAACTTTCCTAGTTCCAGATGACATACTTAGCACCTTCCTACCTGTCTCCCTGATCACCTTGGCTGTAGTAGTTCTGTCTTCTCGAAACACTTCCTGACCACCTAAAGCCTGTCTCAACTCCTTCCTGAAAATCACGCCGCACTCTTCGGTTTTCAACTTCCACCATTTTGTTGTCTGCTTTGCCTTTGCTCTCTTCATCTTCCTCACCACCAAAATCATCTTACACACCACCATCCTATGCTACACTCTCTCCTCCTACTACTTTTCAATCGCTCTCTCTCTCTCAGCTGCTCTCTTTCAAATTACACCATCTGCATAAGATATAGTAGCCATTCATAAACTCTGACCTACTGAAAGTTAAAGATTTAGTAGAATTTTAAATAGTCCAAATAATGTTTCTACCGCTTAGTCCCGTTGGGGTCACGGGTGGCTGGAGTCTATCCCAGCAGCTTTGGGACAATGGGCAGGGCTGACACATAGAGACAAACATTGACAGACAACCATTCACTCTCAGATTCATTCACTAGGGATACTTTAGAGTTGCTAATTGACATATATATGCATGTCTTTGGGCGGTGGGAGGAAGCCGGAGTACCTGGAGAGAGCCCACGGTGACACTGGGAGGACATGCAGACTCCTCACAGACCAGAATTAGCTGATGATGTTTGGATCAGCCACAATCAGCCAAGGATTGGCCAAAACCAGCCAAGGATGTTTCAGGCGGCTGGGATTTGAACTCATGACCTTCTTGCTGTGAAGCAGGAGCGCTAACCACTCTGCTACTGTGCACCCCCAAGTAATGTTGAAAATTAAAGGTCCTATATTATACTATTTTGAACATTATACAGTGTATTTTGGATAGATTTAGGTTACCATATCACATTTTACAACATGAAACACACAATAATGATCTTATACAAGCGGTTTGGATGAGCTCTCATCATGAGTCCAAAGTGAACGGTCTGATTTGGCGCTGTCACTTTAAGGCTCAGCTCTCCCGTGTTGGCTCCACTCATGACGTCGCGCTAGCGCTGCACTGGAAACAGACTGAAGTAAACACAGTACATCGTAGTAACTTTTTCAGCAATGGCTTTGAGAGTAACTGAGCCGTTTATCTTCGACCCAGAGTCTGACTCTGAGTTCGAAGAACATGAGCAAACACAAAAACCTCGAAGGCTTCTACAAGACGTTTCTGCTTGGTAAATGAGAAACTATTTATTGTGTATGTTTCTATGTGTAGCCCGTAGCATAGCGCGTGTTAACTGCTTCTGTCTATAGGTGCACATGTGGAAATGGCCGTACAATGCCTACTGTAGTTGAGAATGTATGCTGCCTGGAGACTCCTAAGGTAGCTGTTGTGCAGTGTATTGAAAGAACTATAATAAAGTAGCCTAGCAATATAGTAGAGCTATGCAGTAACATTTGTTAGTAATACATGTTGCTGACGGTAAGTAAGCTAACACAGTAGCAGCGATGCTTCTCTGTGTCTGAGCTGCAGAGCACAGCACTTGTTGACAGTACAGGAGAGAGGGGCAGGAGGAGTGTGGAGGAGCACTTCCTGGAGAGGAGTGGTTTATTTCACATATTGACGTCATTGCGTGAAACAGCTCGTTGAAAGGACTGTATCTCAAACTAAATAAATTACTTAAACATGCGTGAATGAAACAAAACACAACTTTGGGTATGTGTTTGAGGTAGAAACAACGTCATAACATGGTTAAAAGCTCAGAAAAGTCGATTTAGCATAATATGGGACCTTTAAAAAAAAAAAAAAGAAAAGAAACTTCCAGACTGAGTCCAGAACCTTTTTCAGATCAAATCTACTCTTTATACAGCAAATTTGAGGGGTAGAAAAAACGGGTTAAGCAAAAAAGTGTAAAGGTGTAACATAATGGAAGTTTATTTTTCGTTTTTGTCATCGCCTTCTGTACAGAATACCCCCGCGTGGTGGAATATTTTGGGGTTTATTAAGGAGTTAATAAGTACTTCATTTTTTGTTCCTCTCCCTCTGACTCAATGCGGATTTTGACTTCAGGTATGTAAAACTACATTTGTTTAATTATTTCTAATATTTTATAAAAGTCTGTGTAGTTTTATTGCATTATGTATTTAGTAGAATGTTGTGACTTATGCCAAACTTGATATTCAACGCAACTCTTTATCCATAACGCAAACATTTGTTCTGTTTGGCAGGCAGGCTTAGGAGGTTGGTTCAATCTCATCTCCTGAACCCTAAATTGGTTTTAAATGCTGACAAAACCAAACTCATGGTTTTCTCTAATGGTAACAATTTATCAGGAAATATTCCATCAATCCTAACTTCTCAAGGCAAACCTATTGGTCTGAAATTACAATTATCTCTGTATTCTTCTTGACCGTGAGCTTTTATTTAAAGCACATATTATGGCCAACTAATTACTAAACTAAAAGTGAAACTTGGCTTCTTCTTTAAGAAATAAATCCTTTTTCCCTCAGAACCAAGAATTTTCTGGTATCTGCAACATCCGGAATTAAAAAAGCGCGTTGTTTTTAATTCTGTGATGTAGTAAATTGAAGTTTTCTGTTTAAGGACATTAGTAATGTATTAAAAGACAATAAACAAGGATTACAGACATTGGCTTGAAGTTTGGACGCTTATTTAAAAAAAAAAAAATCTGTGTGCGATCTTTGTGACTGTGACCGGAGCTAGCGGTTAGCCGCGAAGCTAAGCTAGCCACTACACTAGAAAACATCTCCACTGTGGCGGCTGTCAACAGTGTGCCTCGCCGTGTTGTTTTCATCACAATGGCACTGAAGAAAAACCCAGTGGTGGAAGAGGTGGATGAAATTTCTTTCTGAGTACGTAATAGTAATAAAAACTCAACAGAAACAATTCCCTGAACCGCTGGGGTGTTAAAATATTGTGTGCTCAATTCATTCATTCATTTCATTTTCTACCGTTAGTCCCGTTTGGAAGTCGTAGGGTGGCTGAAGCCTATCCCAGCAGCTTTGGGCCTTAGGCGGGGTACACCCTGGACAGTGGGCAGTTCGTCGCAGGGCTGACACTCATAGACGAACATTGAGACAACCATTCACTCTCACATTCATTCATTAGGGATACTACCAATTGACCTATACACATGCATGTCTTTGAGAAGTAGAGGAGGAAGGAGTACCTGGAGAGAACCCATGGTGACACGGGGAGGACATGCAGACTCCTCACAGAAAGACCAGGGTTAGTTGACGATGTTTTTGAGTCGGCCACAGTCAGCCAAGGATGTTTGAATTGGTCAGAACCAGCCATGGATGTTTTGAGTCGGCCGGGAGAAGGCAAAACAAAATTAAAAACAATTGGGTTACCAAATGCAACGTGTTATCAAACCCAATGGAACACCGGAGGAGGCCAAAGTTTTGGTCAATAGAAGTATGGAGGAGCTGGACAAATATAACAGAACACTACTGGATCAACAAGGTAAAGAAAAGCAACTGTGTACACTCATACAATGACATCCAGTAACATTTCATTTAATTCAAGAGACATTAACGACATAAGGGCCCAAACCATGGTCCTCTGCATTAAAACCACCTGTTGTACATATTGAGTTAAACACCAGTTAACTGTTTACTGATTCAGACTGAAGGTGTCTCCTCCTGATTCAGCTGTATAACGAGTGCAAGTGAGTACCAGGTAAAATTAGATTCAAAGACATAAACCCAGTCAGCTTTGCCCGTGTTAGACTCTTTGCCTTGATTTGAGCTCTGGATGTTTGAGTTTGTTGATGCTGTTGAAGAGTGGGCTGTGATTGTTGACAGGAACTGCCTGTTGTGTGGAATATATTATACAACCAGAAGGTAAGAGATTATCTGCTATTAATAATAATGAAGTCGGCTACTATATGTTAATATTGTTATATGTAAAGTTGGTGTAGATGAAGAATAGCATGGTTTTGGCATTGTGTCCATCTGAGGCGTTGCGCTCAGATGGACTCTGTTTCAAACTGCATTTTTGTTCCGGCTAATAATTTAGAAATTAAGCACTGAGTAGTAATTAGTAGTAGTGAAAGGTGATCGCTGCAGCCTCCAAGACCTGTACGTCTCAGCTTGGACATGGACTATTTGAGCTTTATTCAATAAATAAATTGAATTGGCATCCTTGGTTTCTGTGTTTTTGTTGTTCGTGTCCGTTAATTCGAGTAAGTTGAGTTAGCTGAGTAAGCAGGCCACTGCTAGAGAAAACATACTTTATCCAGATCCAGAAACAATATACAGTCCACTAAATAGAGAAAAAGTGTCATGATATATGAAGTGTTTATTTGGTTTATTGTATTATGTGATGTTTTGTATAGTCATGTCAGGTACAGCTGATCTCCTTCAGTGATGTAACTTTTACATCACTGAAGGAGACTCTTCACAGAGGCCTCAGTGTCCGTCCTGAATACATAATGGATTGCTCCACTGTCTCTGTGTTCACAGTTGCACTCAGAGGAACTGCTCTGTTGAGTTTTTACACAACACACTAACTTTACATGACTGTTCTCAGAAGTAACAGTGATAATTTGTACAGTAAATAACCTTTACTGTATTGTGGTCTGTGTCTAATGTAAACAGAGCACTGTCTGTACATTTTACAGACGCTGGTTGCAGGCTGTGGTTGTAGAAGTTCTCCTGAAGTCGTCCTGTTTTGCCTTCTCTTCCTAAATGAACAGAACAAATAGAGAATATAGACTTTATATCAGTAAAATAACCACTAAACCACTGTGTGCAACAGCCTGTATATGTGTTACTGTATGTAACACGTTTATTCTCTACACTTTCCAGACCCTTACGGTGATGTAATATGCCCTTGGTTTTTGAACTTTTATTGGCTTTATTATTTCTGTAAATGTATCCAATTCTGGTCTACTTCTAAT